>JAEQBA010002009.1:124741-221719 GCA_019434445.1 Phalangium opilio
AAAGGCACCTGAGTACAACTACATCTTCTTCTTCTACTTCTGATAGAACGTTGTCTTCGTAAAACTCACCGAAATTTTCCTAAGCCTAACTCAAAAGCGAGATAAATGTAGAAGGGCAGCTATTTACTCTCAGATTAAAATTCATGCAAGAGGGTTACTCGAAACGAAACCCTGTCGATATCTAGTTCGACAACTTGTCGATACTCGACAACTTCTGACAGAATACCATTTTTCTGATTTTCGAGACCGAGAGAGATGTCGATCGACAACTCTCTTTCAATGCTTACAGAATAGGCACCCTGGTATTGTTAAGTAAAAGTCGTAGCTGATTGATACTCAATGCCCCGGCCAAACCGTCCCCGCGTAAACGTTGCAAGGACGTTAAAGAAATTGTTTTAATCCGCGGACATCTTGAAAAATGGCGGCTAGAAATGTGAAGTTCTTAGTGTATTTGTAAATGCATGATTTTCATCAAATTAATTTCTTCCGTGCTTCCAAAGGAACACTAATCTCATTTGAGGGGTATTTCTGCTTCGCGTTAAAATGGGACGCTATAAATTTCATCCTTACTAAGTTTCATACTGAATTAATTTAGCCGGGATGAAGAAAAACATTTCACGGTAGAATTAACGATGTACTCATCTCATAAAGTTTGCAAAAAAGGCATTAAATACGTAGAATTGTGTAGACGCACTTGAAAAGAACAGAATGCCAAGTTGTACGAACAAGCAATGTCCAAGAAAAGTAAGGGCTTTGATCACGTGAATCAGCGTACGCTTCAATAATATAAGCAGTATAACTACGCTAAAGTGCGCCACAATATGGCGTCATGCCACTGTTATTAAGTATTTACAACCACAACGATTGAAAATAAGCATCGCTTAGGGGGCTTTCGACCCAAGACTAGTTTTCATCTAAGTTTAAAGCGGAATTACGTCCAAAAGCAGGGAGGCCGTGTCTCCATCATTCGCGTTTTCGGAGGGTGAAAAAAATACATTCGGATTGCATTACGAGCAGTTAAATGAAATACGCGACTAGAGAAGGCGGAAATAGTGGTTTAGAAATATGACTTCTCAATCTAGGCACTCAAGACTATTAAAGAATGAAATGGCTTACCTGCAATTTTCGAACGAGGCGATGAGGTTTTACCTTCTGGATTCTTTGGAGCGACATCTTCTAATGTCTCCGTGTTGGACACCGAACTATTATGTTGAACTGCAATTGGAACTTCGGGCAAATCGCTTTCCATAGAGACGGGGGTCAATTCTGATAGTTCAATTGGGTTGCGTTCTACTTTAGGAACAAACACTGGCACACTCAATGAACTCGGATCGACAAACAGCTCCACATTTTGATTTTGTCCATCACTTTTCTTTGCATCTGTCACGGCGATTTCGGATTGGTTTTCATCAAGTTCGTTTTCTGGGGCTCCTTCTAATGAATCGCCTTCGACATTTGCATCAAGAGAAAGATCCAAATGTTTTTCGGATTCAACATTCAATTCAGGAACACGAAATTTCTTCGATGGAGTTGAATTATCCTCAGTGTCTCCCTCTGTCGAGAAACTTGGCGATTTAAGAAGGAAGTCGTTAATGGTAATATTGTTTTCAAAAGGTTCTCGTGGAGAATCACTCTCCGTGTTCGTGTCAGGAGTCATTTCGAATGGGTTTTCAACCTTAATTTTAGGTGAAGGCGCACTTTGAGGCAAACTGTCACTGTAGTTCGGTTTAGGGAGACACGGATTCGTATTTCGCGTTATAAACCCCATATTTTCAGTTTTTTTCAAGGTAGTTTCAGGGTTTGTATTGCCAACCTCAGTAACAGGTGATTCTTGACTAATATTTTCTTTACACAGAATGCCTTGGACATTGACAGCTTGGACACTGTGCATCACAACTGGAAGGGTTAACTCCTGGACATTATTTCCCAAATCATTTTCGACGGGTTCAGTTTTCACTAATTCATCGTTAGGAAATTGAAGTATTCCACTCTTCTCCTATTTTTAAACAATTAACAATAACGCTCATTCTTAAAATAATTAATTTTTCCTTCGATTATGAAAGTGAAGGATCTTGCATACCATCAGATCTTTGATTCTATTTTCCAACTCTTTAATGACCCTTTTGAGTCTTTCAATTTCGTCTATTTGCTTATTTATCGTCAATGATGTTTTCACTCTCTCTTTTGCCATTTTTGAAATTAAAACATTACACTAAACAAAATGAGATTCCATTACAAAACAATCTTCGGAGTTTCTTTGGCTGAAAGTATTTTAAAGGGGCAAGCGAGAAAAAGGGGAAGATGATGACAGGCAAGAAGGGGATCAGCAACAAAGGCCCTCTTCGGGTTTCTTTGTTAATAAAGAAACGAAGGACGTGTTGCCAATCCCCTTAGCTTTGTGCCAATCCTGATAGGTGTTTTCACCAATAACCTTAATTAATTAACCCACTCATAGAGTTTGGTTCTATTTTAAGGGACACCTGATTCCACAACTGTCCATTTAAATTTTCTCATATCTCTGTGCTTAATTTCACACTGCTGAAAACCCCTATATGCTTTGAAAATACCTTGGCTTCCAGTTTCCTAATTCGATCATCTCTAGCTTTTACTTCATTGATTAGATCATCTTTGCTCAAGTGATCATAGTTACATTCTTCCTCGTAGTCCATTTCCTAAAAACAAAGTTTCAATAACTTCCAGATTGCCTAAACAAAAGGAAATTCCAATAATTTCGCAAAATACCTCTTTAATCGCCAACCTTTGAAGATTTACTAAACTCATTTCGGAATTTTGTAAAGAGAGTTGTTGAGATTGTAAATCTTCCCTAAAATAAAATAATTTTTCAAACTGAAGGTAAATCAAAAACGGACAAGGAAAGTTTCCCCATACATTGTAGCTTTCGCTATAAAAAGCTAAGAAAAACATAGCAATGCTTAAATTGTGACACTTTTGTTCAAGACTAGGGATTTTCTCAAGCACATTTTCTGAATACAACTACAACTAGCTTCGTATAAATTATTTATTCTGCTAGCATTTTTAATTTTTTAAACAGCAAGAAAGATCTATTTCTTTTCAAGGTATAATAGTTTCAATAGGTTTGGATCCGTTATGCCTGTTTAACATGATCCAAGTTGCATTATATTCATCACTTACCAGTTTAAACGTTCGACCACAACACGACATTCTTTAACAAATTCCATCACTTTTTGTAAAGTTTCCCTGTTAAGATAATATACGTAATATTTTAATAATAATAAAAAGTAAGGCCATAAAGAAAGATTTAGTGTTACCAAGGGCGTTTCCCCTCAGTTTAATATACATTCTTACCAGGCAAGGCTTATATTAACGTTGTTTTGGTTTCACAGTTACTCACACTGTTCTGTTTTTGGGGTTAAAAATGAGAAAAAGCTTCAACTTTTATTAAGAGCTTTTCTTGTATACAGATACTCTTTTTAATAATCAATAAAAATACATTAAAGCCTTTAAAGGAGGAACCGTTACCGTAACAAAGGAATTCACTAATCACTACAAAGTACAAACGCAAAAAAGAGAACGTCTAGCAGACAGCTTTTTCCTTACCGCCGTCAATCAGTCTGGGAAATAAGGATATTTTTGAAACTAGTCCTTGGGAGTACAGTTTGGGAAATAAGGTTTTTTTAAAACTGGACATTGGGCCAGCCACACCCCTGGTCTGGAATAAATGAACTGATTCATGACCATTGTCCAGGACGCGTCGTCTGCTAAAATGACGAAAAGGATAATTAAAATAGTTGAGATAACATCTGGACTCTGGTTACCCAGTTACCCTTGAATTTTATTAGTGGTCAAGTACACCACTGACCCCCCATCCGATTTAATTTTTAAACGGGTCCAGGCAATTTTTAAATTGGTCATTCGCCCTATGCCACCGCCTTATATCCCACGCTGCTTGGGACCAGTGACCCCCCTAGTGTCCTAAATAATAAACTGGTTTCTGGACTGGCCCCCACCTTTGTTCTTAATTAATAAACTGGTCCTGAGGACCAGTAACCCTCACTTCTTGAATTTTAAAACTAGTCCAAGCAATTAATAAACTTGTTTTGAACCAGAGGAAGTGTGCTGAAAACTGTTGTGGAGTGAACTGTGGTTCTCTAGAAGTATCATGTCGAGAAAATATCGGAGATTCTTCCAGGCTTGGACCGCAAAAACTATCTATGACAATTTTCAAAAGCAAACTAAAGATTTTTGTAAAAGTAGGTATTTTGCAATGAAATCAATTCATATGTCTTCACTCACAAATCACTCGTTCTAATAAAAAATAATTACAATACAGAGCTAATTAAAATACAGGTTTTTGCGCGGAACAAACCTTAAATCTCCCCCCCCACGGTGAATTACCTTGAAATTTAGCATAAAGATATTAATTGAGCTCCTTTTTCGAATTATCCCGGTCTCGTTAATTGAAATTAATTAAAAACATGTTTTTCAAGTTACAAAAAAGGTTTTATTGTTTAGTTTATATACAGAATCATCAGAATGCAAACTTAACCCAATAAACGTATGATAAAATAAACTTGACAATATGAACCAACAGTATTATTCAGCCATTAAACCTCTATACGTGAATACACCTACTAAGTACTAAAAAAAAGAGAGTATGAATTCAACGGTAAAGTTAGCGACAATTTTCCTGCATCTATGTAGACAATAAACACTAAACAGACTTGGAGACCACCGCTATGAAATATCTTCGTGATATTGTTTAAATTTTTTTACAACTTTCAAATTCAGTGTAACAATACTTAAATTAGTGGTAACACATAAAACTAAAATGTTACTGGCCCAGAATAGGACCAGGAGTCCATCACACTTAACAGCCTTAAAGGCTAGGGGATCACTGCATTACCAGTCTATAGAAGAACTCAATCAAACCACTCTAATTAACCAGGCCGCTAATATATTTAGATTAAAATTTCATCACTGAAACGGTCCTCAGACAATATACGGAATGCGAACTTATCCTAATGGACGCATGATAAAATGTACGCGACAATATGAACAAACAGTAAAATTCTGAAATTAAACCTCTATACGTGATAAACCTAATAAATACTGAAAACACAACAAGCCTGATTTCAACGGTAAAGTCAGGGTTAGCGACAATTATCCTGTCTCTGTTGAAACCATCCAGTACATGAGCTGATGACGAAGTTAAAGTAATTAAAGACGCAAATGACGATCCAGGATATTTAGCAAGTACTACATCAAAACCTGAAGAAACTTCCGACAATTTATGTGATAATGAAAGCTCCGAGGGGACTGATAACGGAAATGGAAATCGCTCGAAAGAAAAAACCTCAAACGTTTGGAAACAAGTTTCGAACAATTCGAAAAAACGTATCCAAAATTTATTATAGCTTATTTTAGCATCGTCTATGTGAATTTTATTACATTTAATATAAAATTAGTTATGAAAATGGCGGTGTTACAATTGGGTATAGTGGCCCAAGAGTCTTGCCTCTGAAAATGAGCGGCGCTTCCGTTAATACAATTTCTAATGGAGAAATTTAATGGATTGTTACATACACAGTGTCGGCCCATTCATTACACAAAACGATGAAATATGGTTATTGTCCTACACATTTAAAATGTAAATCCATCTATTCATTCATGTGACTTCTACGTTTATGTACTATCAAATGACACTTCTGTCTGCATATACATAGTCCCACCGATCACACTTGAGGCGTTTTTCACCATTGTATCATCAAAATACTCAAACGATTACTAGCATATTCGCACTAATCTAATTCTGTGGGTTTTTCACCACTGTGAATAAATTGATGTCTGATCAAATTATTCTTCCACGCACTTGCATAGTCACACTGATCACATTTGAAGGGTTTTTCACCACTGTGAATATGTTGATGTGCGATCAAACTAATCTTCCACGTACTTGCATAGTCACACTGATCACATTTGAAGGTTTTTTCACCACTGTGAATGCGTTGATGTGTGATCAAATTATTCTTCTGCGTGCTTGCATAGTCACACTGATCACATTTGAAGGGTTTTTCACCACTGTGAATATGTTGATGTGCGATCAAACTAATCTTCCACGTACTTCCATAGTCACACTGATCACATTTGAAGGGTTTTTCACCCCTGTGAATGCGTTGATGTGTGATCAAATTATTCTTCTGTGTGCTTGCATAATCACACTGATCACATTTAAAGGGTTTTTCACGGCTATGAACGCGTAGATGTATTTTCAAATCATAGTTCCGAGTACTTGCAAAGTCACACTGATCACATTTGAAGGGTTTTTCACCACTGTGAATGCGTTGATGTGTGATCAAATTATTCTTCTGTGTGCTTGCATAATCACACTGATCACATTTAAAGGGTTTTTCACGGCTATGAACGCGTAGATGTATTTTCAAATCATAGTTCCGAGTACTTGCAAAGTCACACTGATCACATTTGAAGGGTTTTTCACCACTGTGAATGCGTTGATGTGCGATGAGACCCTAGCCCACTCTAATGAACCTTCTGCGTGCTTGCATAGTCACACTGATCACATTTGAAGGGTTTTTCACCACTGTGAATATGTTGATGTGCGATCAAACTAATCTTCTGGGTACATTTATAGTCGCACCGATCACATTTGAAGGGTTTTTCTTCGTTACCCTTTTTAATGTGACGTTGTGGACCCCTTTTAAATTCAGCAGAATATTTGATCCGAGTTGAACGTTTCTTCCTGAATTTCCCTACAGAAATTTATTAATGAAATATAAAAACGACACATACGTCATTTACAATATAGTATCAAAAATACAGTAACATTCAAGAACAATACGAAAACTCATTGTTTTTTTAAAGTATGAGTAAACGACCTTATAAACAATAAGTTGGGAAACCACAATAGACATCTACGAGTCGAGACGTTGTTCTTAATTAAAAATGATTTATATTGATTACTTTTATCGTCAGTAATTTAGCTTAATATTAGTTTAGTCATTCTAAGAAACGTTATTCCTAAAATCATTTTAAACATAGCTATTGTTGACGTTTGAATTCAAGCGTATGCCTCTTTAACAATTTTTGGAAATTTAGGGTATATAAGGCGAATGATTCACAATAAATAATAAGAAAACCCGCAATTACGTGAAACTTTGGTGGAAGCCCTGTCATTAGGAGTCTAGACATTTCTCGTAGGTGATCGCCGCGTACATCTTTACCCTAACAACGATAATAGAACTGTGAACGAGTTCCGGATATAGCATATACGTTTGCTCCGATTTGTAAATTGAGAACGCGGTGACAGACACGTCCAGTGTAATACCTCTCCGATTATTTTTATCGTCAGTAATTTAGCTTAATATTTAGTTTAGTCTAGTCATTCTAAGAAACGTTATTCCTAAAATCATTTTAAACATAGCTATTGTTGACGTTTGAATTCAAGCGTATGCCTCTTTAACAATTTTTGGAAATTTAGGGTATATAAGGCGATTGATTCACAGTAAATGAAAAGAAAACCGGCAATTGCGTGAACGCGGTGACAGACACGTCCAGTGAAATACCTCTCCGTGAAGACATCGTCAAACGGAGAGGTAAAAAGGGGATGAACATAAATTGAATTGAGAAACCTTGGCTCGAAAGGACGTATTTTCAAATTCAACGGATGTTCGGAGAATAAAATGCTAGCTGATTCTGCGTGCAGACAAGCTACCATTTTCTTTCGTTCTGGCACCCACTCTCTGTTGTCAAATCTAGTTTTCACTTTGTTTCTCTACCTAGCAAAAGGCACCCTGAGTACAACTACATCTTCTTCTTCTACTTCTGATAGAACGTTGTCTTCGTAAAACTCACCGAATATTTTCCCTAAGCCTAACTCAAAGCGAGATAAATGTAGAAGGGCAGCTATTTACTCTCAGATTAAAATTCATGCAAGAGGGGTTACTCGAAACGAAACCCTGTCGATATCTAGTTCGACAACTTGTCGATACTCGACAACTTCTGACAGAATACCATTTTTCTGATTTTCGAGACCGAGAGAGATGTCGATCGACAACTCTCTTTCAATGCTTACAGAATAGGCACCCTGGTATTGTTAAGTAAAAGTCGTAGCTGATTGATACTCAATGCCCCGGCCAAACCGTCCCCGCGTAAACGTTGCAAGGACGTTAAAGAAATTGGTTTTAATCCGCGGACATCTTGAAAAATGGCGGCTAGAAATGTGAAGTTTCTTAGTGTATTTTGTAAATGCATTGATTTTCATCAAATTAATTTCTTCCGTGCTTCCAAAGGAACACTAATCTCATTTGAGGGGTATTTCTGCTTCGCGTTAAAATGGGACGCTATAAATTTCATCCTTACTAAGTTTCATACTGAATTAATTTAGCCGGGATGAAGAAAAACATTTCACGGTAGAATTAACGATGTACTCATCTCATAAAGTTTGCAAAAAAAGGCATTAAATACGTAGAATTGTGTAGACGCACTTGAAAAGAACAGAATTCCAAGTTGTACGAACAAGCAATGTCGAAGAAAAGTAAAGGCTTTGATCACGTGAATCAGCGTACGCTTCAATAATATAAGCAGTATAACTACGCTAAAGTGCGCAACAATATGGCGTCATGCCACTGTTATTAAGTATTTACAACCACAACGATTGAAAATAAGCATCGCTTAGGGGGCTTTCGACCCAAGACTAGTTTTCATCTAAGTTTAAAGCGGAATTACGTCCAAAAGCAGGGAGGCCGTGTCTCCATCATTCGCGTTTTTCGGAGGGTGAAAAAAATACATTCGGATTGCATTACGAGCAGTTAAATGAAATACGCGACTAGAGAAGGCGGAAATAGTGGTTTAGAAATATGACTTCTCAATCTAGGCACTCAAGACTATTAAAGAATGAAATGGCTTACCTGCAATTTTCGAACGAGGCGATGAGGTTTTACCTTCTGGATTCTTTGGAGCGACATCTTCTAATGTCTCCGTGTTGGACACCGAACTATTATGTTGAACTGCAATTGGAACTTCGGGCAAATCGCTTTCCATAGAGACGGGGGTCAATTCTGATAGTTCAATTGGGTTGCGTTCTACTTTAGGAACAAACACTGGCACACTCAATGAACTCGGATCGACAAACAGCTCCACATTTTGATTTTGTCCATCACTTTTCTTTGCATCTGTCACGGCGATTTCGGATTGGTTTTCATCAAGTTCGTTTTCTGGGGCTCCTTCTAATGAATCGCCTGCGACATTTGCATCAATAGAAAGATCCAAATGTTTTTCGGATTCAACATTCAATTCAGGAACACGAAATTTCTTCGATGGAGTTGAATTATCCTCAGTGTCTCCCTCTGTCGAGAAACTTGGCGATTTAAGAAGGAAGTCGTTAATGGTAATATTGTTTTCAAAAGGTTCTCGTGGAGAATCACTCTCCGTGTTCGTGTCAGGAGTCATTTCGAATGGGTTTTCAACCTTAATTTTAGGTGAAGGCGCACTTTGAGGCAAACTGTCACTGTAGTTCGGTTTAGGGAGACACGGATTCGTATTTCGCGTTATAAACCCCATATTTTCAGTTTTTTTCAAGGTAGTTTCAGGGTTTGTATTGCCAACCTCAGTAACAGGTGATTCTTGACTAATATTTTCTTTACACAGAATGCCTTGGACATTGACAGCTTGGACACTGTGCATCACAACTGGAAGGGTTAACTCCTGGACATTATTTCCCAAATCATTTTCGACGGGTTCAGTTTTCACTAACTCATCGTTAGGAAATTGAAGTATTCCACTCTTCTCCTATTTTTTAAACAATTAACAATAACGCTCATTCTTAAAATAATTAATTTTTCCTTCGATTATGAAAGTGAAGGATCTTGCATACCATCAGATCTTTGATTCTATTTTCCAACTCTTTAATGACCCTTTTGAGTCTTTCAATTTCGTCTATTTGCTTATTTATCGTCAATGATGTTTTCACTCTCTCTTTTGCCATTTTTGAAATTAAAACATTACACTAAACAAAATGAGATTCCATTACAAAACAATCTTCGGAGTTTCTTTGGCTGAAAGTATTTTAAAGGGGCAAGCCAGAAAAAGGGGAAGATGATGACACGCAAGAAGGGGATCAGCAACAAAGGCCCTCGTCGGGTTTCTTTGTTAATAAAGAAACGAAGAACGTGTTGCCAATCCCCTTAACTTTGTGCCAATCCTGATAGGTGTTTTCACCAATAACCTTAATTAATTAACCCACTCATAGAGTTTGGTTCTATTTTAAGGGACACCTGATTCCACAACTGTCCATTTAAATTTTCTCATATCTCTGCGCTTAATTTCACACTGCTAAAAAAAACCCCTATATGCTTTGAAAATACCTTGGCTTCCAGTTTCCTAATTCGATCATCTCTAGCTTTTACTTCATTGATTAGATCATCTTTGCTCAAGTGATCATAGTTACATTCTTCCTCGTAGTCCATTTCCTAAAAACAAAGTTTTCGTCATCTTCAGTTTGTCTTAAATAAATAATAATTTCGCAAAATACCTCTTTAATCGCCACCCTTTGAAGATTTACTAAACTCATTTCGGAATTTTGAAAAGAGAGTTGTTGAGATTGTAAATCTACCCTAAAATAAAATAATTTTTCAAACTGAAGGTAAATCAAAAACGGACAAAGAAAGTTTCCCCATACATTGTAGCTTTCGCTATAAAAAGCTAAGAAAAACATAGCGATGCTTAAATTGTGACACTTTTGTTCAAGACTAGGGATTTTCTCAAGCACATTTTCTGAATACAACTACAACTAGCTTCGTATAAATTATTTATTCTTAGGGCTGTGCGAGCCTTGATTTTTTGGGTTCGAGCCGAGCCTCGAGCCTTGCTTTTTTCGGTTATCGAGCTTCGAGCCGAGCCTCGAGTTTCTTATCGAGCTTCGAGCCTTAAGCTGCATGTTCAAAATCTGGTTTCGAGCTTTTATCGAGCCTTTTATCGTCTGCTAAAATGAAGCAGTGGATAATTTTTTTTGCTCCGTGTGGGATGACGAGCTAGGGTTTACAACAAACCTTACAGCTCCAGGTAATAGTAGGTGGACATGAAGGGAGGAGGGTTCGGGACTAAATACTAAATTTTGAGGAATTTACTTAGTCCTAGTTTAAAAGCAGGTAAGGAGGGGGCCAACAATTAAAATAGTTGAGATAACATCTGGACTCTGGTTACCCAGTTACCCTTTAATTTTATTAGTGGTCAAGTACACCACTGACCCCCCTCCGATTTAATTTTTAAGCGGGTCCAGGCAATTTTTAAACTGGTCCTGGCAGTTTTTAAACTGGTCATACGCCCTATGCCACCGCCTTATTTCCCACGCTGCTTGGAACCAGTGACCCCCCTAGTGTCCGAAATAATAAACTGGTTTCAGGACTGGCCCCCACCGTTGTTCTTAATTAATAAACTGGTCCTGAGGACCAGTAACCCTCACTTCTTGAATTTTAAAACTAGTCCAAGCAATTAATAAACTGGTTTTGAACCAGAGGAAGTGTGCTGTCACTGCTGTGGAGTGAACTGTGGTTCTCTAGAAGTATCATGTCGAGAAAATATCGGAGATTCTGCCAGACTTGGACCGCAAAAACTATCTATAACAATTTTCAAAAGCAAACTAAATATTTTTGTAAAAGCAGGTATTTTGCGATGAAATCAATTCATATGTCTTCACTCACAAATCACTCGTTCTAATAAAAAATAATGACAATACAGAACTAATTAAAATACAGGTTTTTGCGCGGAAAAAAACAAAAACCTTGAATCTCGCCCCCCCCCCACGGTGAATTACCTTGAAATTTAGCATAAAGATACTAATTGAGCTCCACTTTCGAATTATCCTGGTCTCGTTAATTGCAACTCGGTCATTCTAATTGAAATTAATTAAAAACATGTTTTTTAAGGTACAAAAATTAAAAGCTTTCATTGTTTAGTTTATATACAGAATCATCATATTGCAAACTTAACCCAATAAATGGATGATAAAATAAACTTGACAATATGAACAAACAGTAAAATTCTGCCATTAAACCTCTCTATACGTGATAAATCTAATAAATACTGAAAACACAACAAGCCCGATTTCAACGGTAAAGTCAGGGTTAGCGACAATTTTCCTGCCTCTGTTGAAACCATCTAGTACCTGAGCTGATGACGAAGTTAAAGTAATTAAAGACGCAAATGACGAACCAGGACGTTTAGCAAGTACTACATCAAAACCTGAAGAAACTTCCGACAATTTATGTGCTAATGAAAGCTCCGAGGGGACTGATAACGGAAATGGAACTCGTTCGAAAGAAGAAAAGCTCAAAGGTTTGGAAACAAGTTTGGAACAATTCGAAAAACGTATCCAAAATTTATTATGGCTTATTTTAGCATCGTCTATGTGAATTTTATTACATTTAATATAAAATTAGTTCTGAAAATGGCGGTGTTACAACTGGATATAGTGCCCCAAGAGTCTTGTCTCTGAAAATGAGCGGCGCTTCCGTTAATACAATTTATAATGGAGAAATTTAATGGATTCAATGTTACATACACAGTGTCGGCCCATTCATTACACAAAACGATGAAATATGGTTATTGTCCTACACATTTAAAATGTAAATCCATCTATTCATTCATGTGACTTCTACGTTTATGTACTATCAAATGACACTTCTGTCTGCATATATATAGTCCCACCGATCACACTTGAGGCGCTTTTCACCATTGTATCATCAAATTACTCATACGATTACTGGCATATTCGCACTAATCTAATTCCGTGGGTTTTTCACCACTGTGAATAAATTGATGCCTGATCAAATTAGAGTTGTTTGCGCCAGCATAGTCACACTGATCACATTTGAAGGGTTTTTCACCACTGTGAATGCGTTGATGTTTGATCAAATTATTTTTCTGCGTGCTTGCATAGTCACACTGATCACATTTGAAGGGTTTTTCACCGCTATGAACGCGTAGATGTATTTTCAAATCATAGTTCCGAGTACTTGCAAAATCACACTGATCACATACGAAGGGTTTATCACCACTGTGAATCCGTTCGTGTCTGATTAAATGAACCTTCTGCGTGCTTGCATAGTCAAACTGATCACATTTGAAGGGTTTATCACCACTGTGAATGCGTTGATATGCGATCAAATGAACCTTCTGCGTGCTTGCATAGTCACACTGATCACATTTGAAGGGTTTTTGATCACTGTGAATGCGTTGATGTGTGATCAAATTACTCTTCCGCGTACTTGCATAGTCACACCGATCACATTTGAAGCCTTCTTAATGTGACCAGTGGCGCCGCCAGGATTTTTTTACAGATAGGCTAAGGATGATTTGGGGGCCCCTTATAAAATTTCAAGAGAAACATTTAGTTGCACAGCGTCGATAATATTAAATTAACAACTATTTTTATCATATTATTCATATAGAGAAGTTTAATATTTTAAAGTTCAGTATTATCAGACAATAGACATATAATTATATAAACGATATTTTGCGAAAATAATAAAAACACAGAGTCGGAGAGAGAGAGGGTGATTTTTGGTTAAGCCCCCTATGAGGTCACTGTGTACTGCCGATGTGATGAGGAAAGGGGAAATCGGTTTACCAAAAGGAGTCTGACCTCGAAGTTTTATGGAACGAGAAGGAACGGGGGAGAAGAAGGTTATGTAAAGAGCGCGAAACAAACAAGATGACCCAAGAGCTGGACTCACAATTTTAGCCACATCGTAACAAATAGAAAATTTCAATGAATACCCCCTCGACGCGCTACCTTTTAGTGTGATATAATGATTACTAGTAATCCTAAGTTCAATTCATTTTCTTCTGTTATAATTATAATAGTGCGACACAAATAGTAAACTTGCCCACCATTTAACAGTGCAAAAATTATTAATCGTAACACATAAGTAAACCCTTAATTGAAGTAGAGAAAACAGACTGATTGGTCTCTCGATGCGCTCTCTTTAACTGTGCTAAAATGATTTCCCGTAATCTGTACATCAATAATTTACCTTCTTTTATAATTGTAAAAGTGCGACACAAACGGAAAACTTGAGTGAGTAGCCCCACAATAACGCAAACCTAAACCTTAATTGGAGTACAGAAAATTCAAGTGATTATCCCCTCGTTTTCTTGACCTAAAAAAATTACCTGGGCCGTAATCCTTACTTTCAAAAATTTACTTATGTTAAAATTGTAATACACTAAATTAAATATATAATTATAGTGATACTATACATAGTGTGTATCTGAAATGGACGTAGGAGCGGAAGTATTTGGGTTCCTGGGGCCAATATAAGACGAAACTGTTCTATGACATTTTGTCGTACGCCAACCCATTTGGAAATTACTTGAACCTAACACTTGCTAGTTTGCATAAATCACAGCATGTTGACTTCGTCTAAAACAGTAGGAATTAAGTTCAAGATATGATGATTTTTGCAAATTAGTGGTTGCCAGCTAAAAGAAAAAAAGCCTCATAGCCATAGAGTTTATCGTAAATTTTTATGGAGTAGAAAGATGTACAGTTGGTGACTCATAAAGGAACATCAATGTAAAACAGCATGGTACGATTTAGTGTGTTGAAACAACTGACCGATAGTAACGGTAAACTGACAGCGATAAGTAGCGCAAACTAATAAGGAACACCGACATTTTGCTTCATACTTCAAACAATCGAACGGTTGCATTTAGATTAAAGATTATGTTAATGTTGCAACTTATCGAAATCGGTATGTTACTGGGCGAATGTTTGGGATGGGATGTTGGGCAACGCCTGTTAAAACTGAGCAGTAAAATGCATAATTTGTAAAATTTAATCTTTATAAAAATCAACAAATAATGATGAAACCTAAATGTTGAAAATGAATTAAACTCTAAATAAAAATCAACAAATGCTGATGAAACCTAAATGTCGAAAATGAATTAAAATTTTTTATGGTTCAAAGTGACCAAAAAAGGGAACATTCCTTTCTCCAAAAAATCACAGTGAGGGAGTAATGGCATTTTTCTTGGTGCCTCACCCAAAACTTCACCCGTAACAAATTGATTCCCTCCCATTGGACCGAAATCCCATTCAACCGAAACCAAAGAAGGGAGGTCCCGTTGGACCGAAATCCCGCACCTTGGGCGGTTTACGAAAAGTGGAGATCGCCATGAATGGCTGCACTTAACGTTAGTGTACACTGCCTAGTTATCTCCGATAATAACGAAGTAGCAATGAGTTAACCGTGGAATCGGTTTTAAAGGCTTATGTTAATTTAAGGGAAAGCTAAAATAAGCCGTAAACCGTAACATTTTCTTTAATGTTACTTAAAATTACAAAACGCTTTAACTTGAATAAAAAGTCTAATAATTTTTTCTCTGTTTATTTCAACTTGGTTGTTTCAAATTGAATAGTGTTCTAAAGTAAGTTTGCAATGGTATTTTCAACAGTAATGTTTTCGAAAAGGCATATTATTTGAAAAGTCAAAGAAGCTAAACATCAATATTCTGGAAAAGGCGTAGCATTGTTAAATGATTTATAAAATATTACTAACCTAACCTAACCTAACATAACATAACAGTAAAGGTTTGGAAAAGACATATTATTTGAGAAGTCAATGAAGCTAAACATCAATATTCTGGAAAAGGCGTAGCATTGTTAAATGATTTATAAAATATTACAAACCTAACCTAACATAACATAACAGTAAAGGTTTGGAAAAGACATATTATTTGAGAAGTCAATGAAGCTAAACATCAATATTCTGGAAAAGGCGTAGCATTGTTAAATGATTTATAAAATATTACTAACCTAACCTAACCTAACCTAACCAAACCTAACCTAACCTAAACTAACCAAACCTAACCAAACATAACCTAACCTAACCTAACCTGACAGTAATGTTTGGAAAAGGCATATTATTTGAGAAGTCAATGAAGCTAAACATCAATATTTTGGAAAAGGCGTAGCATTGTTAAATGATTTATAAAATATTACTAACCTAACCTAACCTTACCTAACCTGTCCTAAATCAACGTCACCCCGTTGCATTCGAATCGATGGGATGTCCTTATCTTACACAAATCCCAGTGGTTCGAAAACCCGCCGTTCCGCTAGTTTCTTATCTAGTTTGGCGTATTTCGGTTGAATGGGATTTCGGTTCATTGGGAATTCGGTCCATTGGGAGGATACCAACAAATTAGGTACGCTATGTTGAATAGCGTACTTAGGAGTGGGCTTCATGAAACCTAGCATTCCTTCTCAAGGTCACACACTACTAACTTGTTCAAGAAAGGGTTGAAAGGCTCGTGATTGGCCTACACTGATTACGAGGTATCACCAAAAGTAATAGCAGAGAAAAAATTTTAAGAAGAAATTTTCGTTCTTAACCTCGGAACCGAACGGATGACCGCAAATAAAACTAAAGAAAATTTGAGAAAAAACCAAAAGTGGAGGGTTAACTTAAAACTAAGAAAAAATCTTCGCAAATAAATTAATAAACGATTAAACCAAGGATGATAGGGGGTGGATACGAATTCTGAGAGAAATACGCGCCGTAACTTCGGACGCGATTGGGTCTGGTGGGACGCTAAAAATGGGGGAGGAATACTCGGGACGAAAGGCAGGTGGGCTACCTCAGAACTAGACCCTATTTAGCGCCATCGTGTTGGCTTAATTTTACTTAAATATGCCAAGTTCTTTTAAACTTTTTTCTCATAAATAAAATTTGCAATTGATGCTCTAAATTTTATATAGAGTTAATATTTAATAATTATTGCTTCGAAATTGTTCCAAAAATAATAGTGTACGTAGATGACGCTGCAATAGGGAAACGCCGGTAGGGATTTATTTGAACGCGTCACCTAGAGTTGTTACTTCCCATTTCAAGGACGATTGAAAAGATTAGTCATTTGATGAAAAAAGTGGAATTTAACTACTAACGCATAGTGATGAAACCAAACATGATTTTACTATGTTTGAAAAACTTACATTGATTATTAAACCTTTTCTTCTTTCGCGCCTAAAAATGATCATTTTACAGCACAGTTTGAAGTTAAAAACATTATTTAATGAAATATTTGATCTTATAATCCTTTCAATCCCCCTTGAAAGCGGAACAAAGAACTCAATCAGACGCGTTTAGCGCCGAAAAAGAAATTCCTACCTCCGTTTCCCTATTGCAGCGTCATCTACGTGCACTATTATTTTAGCGACAATTTCGAAACAATAGTTATTAAATATTAACTCTATATAAAATTTAATGTTTCAATTGCAAATTTTATTTATGAGAAAAAGGTTTAAAATAACTTTGGCAATATGCATGCAAAAGTAGGCCAACACGATGGCGCTTAATAGGGTCTAGTTCTGAGGTAGCCCACCTGCCTTTCGTCCCGAGTATTCCTCCCCCATTATTAGAGTCCCACCAGGCCCAATCGCGTCCGAAGTTACGGCGCGTATTTCCCTCAGAATTCGTATCCACCCCCTATCATCCTTGATTAAACCTTAGTAAATTTGCAGGCCACCCTAAAACTTTAGACATATGACGTTTACTAACTGGTAGCAATCTGCCAGCGTTGAGAACGACAGGAGACATACGTGCAATGCGAGATGCAATGTAATGTACCCATAAGAAAATGTACATTCTTACTCCTTAGAATTATTCTATGAAAATTGCCATTAAAAACGGTAAAAAAGGTACTTCTTTTAAAGGTTCAAAGTCAGGGGCGGACTGGCCACGGGGGCTGGTGGGCAATATCCCACGGGGCCGGAGGAAAAATAAGGGTTTGGGGGCCGGTCGGTCGGCCACGCCGACTGGCCGTGGCATTGATCTAAATGTCTTAGGACTAATTGTTTGGTAATTTTTATTTTGAATCAATTCAAAAACAGTTTGAAAACAAAAAGGTAGGAAATTGGGGGAAGAAGCCTCAAGAAGAAGGTTATGAACTTGCAAGTCAATGCAAGCCATTGGACTTGTATTTCTTTCTATATGATATTAGCAGCCTAGGCTTTATGACCGCTCTTTACAAATTTACAATCGTAAAAAATTGGTTCCCACCGTCCCACGGCCCACGCCAATATAGCCACAGAGAGAATAGTTTCAAAACATTATGAAAGGCTTTATGGGGAAGGGGGAAGAAAGTGGCTAGTGCACGTGACATGAGTCACTGAGTTGAGAAGCAAAAATATTTTTACTTTCGGTTTTCGTTTTCAAAGCCATAATAATGCAGACATTTAGTGGTTAGCGTAATAGCGTTATTTTGTACTTTTAAATTTTCCAAACTTATCGAAATGTCGAGCCCTGAAAAATCAAAAAGCCATAGAAAAGAGTATATAAGGGAGGCGCAGAAAAAGCTAGGGCTAAGAATGTAGAAGGTTTACAAACTGCAGCTTCTGATCCTAAACAGAGAAAATTGAGTTTTGGACCAGTGCCTATAAAATCTCCTGACCAAGAATTGTTCCTAGTTAATGCGGATGAAGATCATGATTTCTTGCTTTCAGCTTCTTCATAAATTTAATCTACATTCCGCAGCTTACACTAACCTATATCTGGCTTACGAATATTTAATAACATTGTCATTTAGCCAGGGAGCACAAATCCAAAGGAGAGTCAAAGTTAGAAGGGGGAAGGTACTTTATAACGGCCGGGCACCATGGTTCTCACGCGCACCTACCTCGCGCACACGTGATCCTTTGAGAGGGATACCCGAAAATACGGTTAGAGAGAAAGAGAGAGGGGGAATTGGCACGCAAGCGGCACGAGTATCGGAGTATCGCCGAAAAACTTAAGCCTCGGCCGTAATAACGTAAACAAACTTCTCTGATTTTTTTTTCTCTCGCTTGCGCCGATTGCGCATGTGCGCCACGCTCCTAGAGAGCCAGTGGCACTGGTAACGTTTTTGAAAGGGGGGCTGACGGAGAATTTGGTCTCTCCGGCTCTCCTCTATTTTTGTGCTCACTGATTTAGCCAAGTTAGCTGCGAAAGAGCATTTTCAAAATTGAAAATTATAAAAAACAGACTGAGATCGTCCCTTGGACAAGAAAATCTTCAAGCTTTGATATTGATTTTGGTTGAAAGAGAACTACTTAACAACGTACCATTTAGCGATATACATCAGTATGTTGTAAATTCTTCCCAACTAATGAGAAGTATTTTAACATAAAATGCTTTTAATAAAAACAGTGTGAAAATTAAAATTTGCTACTACTGAAATGTTTTTTTAATTACTTACTGTCAATTTAAATTGCTAATTAGTCACATTTAAATGTTATTTAGTCACATTTAAATTGTTAATTAGTCATATTCAAATTGTTAATTAGTCTCATTTAAATTGTTAATTAGTCACATTTAAATTGTTAATTAGTCACATTTAAATTGATAATTAGTCACATTTAAATTGATAATTAGTCACATTTAAATTGATATTTAGTCACATTTAAATTGATAATTAGTCACATTTAAATTGATAATTAGTCACATTTAAATTGATAATTAGTCACATTTAAATTGATAATTAGTCACATTTAAATTGATAATTAGTCACATTTAAATTGATAATTAGTCACATTTAAGTTGTTAATTAGTCACAAATGTTTTAGCCGGATTACAGGATTTTATGGTTAATTCACCTCATAATGTAAAAGTAAAACGTGGCTGGAGAACGGTTTTGGTCCTTTTGGGAAATTGGGGGCCGCTAAGATATGAAATTTTAGGGGCCGCGACCCTTCAATGCCCACCTCACGAAAACGCCGCCAGTCCGCCCCTGTTCAAAGTGTTTTAAAGCATGTAAAAAATAGTTTACTAATTTAATGGAAACAAGACGTCGCCGGATATGTAGTCTTTTACACAAACCAAAATGAACGCTTTTACAACCTTTCGATTGTTTGAAGAATGAAGCAAAATGTCGGTGTTCCTTATTAGTTTCCGCTAGTTATCGTTGTCATTTTCCTGTTAGTATCGGTCAGTTGTTTCAACAAACTAATCGTAACATGTTGTTTTACAATGATGTTCGATATGAGTCACCAACTGTACAACTTTCTACTCCTTAAACATTTACGATAAACTCTATGGCTATGAGGCTTTTTTTGTTTTAGCTGGCAACCACTAATTTGCAATAATCATCCTATCTCGAACTTAATTCTAGGACTGTTCACGAGCCGAGCTGAGCGAGCTTTTTAAAAGCTCGGCTCGGCTCGAGTCAAAAAAAACGGCGGCTCGGCTCTGCTCGGCTCGAAAATGATCGAGCCGAGCCGAGCTGGCTCGATTAATATATACATGTTTAAAAAAATTCCTACTACCAACGTCAAACTTGAGAACGACTATAAATGCCATCCCATGTTTAGGAATGTAGTGGTTCAGTAAAACCCGCTCGGTAAAATATGCTCAAGGTTAGAGACGAGAGTTTTTTTCCAAGCTTTATATCATGTAAAAATACAACGGAACGCTATTGGTGGAGAGAATAAAGACTAAAAGGAAAGCACTATATCAGTGACTAAGCTCGCGAGCCGGCTCGCGAGTCGTAGTGGCTCGATACCTGTCGGCTCGGCTCGGCTCGACCATAAAAAAGCTCGCTCGTTAATAATCGAGCCGCAAAAGTGGCGGCTCGGCTCGGCTCGAACTTGGCTCGCTCGTCACGAGCCCGAGCTGGCTCGTGCTCGTGAACAGTCCTACTTAATTCCTACTGTTTTAGACGAAGTCAACATGCTGTGATTTACGCAAACTAGCAAGGGCTAGGTTCAAGTAACTTGCAAATGGGTTGGCGTACGACAAAATGTCATAAAACAGTTTCGCCTTATATTGGCCCCAGGAACCCAAATACTTCCACTCCTACGCCCATTTCAGATACACCCTGTATACTTCCTTTTGCTTTTAAAATTATTTTCGCTTTCTGGAGAAATACACGTAAATTCTGGGATCGTGATAAACACCGCCTTAAGACCATTCAAAAAATATAACATCTGTTCGTGAATTATATGTAGAAAGCAATGACCAAAGTAACAAACTAACTTTATTTAAAGTCAAAAAACAAAAATTGTGATCTTTCCAGTAAGGTGCCGAACGTTATACTAAAAATTCTCTTTCAAAGATGTTTTGCTCGAAAAACCAGTCCTCTATTGTGTGTAAGAAGCCCCCGATTGACATTTACCCCCATTTTTACAAAATATCCCCCGATAGGAAGGCAAGGCTTGGTCTAGAATTAACTACAGGTACTTTTTGAATAATGAAAAACATGGAGTATATCATAATAATGTAGCTGACTCTGCATTATAAGCCTTGAAATGCTTATTTTAAATTAAGTTTTTTTTTATAACAAATGTGTGATTTTGCTAATATTTGAATGTTTTTACTCTAACGGCAGCGGGCAAAGTTTTGTAATTGGTCTTTTGAGTTCCTTGTCAACAGTTTTCAAAGTAACCGCACGAACACAATTATCAGCACCTGGATGTAGTTGCAAGATGCGTCCTATTTTCCATTTGGTAGGAGGAAGATCAGATTCTTTAATGAGAACAAGATCGCCAACTGCTAGATTTGGTTTTTTCTTGACCCATTTGGGCCTTTGTTGCTACCTTGAAAGGTATTCAATGCTCCACCGTTTCCAAAAGTGTTGGAGGATTTGTTGGCCCACCTGCCATTTGGAAAGTCTGTTGAGTTTTGTAGTGGTGAGATCTGGTTCAGGAATTGATGTTAGGGCATCTCCTATCAGGAAGTGTCCTGGAGTTAATGCTCCCAAACTCGTTGGGTCTGTACTGAGGGGAGTCAGTGGTCGAGAATTTACACATGCTTCAATTTGGCAAAGCAATGTTTGCATTTCTTCAAACGTCAAGGTTGTTGCTCCTATTACTCTTTTTAGATGAAATTTTACCGACTTCACCCCTGCTTCCCATAATCCACCAAAATGTGGTGCTGCAGGTGGATTAAAATTCCATTGAATTCCTTCATCAGTGCACCAGAGTGACACCTGATCATTGTGTGTTGTTGTGGTTATGAATTTCAAAAATTCTTTCATCTCTCGATTTGCACCAATGAAATTGGTTCCGCAATCACTGTTCATCTCTGCTGGTTTTCCTCGTCGAGATACAAATCTCTTTAGTGCAGCGAGGAATGCGTCAGTAGTCATGTCACTGACTAGTTCCAGATGTAAAGCGCGTGTGGAAAAGCAGACAAATACAGCAATGTATGCCTTGAACATTTTGTTCCCTCTTCCTTTGATGACGCGCAGAAGGAAAGGACCCGCATAATCCACTCCACAATGTAAAAACGCTCGTGAAGGGTTTACTCTTGGTGCTGGTAAGTCTCCCATTAATTGTTGTATCGTAGACGCTTGTTGTCTTACACAGCGAATGCATTTTCTAATATGGAATCGAACCGCATCTTTAAGGCCAATGATCCAATATTTTCTCTGCAGTTTGGCTAGAAGCAGTTGAGCTCCTCCATGGAAACTTTTCTCGTGTTCATGTTTGATGAGAAGGTCAATTAGAAGCCTTTTCTTTGGTAGAATTATTGGATTTTTCTGACTTCCTGGTATGTTAGCATGACGCAATCTTAAACCAACACGTAGAACCTGGTCTTTATCTAGATATGGATTTAAACATAGCAATTTGCTTGTCTTCTTTAGTTGCTTGTTGGTTTTGATTCGTTGAATCTCCTCTAAGTAATGTTCCGATGGTACTACTTTAATCCAATGCGTTAAGGCGTTATCCAATTCAAATTTAGATAATGTTCCTTTTCTTTTGTCATCCAGAAGAGATGCTTTCTGTTTTTCCTTAACTGCTATCTTCTGATTATGTACAAATCTCAATAAGTAAGCCGTGACATGGATCAGCTTTCTGAATGATGAAATAGATGTTAAGAGAGAAGTGTCGTAGTGAAAGTGAGTTACTATGTGCTTGCTCTTTTTTTCTTCTCTCAAACACTCTTCTGACTCTTGTGTGCTGTCATTTGCGTCAATTGGTGTTTGTTGCGTTAACCATTGCGGTCCATGCCACCATAAGTCGTGAATTCTCAATTCCGCCACAGATATGCCCCTTGATACACAATCACATGGGTTAGAAGTTCCTGAGACGTGGTGCCATTTCATGTTAGGAATGGTCTGCTGAATTTCAGAAACTCTGTTTGCTACAAATGTTTTCCATCTTTGAGGAGTTGATGATATCCATGCTAGGACTATTGTTGAATCAGTCCATCCATGTATTTCTTGGATGTCAATCTTGAGCGATTCTTGAATTATCTTCATCAATCGTGTTAATAATAACGCTCCGCAAAGTTCTAATCTGGGAATTGATTCTGAGTTTAATGGTGAAACCCTTGTTTTTGCTGCTACAAGTGCAACTTCTACTTGGCCTTTGATATCACTGGTTTTAAGATACACAGCAGCGGCATATGCTTGTTCAGAAGCATCACAAAACCCATGTAAACTGATTTCTTGTACCTCTGGTTGAGATATGTGACGCTGTATAGTGATGTTTTGAATTTCTGGCAGTTCCTTTCTGTATGAGGTCCATTTGTTAAATAACCACTCGTTTTCCTTGTTTAACGATAAAGGTTGATCCCAATCTAGCTTGCACAACCAAAGTTGTTGAAGAATAATTTTTGTGATGATTATGATCGGAGCTAGAAAACCCAGAGGATCGAATATCCTTGACGTATCAGACAAAATAGTTTTCTTCGTGACAAGACTTGTTGTCTTTGGCAACGTAACCTTGAATACGAAGTGATCTGCTGATGGTTGCCAATATAATCCAAGTGTTTTGACCGTGTTTTCGTTGTCTATCTTCATTGGACCTTGTATTTCTCTGAATTCTGGAGGTAACGATTCCATTAATGCGGGATTGTTTGACGCCCATTTTCTGAGTTCGAATCCTCCTTTTTTGGTTAACTTCAGCAATTCTGCTTGCAGGTCTAAGATTGCAGACAATGTTTCTCCTCCTGACATTAGATTATCCACATAAAAGTCATTTGCAAGAACTGGCGACGCCAAAGAAAACTCTTCCTTCTCGTCATGAGCCAATTGTTTCAATACTTTTACTGCCAAATAGGGAGCTGCAGATGTTCCATATGTTACTGTGAGTAATCTGTATGTCTGAATGGCATCATTCATGTTTGATCTCCAGACTATTCTTTGAAAGTCAGTATCATCTGGATGTACTAAAATTTGTCTGTACATTTTTGCAAGATCTGCGACTATTGCAATGGAATGCAAACGAAATCGAATGAGAAGATTAATCAAATCTTCCTGCAGCTTGGGTCCAACAAGAAGAATGTCATTGAGTGAGACTCCTGTTGATGATTTGGCTGAGTCATCAAAAACAGTTCGTAGACTTGTAGTTGTACTTGATGCGCTCATGACTGCATGATGTGGTAGGTAGAAAGTAGGACCAGATGTTGTCCTCTCTGATTCCTCATTCACCAGTTCCATATGTCCGAGAGCAAGATATTCAGTCATGAACTGTTGATATTTTTCGCTTTTGGCGGGATCTTTTTCTAATTGTCTTTCCACACATTTGAATCTTCGAATTGCTGTTTTTCTTGAATCACCCAATACGTTTGGGTTTGTTTTGAATGGTAGTCGCACCACGTATCTTCCACATTTGTCTCTTGAATGGGTATCAGTGAAGATTTTCTCACACTCGGCTTCTGTTGCGGAAAGTGGTTTTCTGTTTGAAAGTTCTTCCAAGGTCCAGAAATTTTCAACTTGATTGTTGAGTGAGCAGTGATGGACTTGTATGTGGGCTTGATTATCAAACGAGGTTGATTGCCCTGATATGACCCATCCGAAAATTGTGTTAAATGCCCCTGGTGTGTTAGGTGGTCCTTTTACGATTCCATTTTCCATTATGTCAATGTAAATGTCAGCTCCAAGTAAGATGTCAACTTCACTTGGTATGTGAAATGTTGGATCAGCTAATTGCAATCCTTTGATATGTGACCACTTGCTAGGATCACATGGTTTGAGGGGCATCAGTCCTGTGACTCTCTTGAGAAGAAGTGCTTCAACTATTAAGTCCTCGTTGCTAGTTGAGCTTGTCCTTATGTGTAGCCTGACGCTGTTGTGACAATAGTCAATTTCTTTGTCTCCAATGCTTCCTATTGATATGGATAACCTTGATCTCTTCAGTTGCAATTTCTGTACGCAGGATTCACTGATAAAACTTGTTTGCGAAGCTTGATCCAAAAGAGCTCTTGCCTTTTGATATCTTCCAGCTGCATCTTTAACGTGAATGATTGCAGTGGCTAAGAGGACATTTGCTTTGCCACCTGATTGTGAAATATGAGAAACGATCGTATTGGTTGACTGATCCTTTTCTTCTAAGGTTTCTCTTGTTTCAGTTGGATGTAGAAGAGTGTTATGTTTTGAAGAACATTTTCGACAATTTCCACCCTTACAATCACGAGTTTGGTGATCTGATCGCAAGCAAGTACTACATAAGGCATTCTTCTTGACTAAGTTCCAACGATCTTCATTTGATGCTTTCAAAAAGACATTACATTTGTAAATGGCGTGTCCTCCATTTGCACAAATGCTGCATTTGTCTCGAGCTGTTCCATAATGAGCAACTGCTGATTTTTTGAATGTTTCTTGAATGTGCTTCTGTTTGGCTTGTGTACCTGTTGGCTGAGCTGCCGATAGCGCTCTTGCTCGTGTTTCAAGAAACAGCTTTAATTGATCGAATGTGGGTAATGAACTACCCGTTTGAGAGAGCTCCCATTGTCTGCGAGACTCATTATCTAACTTCCCTTTGACTGTATACACTAGGATTGCGTCCCAGTAGTCTACTGGTTGTTTTAAAACCTTCAAAGATCTTACGCATTCTACTGTTGTGTCGATGAGACGACGAATCATTATGGCAGATTCAGATGCAATATTGGGTTGTGTAAAGAGACGCTTGAGATGTGCATCGATTATTTCCTTTTCATTATTGAATCTATTCAACAGTATGTCCCACGCTTCCTTGTAGTTGGCCTCAGTAGCTGGGATGGACTGTATTAATTGTGCTGCCTCATTCCGTACCGCTTGTTTGAGGTAATGAAACTTTTGCACATCAGATAGTTTTGCATTAGCGTGTACTGTTGTCACGTATAAGTCATGAAATGGGATCCATTCTGTGTATGCTCCACTAAAAGTTGGTATTTCTAACTTGGGTAATTTGATGTCCCCAAGAGTTGACCCTGCTACACTCCCTGAGCTAGTTGGTTGTGTACTTAGAGCTGCTGCTCTTTGAGTAATAACGTCAGTGAAAAAGATCATTAAGTCTTCTAACCTTGTGCTTTGATAAAGGTATTCTTCTGCATGAGCATCAAAATCCTCGGGAGGACATATAGAGATGATACTATTTTGAAGTGTGTCCAGCTCCTTGGTGTAATGTTCCACCTTGTTTTTGTAGATTTGTAAAGCTGCATCACTTAAAGGTGTGGTAGCATGATTTGCTACTATAGTCTCAGTTCTGGTGATTTGTCCTTTAATGATTTTACTTTTGTTTAACAGTTGATCCATAGTTAAATGTTAAGGAATGCACTCAAGTTGAAATGTTGTTGAACTAGAGTCACTACGTTGCCATACACACAATTTGATCACGATTAATTATCCAGTTCGGGTTTTGATGACAACAAACAAAACGTCTTGACCGACTAATTGTTCTTATAAACCGCTTTGAATATCCGGCTCGACAGACCATTAAATGTTCTTGAATTATATGTAGAAAGCAATGACCAAAGTAACAAACTAACTTTATTTCAAGTCAAAAAACAAAAATTGTGATCTTTCCAGTAAGGTGCCGAACGTTATACTAAAAATTCTCTTTCAAAGATGTTTTGCTCGAAAAACCAGTCCTCTATTGTGTGTAAGAAGCCCCCGATTGACATTTACCCCCATTTTTACAAAATATCCCCCGATAGGAAGGCAAGGCTTGGTATAGAATTAACTACAGGTACTTTTTGAATAATGAAAAACATGGAGTATATCATAATAATGTAGCTGACTCTGCATTATAACGAATAAGTGATGTTGTTCGACTGAACAACATCAGTACATACTTGCTTTTGCATTTAAAGTTTAGCCTCTATTTCCTTGAATAGAGGAGCGGGATTGAATGCGTGAAATCCTTATTGTCGACGGGTGACAGAAATTTTAAAGGGAGAGTTTAACACCTTCCATTATATTAAGGCAATCCAATAATCGTTTCTTTCGCCTTAGATATATCGAGAAAACGTAAAACACAATTCACAATCATTAACCTCACTTTTCTGGCTATAGTCAAAAACCTTTAACACGAAAGTGTTAACCCATTTCCCATTTTGTAGAATATTGTAAAAATCAGATGCCAAAAGGTTCGTCATCCTTGTGAAACTTTGTCTAAAGTGAATTGCCTTGTAGGCTTAGATCAAATTATTATAATAATGGTATTTTAATATTATGGGAACCTAATTTCGGGGCCCCTCTGAAATTTACGGGTAGGCTGTAGCCTACCCAGCCTACCCCCTCACTGTCAGGAACGAGGGTATCGATTGCCGAAATAATGATTCATAGCAACTGCTCTTGGTTACATGACTGTTTCACAGTTTCTACTTATTCTTAAAATGTCGACGCTTATTTTGCCAATTTATTTATTTATTTCTGTATTTTGATAAATTGAGATCGTCGAAAAATACAGTGTTTATCGTTTCGAAATCCCACTTATACATACTTTACATAATAAATGCCACAAATACAGAACTCAAGTGGTACGCGTGGAATTTGAAATAAAAAGATAGTTCTCTAGCAAGGGCTAATTTTATGTAAGGTTTCGAAATATTGTGTTGCAACTTGCAAGTACCATTAAACTTGTTGATTTCCAAAGTAATCGACTGGGGAAACGGATAAATCCGATTAGCGGACGCTTACGACATGCACACTTAACGACAGATATCGTTGTGTCTTTGCTTTTTGAATAAAAAAAAACTTGGTTTACACCATAATGGTGCCAGAGTATTGAATAAGACACTTGGCATTGGTAGTCCAACAAATCTTTTCCTCAAACGTCAATATTTTATATTCAAACTAATTAAGTGTAAATTTATTTAAATGCCAAAATGGGAGATGCCTTTCATAAAACCCCTAAACTACACTTTGACCAACGAAAGCCCCATTTTCAAATACAGGTATGTTTCAAGGTTATTAATGAAGCTCTGAATTCATTATGTTTGGTTTAAAAGATTTAAAGAAATGTTATTAAGTTAAAATCATATTTCCGATCTCCAATCTTTAACGAGGTAATTTAGCCAGTGCATTACAGTACTATAATGTTTTAACAATTACTGAATCTCTATTGATACATATTAGAAGCTAATTAATTCTTGATGCTAAGTCAACCTACAATGCCTTAATTATTGTTAATATTTCGTTAAAGGATTACAGGCGAAAGTGCAATGACTATTTTAGTGGATGACGTGAGTATTTTTAATTTATTACGTCACAAAACGTTTCCGTTTCTTTCCTTTGTCTTTCTCAATGAGATTGAGGTTAGCTAATTAAGTAGAAATCAATGTTCTTGCTAAACACATTCCATTAAATTCAGCAACGACAGTAGTTCCTACATGCAGTTTGAAGGGATATTCTCACATCAATTTTTGGCAAATTAATTTTCTTATTTTCCGTTTGAAAGTAGATTATTTAATGTATTTAGAATCTGAATATCCACTTGTTATTCCTAAAGATGTTTTAACCTTAAAATAATAGTTAAAAAAAAACAGCGATTAACTTGCCCTTGAATTTCTCGTGATATATACGAGAGTAACCGATTCTATTACAACTTGATGAGATCAGTTTAATCAATGCAAAAATAATACTAATTTCAGTTTTTCGCCATGCCTCGACGAAGCATCAAACAAAAGGCCGATTTCGAAATGCAATATATAAAAAGTCTCTTCAAATTTAGTAGGTAAGTAAACTTACTTTAACAGTTACAATTAAAAAAAAATTAAATTAGATCATATCGAGGGGCTAACCACTCCGAAAGCAACTTCAAATGTC
The DNA here is from genome assembly GCA_019434445.1 of Phalangium opilio. Taxonomy (NCBI): domain Eukaryota; kingdom Metazoa; phylum Arthropoda; class Arachnida; order Opiliones; family Phalangiidae; genus Phalangium; species Phalangium opilio. The sequence goes on from JAEQBA010002009.1 coordinate 153,749, forward strand.
TTAACGAGCAATTTTTTTAATAGATTAAATCAACTGACTGTTTTTATGGGAATGAATGCCGAAAGTTTTCAGGTAAGTTTTATTGTTTTGTATACGCTTACATAAAGAATAAGCAGGAATATTTAAAATTTTAGACTCTTCGTTACGCTCAAAAACAGAGTGGTCGATACCATTTGGTGATGGCACCCTTTTCTCTGAACACATTCTTTAATAATTCAAACATTTCAGCTACAGGTTTATGCAGATTTACAGAATCATTTATCATGTCCAGACCGAAACAAATTTTGACGAAGTCCTTCGCTTTTTTAAATATTGATTCGATCGTAAGTATGTCAATTCCGACACTTAGTTTTCAGGGTACTTAATCGTTTTGTATTTCAGTGTAAAGCGTAAATCTCATTGTACTGATCTAAACTAAAAATGAGATATTTTATCTTTTCAGACAATAATTTGCCTTCTTTCAATCATTGCTATAATTTCTGTTCTATTAAGATTAAGTAAAACAAGTACTGGACAAAACACGCTGCCCGGTGTCAGTCGTCGAGAAATGGGCGTTTACAAGTATTTTCAAACCCTGTGGGACGTCACATTCATCATTTTATTAGAACGTAATAAGGTTATTCAAAACCTAGACCCCTATATAGACCAACACTAACTGGAATGATTTAAATAAACATAATCCCTTCTAGCTTATCCAGTCATCACTAGAATTTTATCCGAGAGATTATTGTTGATATCTTGGTTAATTGGAATGACGTTTTTCCTCGTCGAGATGGGATGTCATTTGAAATCAGAGTTTTGCGAAACGAATTACATTTATCTGGACACCATCGACGACCTTATTCATCATAACGTCAGTCCCAATTTCGTACGCTATGAAGATTTGCGTCAATACTTGATGAAAACAGCACCGGACGTAAGTGAACAACCAATGGAATCGCACTCTTGGTTTTGTACGGTACGATTTGCGGTTAAATTAAATACAATACATAGTTTTCGGGTTAGGAGGATTCATACCATTTACACAAAGAGACCAGACTGCTTGGAGGAAAAAAGTGCAAACTATTTTGTCCGTTAAGTAGTCTGGTCTCCGTGTGTAAATGGTATTTATCATCCTAGCCTGAAAACTACGTATTAAATGGTTAGCTAAAATGTAATTTTGAGAACTTAATAATTAGTGGGTTACCTTTTTGATCTAAACTAAAATTATCTTGACCTTGTAACCACGTTGACTTGAAATTATACAATTTATAATTATATAACGTGATTACGACCTCGATCAGTGACGTTTTTTATTTTCATTTATTTCACAACCTTGGTCCATCTGATGCGTCGTTCACTAACTTCGCTATTGCAGAATGAAAAGGGAAGAAAAATATTGAACTGGTTGGACGATGGTACTGGACGCTGGAGGATGAAAGAGCACTTTTGGGGTGTATTAGGCAAAATATTTCTATATAATTTGTGGAAAAGGCCGGTACAAAATGCAATCATAGTAAATGGGAAGAGATTTTACTTGACTTTAGCCCACAATGACTTTTACCGCAAAGTGAACGTAAGTATTACGGACATTACGTTTCACTCGTCGAAAATACGGTCCGAATATTTGTTTTGCGGCATACCCAAGTCTATCGCTAAAGACGACAAGATTTTCAGCGAATACGTCACATTGGCGTAAGCTTCCTTGATAAATACAAGCATAACCGGGAAAGTCATAGTTCAACACTTTACACATTTAGATGTCTCATCTTGTTCGAAACCGAGGCTTTGGGCAACTTCGACTTGTTATCCAAATGGAAAGAGGAACGATTAAGATGGACGAAACCACCAAAAAAACTTGAGGCCCTGAATTTCTCGGCAATAGAATCGCCCTTTAAGATGTTCATTTACGGAAAGCTGATTGCGGTAGGCGTGATCATTTTGGAAATAATGTTGAAACCAACCATATACGTGTAACAACCGTTCAAATCTCAACTGATTCGACGGACATTTTAGTTTAATCAAGGGCCTGATTGGAAAGGTTTTCGGTAATAATGGTTCAATGTTAATTAGTTTCATATAACTGTCATTATTTTCATTATAATTTGTTGTGGGAAACACTATAGCAGAGTGGCACAGCGCTTTCTAATATAATTATTACCTAGTAAATTTGTAACAGGAGTTTTTATTATACTTCACAACACAATGGAAGACACGTCAGCTATTTGTTAATTAATAAATTTTAATATAACTGTACTATTACAAAATAAAAAAGCTTTTGGAAATGATCTCAGAATTGTTCTGTTTTATACACATGTTCAAGAGAACTACTTTTTCCCCTGTTAAATTTAAAATTGCATATTTATACGCCTCTGCTTTCTATATATTATCAAAAGGAGATGATCTACAAGTTGGGAAAACCAAAATATTACCTCTCCGTGTCGAGAAGATTATATAACCTTAAGTATCCAATGAAAACGTCGACCTTTTTGCCCTCATCCTTTCCCGCGCTTTGCGCTTCCGCATTTCATCGTTACTCTCAACATTATCTTCCTCCATTTTACATACAAAAATCAAATACTCACAAAAAGAAGTGGCAAAAACCTGCTGGCTCTTTACAACCCCCTAATTTGACTTAATATCCAATTTCCAACAACAATAATATACCGGTTGTTTAATTGACAACCTACTAGCATCGAAATTCTCATTAAGAATGGCTCCCGCGGATAAAAAAGGGCAATTTTCAACTAGGTGGGCGTTATCTCATTAGATTTGAAAAATATCATTTCTCTTTTTTACCAATGCCTAACCGTTTGGATTTTTTTAAAGCAATCTTAGCACCAAAAAATATTTTTTGATACAAAATAAATGTTTTATATTCTTATTAAGAATAGAACAAGAGGATAAAAAAGGTCTGTCCTCTCGTAATTTTTTAAGCTTTTATCATGATTACTCTATACAACAGTAACAAGGAGTATAAACCCATTAGTGGAAGCAGTATTTTTTTTCCGAAACAATCTCGCTTATGTTTAACCTCTCTAGACTTCGCTAAAAACGTATTACTCCTACGTAAAATATTAATAAACAGGCAAGGATTCATACCATTAAAGGAGCGCAATATTATCCATATTTTCATTTCATATACAGAGAAAAGAAATTATTATGTTTCTGAGAGGAGCTTCCCATTTTTGTTGTTGTTTTGAAAAATATATCGCAATGCACCGGCCTTGATATATATAGGAGGCAATGAATGAAATATATCACAATGCACGTGCCTTGATAGATATAGGAGGCAATGAATGAAATATATCACAATGCACGGGCCTTGATAGATATAGGAGGCAATGAAGGAAATATATCGCATGCACGGGCCTTGGTAGATATAGGAGGCAATGATAATCTCTCTTTGCACGAGAGGTTTATCTTTAATATTTAAATAAATATAACTATTTTTAATTATTTTAATCTTCAATAATTAACATTAATAATAGTTAAATCGTTTAAAATAAAGTTATACCTATTATCTTCTCAAACTTTGCTAATATTGACGTTTAAAGTGAAGGGTACCCCTCTTCCCGCTTTCTTCAAATTTTGGGGTATAAATACGATTCGTTTCCATTATAATAGTAAGGAAAAAGCGCGATTGCGAAAACCTTCGGTGGTCGATCCCACCTTAGGGAGGCTAGACGTTTCTCGTAACCCTAGCTGATCGCCGCGTATATCCTAAAACCAAACGATGATAATGGAGTAGAAGCCAATGATACAGATTGGTGTCTATGTGGAATAGACGGAAGACCAGTGGATGGTGATGTTAGAAGCCAGTGTAAGTGCAGTCGGGTGTCAATGTGGGATTGACAAAGAACAGAAGACGGTGGTGATTAGAAGCCAGTATGTACAGACTGGTGTCCACGTGGAATGGACGAAGACCAGAAGATGGTGGTGATTAGAAGCCAGTAAGAACAGATTAGTGTCCGTGTGGGATGGACAAAGACCAGAAGATGGTGGTGTGAGAACTCAAGTAGAGGAGCCATTTCCGTGACTGTGAAAGCAGTTCGGAAATGGCGAACACGTTTGCTCCGATACGCAAACTGCGAACGCGGTCACGTGGGTGTAACAACGGACAGACAGACACACAGACAGACACACAGACAGACACGGCCGTTACAGAACCTCTCCTGGACTACGTCACACGGAGAGGTAAAAAGGACATAGCTTTCCAGCCTAGGAATGAGGGTCTTGTGTGTCAGGTTATCTCTAACGAACGTCTCATCTCGAGTGTTCCTAAAACTTGATATCCCAAGGCTAGGCCGAATCAGATGAAAATAGGGGAAGTGGGTAGCCGTAGCCTTGAGCCATACAAGTCGTCCAGTGATTCTCACTTACAATGGTCGATTCCCCTACCATCCTTAAAATTTGAATCTGGCCAATCGGCGCGAAGCATAAAATAGTACCAGATTTCATTGCGAACGCCACCATGTAGCGAACTGTGGAACTAACTTGTGTAGTCTGCTTATATTTCTGCTATGCTTCAGTTTGAGTTAGGGTTACGTCAGGCAACGGGTTAATGCGGATATTGGTTTAATTAAGGACGAAAATTCGGTTATTTAATAAAATGAATGTCGTTAAGAGTACGCAGTGTGATATAACGTACAAGGAAACTACCGATAAGAAAACTCAGGCTGTGTTGAAAGGAAAAGTAAGATCTACCCAAACCAATCCCAATGTTAAAAATCAAACTACAACAACTTGGATACAACTTTATTACTTTGAACTCTTCCCTATCACAGTTTAAAACTTCGGACAAGTTAATTTTTTCCCTGGAACTTAGAAATACCATTGTATTTAAAAATAAAGACATATTTTAAAATAAGTTATGAATTTAGTACTTTCCACTCGATTCCAGCCTCTGCCATTCTGCCTGAGTGCCTCACTGCCTCTAGCAGACGCCTCTAGTCAGTTGGAAGGCGTAGGACCGTACTGTCCACAGAATCACGTCACTCGTGTGTTAATGCGCGTAAAAATCCTATCTCTCTTCACCCCCACGGGGAGGGAAATGGCGCGAAAAATCCGTAAACGGGACGCCTCGCGAAGTTGCCCAAGCTACCCACTTCCCCTATTTTCTTCTGGCCGAATGTATTTACTGTAGAGTAAATGGTAGTTGAACACCCAAAGTTTTCTCTACTAACATTTTTTCTCGGCGCCAACTAACATCAGCCGCGGAAAGCTGGGTCTCACCAAAAAAATTCCACCCCCCTTAAAAAATGTACGAAACTTCAATTTTTGGATTGGAGGTTGGGTCCGCTTGTGGTGAGTTACTCAGCCAATTGAGAGACGGAGATCTTATAAGACGATCGGAGTTTACGTTATGGCGGAGCAAGTTACGAATAACGAATCGGGTGTAAATGTTTTAATTTAGAAATGGATAAAAGGCTCTCAAAACAAACTCAGAGTATTTCCGCGACAGAAAAATATAATTTCGTTGGCTTTCTTAAAAACGTTTGCACTCCACGTACACGATACACCGTTGCCATAAAAAACGCAAACACCGTGTACTTGGATGAACCATCCATGCTTGAACTTACTCGGATAAAAAAATTAACCCCGCCTGTTTTACTTCATTCCCCACCGCTGTGGAGCGCTGCTTCAAAAGCTCGTTCTCGGTCGTGGCCGATATTTTAGAAATTTTATCTCTTCATTCACGCGAGCTCCGTTGGGAACTTTAAAAAGCTTAACGTCAGAACTTTCAGACACAGAGGCTACGGCAAAAATTCTTACATAGGAACTTGGTGTAAGATTATTCTACTTGTGATATTATCAATACTGCTTGAACACTTCTAATTTCTTTACTAAATTATAAAGAAACAAGAAATTACCTTTGTCAAAACAGCCTATAAACTTTATACAGGATGACTTAGCTATTCGAGGCAAATGTAGCTTCTAAAATCAATTGAACTGAAGTTGAAGAATTACCATCTAAAACGAGAGTTTGCCTTAATTCTTATTTTAACTGAAACGTTTTCCTTTCAGGGAAATTAAAGCTTGGAATCTTGATTTGATAAAAAATTCAACATTCTCGGATTAGTTTTGAGAGGGGGGGGCACCACTGAATTATAAATACTATTAAACTCGACTAGCTTAACCAACCCGCATAATTTAATTGGTGTACACAAGAAATTGGAGGTAGACTATAATGGACTTAATTGTGCTTCAATAGTTTAAAACGAGAATGTATAACGTCTAACGCGAATCAGTCGCATTGATTAGCTGTACGTAACCATAGTTAAACCTGTCGATGCGAAAAACTAATACGAAATCAATGTTTTTGGCTAAATTGAAATTATCTTCAAAAATAAACACCGGCTAGTCATTGTTGACGAAAACTCGTTGCTAACGGTTTTGCGTGAGAATAATTTGGCGAATCACAACTTTTCCAGACATTTTCAAGGGCGTGCTAACTACGTGGGCCCCGCAAAAATTTTCAACTCTATGGGACTTTAACATTAGGCAGCCATTTTGCCCCCGCTCCAGTAGAAAAACATCGATCGAGTAAAGAGTAAGTAGTATGTCACTCCAAAATTAAGAATTAAACGTCTGGGCAGTATCCGAGATACATAATTTTGGTGTCAGAGTATTTGTTTTAATACAACAACTGTTTATTTTTTTTTCATAATCGAAGCGAGTAACAATATGCGTTATAATCAACTGTTGATATTGATTTTGCGCTCGTGGAATATATTCAAAATATGGCCATTAATAAACGCCTTAAACTACACATTGAAACATGAAAACTCCGTTTTCAAATACCAGTAAGTTTGGTCGAGGCAAACTTCAAAATTCGTTAAAATATTTCGAAAATATATATGGATTCTTGAAAGTTTAATATTGATGAGGATGATTTGATATAAATACTATAAAACATTAAAATAGTTTGGTTACCTTAAAATTTAAATATAATAGAATTATGGTTCTAACGCGATTCTTTATTGTGGAGTTTCTCAATTTCACCTAACTATTTCTTATCTACGATATTTCTAAAACTCAGCTTTTTCGAAGGAATAATATTTTGTTAAACATTTTTACGAGTTTTACGTATAGTTGCTTGGTAATCAGCAGGGTCGGATTAAAAGGGGGGGCGAGGGGGCACTGGCCCCCGGGCGCAAGGCTTGTTGGGGGAGCTTTGAGTTAAACTATTCTCCCTCAGCAACATTTGCTGTTCCTTTTTTCCTATAGTTACTATCTCGGCACCCGCACCCGGGTGCAAAATTGCTTACTCCGGCCCTGGTAGTCAGTGAAATATAGCCTACTTGCATGCAGTGTTCGAAGTAAAATAGCCACGTTAATTTAGCATCTGTTTCGTTTAAGGGTTACTGACGAAACCGACATCAATATTCTAGTGGACGACGTCAGTATAATTTTAAACCCGTAACAGTTTTCAGGCGGGAGACACAGCGCTTTATCGATTTAAACTTAGCTTTAAAAGCTAGTATATTTTAAAATTGTTTGGAGTTCATGTCCCGTCTGAATACAAATTAACATACGACATTAATAAGAAAGCTTAGTAATTAGGGTGGGCTGGGATTACATTTCAGTTTTTCACCTGGGAAAGACTTACAATAAACCAAAGCACCGTCGAAGAAATCAAATTTATATGTCGAATCTTTAACTTTAAAATGTATGAAAACTAAGGGGCGTATTTACAATAATGTTTTGAACGACAAACATTAGTTCTAGCGTAAAACAATGGATGATATTTTTGGGAATGAACGCGGCTGAATTGAAGATGGTACGTTAGAGGATCTTAGTTTTAATATATTCGGACTTCGGTGACTCATCACCAGTTTCGATTAAACTAAATTTGATGTTTTTCAATTTAGAAGCCGAACTCCGGATTTCAATTCCATTTGGCGATGGCTCCATTCTCTCTAAAGACGTTCTTGAATAATGTAAACATTTCTGCCAGAGGTTTATGTACATTTTCCGATTCCTTCATAATGTCCAGACCAAAATCAGTTCGATCAACAACATTCGCTTTTTTAAACATTAATTGATTCAATCGTAAGTGTCACAAACGTAATCCTCGAGAATTATAGCTATTTAGTATGCCAAATTAACACAATCTACTTGTGGAAACCTTTAACTAAAGTCCCATAGCTGATTTTCACGTTCTCTCACAATCAGGTCTGAGGCCGGTATTTCGGAACTAAAAAAACATTTCCTTTTTTTTTCAGACAAAAATTTGCCTCCTCTTGAGCATCGTAGTAACAACGATTCCATTTAACAAAACGAGTCGGGACAGTCGTATTTACACGTTTTTTCGAACTCTCTTGAACGTTGCGTGCCTAATTCTACTAGAACGTAATGTTTAATATAATTCTATAAGCTGGCCTACAGTCACATTAAATTTCCTAACAACTCTGAACACATCGCGCAGCTTATCCAACCATCCCTAGAACACTGTCCTCGAGATTCTTATTGATGTCGTGGTTGATTGGATTAACGTTCTTTCTCATCGAGATGGGATGTCATTTGAAATCAGAATTCTGCGAAACTAACTACATTCATCTGGACACCATTGACGACCTTGTTCGTTACAACATCACCCCTAATTTCGTAGCCAAGGAACACTCGCTTGATGACTTGGAAGGCCGGACACCAGATGTAAGTGCCAATTGAGATCAGGGATAGATTTAATTTTAGAAGTAGGAATGGAGAACAGAGTAATCTGGGCACGCGTCAAAGTCCTGGACCCCCTTCCACGGGACGGAGTGGTATGAAAGAAGAGGCGGGTCATGGCGACAGATGTAAAAAGGAATTACGTATTTTTCGCCGTCCCCGTCAGCAACGTCATCAAAACGTAGTTTAAGTGAGCCATTAACATAATTTAAACTTTTCGTTACGTGTTGGAGGGAGGGGCTCTTTACTGGGCTATGAGTCGGAAGTAAATACTAACCGTTCTCCATTCCTACTTCTTTATTTCCCCGTCTACACAATGAGGACAATGAAACTGAGATCTAGCTGGGTACGCCTGACCATACTGACAACAGTTCTATGGTACATATTACAGAATGAAAGAGACAAAAATATTTTGAAATGTTTGGAGAATGTTCCGAAAAGACAAAAGAAAGGGGTACACTGAAGTCGTGTAACAGGAAACTATTTAAAAAAGCTCTGGACAGCGGAGAGACCAAATGCTCTCATCGCGAACGGTCTCAGAGTTTTTAAAGGGCTAGCCCTAGCTCAGTTCACAACACCAAACCTCGGAAACATATATTAGGAATGCTGATTTATACTCATCGAAAATTAGCTCGGAATATTTATATATAATATTGCGAAAGATGACAAGATTTTCAGTGAATACATCACACTGGCGTAAGCTTCATATTCATATCTCAATCTTTCGGTGCCTGAGAACGAAACATTTTAAACATTTGTTCCACACTTTCTAGATTTCAAATTTTATTTGAAACCGAGGCTTTGACTAAACTGGACATGAGATCCAAATTACAAGAGAATAAATGTAAATGGACAAAAACCACCAAAAGTCCTCGAGGTCCTGAATTTCACGGCTTTGGAATCCCCCTTTAAGATGTTCATTTATGGAATGGTTGTTTCAACTGGGGTGCTCTTCTTGGAAATAATTACGAAATCCTCCCATTTTTAATGATAATTTAACCAAGTAATCGTCACAGACAAAAGATCAGTATGCCCGCAAAAATCTGTTCTAATGCACGGGGGCACGGGCCTTTGTATTGCCAACTCGCTTGCAGTCAATTATAAAACTAAATATTATTTGCAAATTAAAGTTAACTTTTAATTGAGGAATATTCATTAGAAAAAATCTTTAGGGCCTCAAATTAACTCACTGCACTTATGTAGAAGATAAAAGTAAATGAAATTACAAGTATGTACTCCATTAAAGTGTAATGTTAAATAATAGAAATATCGAACTGTATCGAAAATACCCAATCTATTAAGAATAAAAACTAAAATCAGCCCCAAAAAACTACACTAACTTTACAACGGACGTTATGATAAGAAATTTATTTTCTTCCGCTGATGTAGCCGAAGTTCGGAAAAGAAAAGTGTTGTTAAAAAGACGACAGCCCGAGTAATTTAAGATTAATACGATTTATTCAAATCAAAGTCGACATAGGAAGAGCTTACAATATTATGAAAGCAGAGTATTTATACAGTAAATAAAAAACATTTCATGTATAATTCTTTATGACATCGTAAGTTAGATAAGATGATAAAAAACTAAACAGGGGAGGCTATACCAACGATCTTTATATTTTCAATTTACAACAGTTCCCCTTAAAGTTCGTGGTCATGATGTTTGGTTTAAGGCTTCTTTCTTTGTGATAGTTGATTGAACACCTAAGGACTGGACACAGCTTTGATGTTTTGGAGCGAAAAGCCCTTTCGTTAAGACGTCTGCAGGCATATCGTTCGTTGTCATGTATTCCAAGGTGATTAATCCAGATTCGAATGCATCTCTGATAAAATGGTGCCGAATGTCGATGTGTTTGGTACGCGAGTGGAAAACCGGATTTCGGACAAGCTTTTGGGCGCCTTGGTTATCGTTGTAGATTTTGATAGGTTTCACGGGGAATCCAATCTCCTTCATGAATTGCGTGAGGTAAATCGCTTCCTTGGTCGCCTCCGACATGGCCATATACTCCGCTTCAGTACTGGAGAGTGCAATGGTTTTCTGTTTCTTTGCTTCCCACATTACGGCTCCATTTGAGAGTTTAAATGCGTAGCCGGTGTATGAACGTCGGTCGTTTAGGCATCCACCCCAATCAGCATCGACAAAACCTTGTAGTTCTTCATCGTTTTTTCGGAAGAGGATACCATGGTGAGTGGTTCCCCTTAAGTAACGTAATATGCGCTTTCCAGCCTTCCAGTGCTCTTCGTTGAAGTTAGTATTGTATTGACTGAGGTTACTGACGGCGTACGAAAGGTCTGGTCGGGTAGAAACTGCCAAATACATTAATGATCCAATGAGGCTTTGATATGGGAATTTTTCCATGGTCTCCTCAGATAACGTTTCAGGCTTCTGTAATTTGACGTTAGCATCCAAGGGAGTGGCGATTGGTTTTGAGTCTTGCATGCTGAAACGTTGCAATATGGATTCCGCGTATTTGGCCTGTGACGTTGTAATGGTTGAATTTTCGAAATCTTGACGAAATTCAATGCCAAGGCAGTGGTGAATGGCGCCCAGGTCTTTCATTTCGAATCTCGATTTTAGTTCGTTTTTAATCATCTCCGTCCATTTGGCATTGTTGCAAGAGATGATTAAGTCATCGACGTAAATGGCAATCAGCATGATGTCTTCGTCGTTTCTCGTCATGTAAATGCAAGGATCAGCATTCAGGGGTTCCATTCCGATTTCTCGCAAATGTTTGTCGAGTTCTTTGTACCATTGCCGTCCGGACTGCTTCAGGCCATACAAAGATTTCTTGATTCGGCAAACTTTGCTAGGATCTTCTAAATCGGAGAGCCATTTTCGTGCCGTTTTGATGACTTCTTTATTTTCTTCATTTTGGTCAATGATTTCTTGGAGAACATCCTCAAGACCATCTGGAACATCCATATAGATCTCCTCTTCAATTTCACCGTTAAGATAAGCGGTTACCACGTCCATTTGGTGTACCATCAAGTTGTGTTTCACAGCTAGTGCCATCAGCAATCTGATTGAACTTGATCGGACAACCGGGGCGAACGTTTCCTGATAATCTACTCCAGGCTGTTGTGCGAAACCCTTGGCAACTAGACGGGCTTTACGTCGCTCAATTTTACCACTGGCGGTGTACTTTGTTCGGAAAACGAGACGGTTTCCGATAAGATGGCGATTTTCTGGCTTCGAGGTTATTTCCCAAGTTTTGCATTTTATCTGGGATACGAATTCGCTTTTAATTGCTCTTTTCCAGTCAGTCGCATCTTCTGAAGATAACGCCTCTTTTATGTTCATTGGGTCCGGAATACCGATCAGGTTTGCGGCTTCGTCTTGATGATTAGCTTTGACTTCGTCTTGAGGATTCTGAAGCGTAACCATGTTGAAGACTTTCTTGGGTCTTCCCGGTTTTCCAGTGCGTTCCAATCTGGGTCTTCCAGGTCCTTTCTTCGTTTCAGGTAGCTTGGCTTCGCGATCGGATTCTGTTCTAGGAGTTTGTTCGTCTTTTGGCTTGACTGCTGGTTCGGTTATTTGCTCAAAGGGTGGACTCAATTGTACTTGGAAGAAATCACTTTTCGTTGAATCGTTCTTTTGGACTCCAGGTTCCATACCATATTTGGCGTAGACTTCTTGACTAATGAAATCTTCGTATTCGTCCCCGCAATCGAATTTCCCGAGAAACTTAGCATTCCGACTCCGTACGATTTTACCTTCGTTCGGCAGCCAGAATCTGTATGCTTTTGATTCTACTGAATATCCAATAAAAATGGCTTCTTTGCTTCTCGGATCGAATTTTCCCTTCGACGTATTTTCGTCCAGGATATACGCTTTTACGCCAAACGTACGTAGATGATTCAAGATTGGTTTTCGTCCCGTCCATCTTGCGTATGGGAGGTCGCCGTTAATACTGCGAGAAGGACATCGGTTTCTGATGTAAGCAGCAGTGGCGATTGCTTCACTCCAGAATGAGGGTGGCAACTTTGATTGGATCAGCATGCAGCGGGCCATCTCTACTAGGGTGCGATTTTTACGTTCGGAAACTCCGTTTTGTTGAGGCGTTTGCGGAACTGTAAGTCTTCTAGCAATGCCATTTTCTTTAAGGAAATTGTCGAAATCTTTATTACAGAATTCAGTCCCGTTGTCGGACTGTAATGTCTTGATTTTTCGTCCCGTCTGAAGTTCCACTCTTTCTTTGAATTCCACGAATGCCTTGAAGACTTCGTCTTTATGTTTCAGGAAAAATACTTCGTTCCATCTTGACTTGTCGTCTGTGAATGTGACGAAGTATCTTGCTCCACCTTTAGACGAGACTCGCATTGGGCCACAAAGGTCTGTGTGAATTATCTCCAATAGTTCGATGGTGCGGTTCTCTTGTGCCTTCGGAAATGGTGTTCGAGATTGTTTTCCCAGGATACATATTTCACACGTTGCCAGATCTTCGTCTTTATTCAGCTTTAGACCATGGACCATGTTCTTCCGAGACATGTCTTTTAGACTTCTTTCGTTTACGTGACCCATTCTGAGGTGCCAATCCTCCAGTGTGGATTTTGGATTGATTTCTACTTGTACGCTGTTTGCGGTTTCCGGATCTTTTCTCAAGAAGTACAAGTCTCCTGTACGATCAGCGAGGGCAACTGTTGTTCCGTCGTTTTTCAGAATGATTGCGTTAGATTTCTTGAAGAGAACTTCGAAACCTTTGTCCGTTATCTTAGAGATGGACATCAAGTTTGTTCTCAGGTCAGGAACGAGAAGAGTCTTTTCCAGGTTTAGGATTCTTTCAGTATTACCGTCTGTTGCGCTGATTTTGACTGATCCAATACCTTTGATGTCGGTGGAGTTATTGTTTGCTAGGTTCAACGTTTTCTTGACTCCCTCGATGTTTAGGAACTTCTTTTCGTTCGAGGTCATGTGCGAAGTAGCCCCGCTATCTAGGCACCAGTCGTCCTTTTCATTTTGATCAGTGTATAGGGCGAATTCTTCTGGATTTCCGCATACATGTACTGCGTTGGCCTTTTCTTCAGCGGTGCCGGCTTTATCTTGCATAGTCGACCTGCAATCAGCGGCTTTGTGACCTGGCTTCTTACATCGGTGACACTTATACTTGAAAATAGTCTTCTCTGTTAGTTTCGAGGATTCGCCAATTGATTTCGTAGGTTTCTTGCGCCAGTTCTTCTTGAAGGCTACCATTGCATTCTGAACCGTGTCTTTCTCTTTGGACTTCCTCGCGTCGGCCTCTTCCATGATTTTAATTTTCAGGGCTTCTGGATCCGGGAGATTATCTCGGGTTTCGATTGCGCACCTGAAGTTCTCAAAGCTTTCGGGAAGGCTATAAAGAAGCATAATCGCTAGAAGGTCATCATTGATATTGAGGTTCATGTCTTCCAGTGTGTCCACGGTTTCAAAAAACTTCTTTACGTGTTCGTGGATATCCTCGCCTTCCTTCATCTTGGTTAGTGTCAATCTTTTCAGTAATGTTGCTTTCCGGGCTGGACCTCGTGACTGGTAAGTCGATTCAAGCTTCAACCAAACATCTCGAGATGTGACGCAATTTTTAATCTGCTTCAGTTCAGTTGGGCTGATCGCAAGGATTAAATCTGACTTAGCTTTTCGGTCTTGGCGTTCCCAGTCCGTGACTTGTGTTTCATTTCCGTTCGTTCCCGTAACCAAGATAGGTTTTGGTAAGGTTCCGTCCACGTAGCTCCATACGTCATTCTTGACTAGTAGTGCTTCAACTTGCAGTTTCCAGGTATCAAAGTTGTCCTTGGTGAGCGTTTCGATCCTTGCATGGTGACTCATGGCCATTTCTGAGTATTAACCAGCTACCTTGAATTTTGATCTTCTTAACGTTCACAAATACTTAACGGACTAAACTATACCCTAAGCAAAGTCTCGGCAAAACTTTATCTAACATGCAGGGCCCATAACCTGTTGTTAAAAAGACGACAGCCCGAGTAATTTAAGATTAATACGATTTATTCAAATCAAAGTCGACATAGGAAGAGCTTACAATATTATGAAAGCAGAGTATTTATACAGTAAATAAAAAACATTTCATGTATAATTCTTTATGACATCGTAAGTTAGATAAGATGATAAAAAACTAAACAGGGGAGGCTATACCAACGATCTTTATATTTTCAATTTACAACAAAAAGTATTTGTAATAAATGTTCAATCATCAAAAGTGAGTTTTAATAGATTTAATGATACAAACTTAACGGCAATGGGGTTCCCAGATTTGGACTTTCTCGAACCCAGTATTTCTCTCTTTAAGCGATTCTTTTTTCAAATCATGTATGAACTGCTCTAAGAGCTAGGAGGTTTTTGAGTTAAGTCTACGCTACTAATCAGTATAAATTCATCTTTAAGTTCTCAAAACCTCTTGCCTAACCATGCCCTAAACAGGATCACAAGGCTAAAGTTAAAATAATCAAGAATTTAGGGACGAGTTATTCGTATTTGTATTCAGATGAAAACTTATCAGCCTCCGATTACTTCTGAGGAAGGGAAACCACAAAACTACAGATGTTCTTGGACTCTAATAGATAGGTCAATCTTCATAATTTAAATTATGTACAAAATAATACACACATTCAAACTAGATGTAAACTATAATGAACGAAATTGTGCTCTAACGCGGGTAAAACAATAATGCATGACGGTTCACATACGTCTTTAGCATAAATTAGGCTGATTCTGGAATTTCTAGCTCCTAACGCCGTGTCATAATGTTTCACACAATACAATTGTTCATCTGATCCGTTCCACCCTGTATAACCTTATTCACAAACGTGGTTTACGATACCGTGTCCCATATATAATTTTCGCCGACATTAACTGTTGCGAAAACTTTCATCTGAAAATGTCGAAAGTAAAACCGTTATCTAGCAAATTATACTGCATTTGGAAAAAAATGAGATCATAAATAGGAACTCATCGCTAACGGTTTTACGTAAGAACAATTTGGACAAACAGTAGATTGCAAGACACAGCGTTCGAATAACACAATAAACAGTTAAAACGTACACGAAGGATCTGAGATAGACCATTTTCGTGTCAGCGTATTCGTCAAGCAACATGCCATAGATACAACGCTTAAAAGTTGTACCTCGTTTTCTCAAAGTGATCTTTACAATCTAAGCTAGTAATAACCTAACATATCTAACCACCAACTGTGGAAAATGACTCTGTGCTCTTGGAAATCAAGTAGAGTACTGGATTTAATAACTCCCTTAAATTACACATTGATGTATCAAAAGACTGTTTTCAAATACCGGTAAGTATGTTCCTGGATGTGACCGGGTAAACCTCAAAATTCATTAAAAATATTTAGAAAAATTGCACGCAAATTATTAGAAGGTTTCTAAAGATAGGGATAAATTGATAAAAGCATTCAGAATTTTTAAATTTCAATACTTTACACTTAAATAAAGATCACGTATTTATTGAAATAAATCACGAGGCTCCTGGGCTCCTCGCTTCTACGATCATGGATATGTATAGATACTAACTTATCTTTTACCTTTCGCAAGACATTTCGCTTAAACACCCGTTCAGCAGCGAATAAATATGATTTCCAACCCCCCAAATCTTCAAATTTTGTCTCACTGCACATGGGCCAAATTTCAGCCCCGCCCCCACTAAAAGAGATATAGTTTCCTTTTCCTTTTCCCCACGTGACCTAGCTATTTCCTCCTCGATTTACAGGTATACAGCCGTCTCACATCCGCGGTTGTAACGCATATTTGGTGGCCAGCCTTTGGGCCTAGTTGGGAATCCATAATAAGTTAGTATTTATACATATCGTGGCTACGAAACTTTGAAAAATTATTTTTAAATTAAAGATTATTATGATTTTGATGCATAATTGCTTTGTTAGCAGTGAATAAACTAATCCATTTGAATTTAAGAACTTAAAAACTGTTTCGTTTAAGGGTTACTGGCGAAACCAATGTTAATATACTTGTGGACGATGTCAGTATACGTTTAATTCTTAAAAATTACTTGTAACACTATTTTCAGCCCAAACCAGGGATAGATTTAATTTTAGAAGTAGGAATGGAGAAACTGGGCGCGCGTCAAAGTCCCGGACCCCCTTCCACGGGACGGAGTGGTATGAAAGAAGAGGCGGGTCATGGCGACAGATGTAAAAAGGAATTACGTATATTTCGCCGTTCCCGTCAGCAACGTCATCAAAACGTAGTTTAAGTGAGCCAATAAGGTAATAAACTAGGGAGAGGCTCTATACTGGGCTATAACATGAGTTAATAATATGTTAGCTCCCTATAAGTTACTCAGGCAATTCATTTTTATAATCCAGCGTTTTCTCCCGTGCCGCCGGCTTCCCAATTATATGCGACGCTCTGCGGCCGCCACGTGAACGAAAATCTTATTTACTCTTCTTTCCGGTTTCTCAACGGAGCTTCCGGGCCGGAAGCGCGTGTAGTGGAAGCTAGCCAATGATATCGGAGCTATTTAAGCAGCCGAATATTTCGCTCAGTAGCCTCGGTTAAGAAAACCGTTAAGCTATCAGTGGATTGGATTTAGCTCAGTCAGGGATAGATAGACTTTTTTAAGACGGAATGGGTAACAGGGTTATTCGGGTGCGCGTCCTAGTCCACGACCCCCTTACCCGTGACGGAGGGGTATGAAAGAAGAGGCGGGTCTTATTTTCGTTATGACGTTGTATGTATATCCGGGTCAAGTAAACGTCGTCTGCCCGTCGTCTGCTCATTCGTCTGCCAAGTTGGAATGGGCTCGGATTGTAATTTTTGAAATAACATTGTTTAAAAATGGAAGTTACACAAGACATAGGGCTTGCAACTGAAAAAAAACGGGGAAGACCCAAGAAAATTAAAAGTGAGTTAGAATTGAGTAAAAGTCTTCATAGATATTACAGCACGAACAGGTTTTAACCAAACACTAAGCTCACAAAACTCCTGACCATTCACTAAGCCTTGGTTAACTTCATCAAATTCGTTTACAAAATCATCAGGATAGTAGAAATGATTGGCTTAAGAAAGAATTAGCGAACACTTTTCACCTTTACAGATGTACTCCAAATCCAAAACACCGGCACCAAATTCACTAACAACCTTCTTAATTGCTATTAAAAATAATTCCCGAATAATTACCTAGACCCTCGCATTTAGTCGGCTCCATTTTGAACCCCTGTGAAGACGCTTATCTGTACAACCATAGCCCACTCGATCCGCGCTCTATAGCTATAGCGCGAGCAGCTTGCGTAGTGACGCGCGTGATCGAGTGGGCTATGGTACAACGCAAGAGGGGTCGTAGTCATGGCGACCGAGGTAAACAGGAATTACGTATTTTTGGCCCTCCCCGTCAGCAACGTCACCAATACGTAGTTTTTGTGAGCCAATAAGATAATTTAATTTTTTGGTTACGTGTTGAAGGAAGGGACTATATACTCGTCTATGAGTCGGACTGAAGTAAAGGCCAAACATTGTTTATTCCGTCTTAAAAAAGTCTATCTATCCCTGGCTCAGTTGTATAAATTTCTGGTTTCAAGTCACAATAACAACTCTTATCTTTAGCATTCTTTATAAATATTGGCAAATTGCATTGAGTTCCTGCATTTTTTTGTCTCAGTACTGACACAAACGCCATGATGTAATGTTAAATTGTTAAAACATAAACATTCACGACTAAAACACTCCCTTGGTGAAAAAGCAGCCGACGACTCGAGGTCTGGTCGAGGAGCAGTACGAGCGGGATTTTTTTTTTCGACAAGAGAGAGCGCAGCATTCGGATTTTTTTCCCGCGCGGGAAAATGAGAAGAAAACGCTGGATACATTACGCCTATGGAGCCTGAGTAACTTATAGGGAACTGACATATTATTAACTCATGGCTATAAGTAGGACTGAAGTAAATACTAACCGTTCTCCATTCCTACTTCTAAAATTAAATCTATCCCTGCCCAAACATAATGCTGATCTTAGGAAATTTTAAAACTTGACCTTGAAAGCATACTGATATTGATATGTCTCGGCTGAATATGATTTAAATCATGCATAAAACATAAATAGTAATAAAGGCTTGGTACATTTCAGTTTTTCGTCATACATAAAGAAAGTATGCAATTGAAAGGCAACATTGAAGAAATGGAATTTATAAGGAGAATCTTTGGCTTTAGATGGTATGAAAAGCTAATTGACTTGTTTAATAATTCATTAAACGTCAAAATTGTATTTTAGCATAAAACGAAGAATGGTCAGTTTTGGAATGAACGCCTCTAAAGTAAAACCTCTCTTTTATTTTTAAGTAATTCCACCCTCAATTTCCTGATTTGTCAAAATCAACTATAGTCTCGTGAACATACACAAGGAAATACATTGTCCTATAGTTGATTTAAGTGTTTAATGCATATTAATTAAAGGCACCTCCGTACGAGAAAGGTCGACACCATTTGGTGATGGCTCCGCTCTCTCTAAACACGTACTTTATGAACGATGTAAACATTTCTGCCATTGGTTTATGGAAATTTTCTGACTCGTTTATCATGTCAAAACCAATACCCGTTCTAACGAAATCATTCGCTTTTTTAAACATTGACTTAGTCGTAAGTACTAGTCAAGTAATATACCCAATAAGGCGAGAACTAAAACGTGAACTTCTCTCTTTTTTTTCAGACAATAATTTGCCTTCTCCTAATCATCGTTGTAACATCGATTCTATTAATGCAAAACCAATCAAACTTTTCACTAAGCGTTACCTTTCGGAAGAGTCAAATTTACACGTTTTTTCGAACTCTTTGGAATGTCGCATTCCTCATTTTACTAGAACGTAATGCTCGAAAAAAAAATATTCTAAAAATTGTCCTACAGTCTGGTTAAATTAAAAATTCCAAACACATCGCGTAGCTTATCCAGTTATCCCGAGAACAATGTCCTCGAAATTCATATTGATGTCGTGGCTGACTGGATTGACTTTCTTTCTAATCGAGATGGGATGTCACTTACGATCAGAATTTTGCGAAACTAACTTCATTTTTCTGGACACCATCGACGATCTCGCTCACTACAACGTCACTGCTAATTTTCTACAAAACGAACACTTGCGTGATCACTTAAAAGACCGGACTCCAGATGTAAGTATCGAGTTGGGACGATTAAACTCTATTCTCGACTACCAGCGGTCTACACTCTAAGAAATTGGGGTGTGCTTTAACACCTTTAAAAGTAGTTTATATGGGTCCAAATTTGACACCGTTACAGGTGTTCATTTACACCCCTGAAAGGGTTTAATAACACTTATTTGAGAAATTGGTGTTAAAATTAAGAATAAAATGGTGCAATAGAGGTGTATTTTAACACCTTTTTAACTCTTATATCGAACTAAAAGTTAATTTTTTACTCTCATATGAGTGTTGTGCAACTCCTTAAAAGGTGTAGAATAGCACATTTCCGAGTTTAAATAACGTTTTTAAGAGTGTTGCATAACACGTTTCTAAGTGACGCATAACACCTTTCAGGTCGTCGTATAACACCTTTAAGAGTGTCGCATGACACCTTTCAGAGTGTTTGATTTATTCGCGAATAGCGCTATATTAATAGCAAGGTTCCACCTTGAGAGAACTTAAGAGGACAGTTCTAACATGCAGAGCTATACCCCTTTATGCAAGGGTAGTTCTCTCATGCAATGTGAAACTGCATAAAATCCAGCGTGAATCTGCATGATCAGTTGGTCGTTTTCACCGACTTAATAACTTCTGAAAAGGCAGAAAGTTTTAAATTAGTATAAATGCATCGGGTGTTAAATCGGTTTTGGAGGCTATAATTATCCCAGCAGTAGATGCACACGAACTTGTTAAATTTAATAATCTCTTTTCACGAAGAGTTTTTCGAACACCAGAAACGCCTTTGACCTAATCTACTGTAAAATATTTCAAAAAAAACCATTTTCTACTCTAATTTTTCTCAAAATTCTACAGGGCCGGTAGGCCCTTGTAGATATGACTTGATACTCTTTTGTAACGTTAAAGCAAAATTCACATGCTTTTACCAATTTTCCTATGGAGATTAACATGGGGTTTTTCATGATATTTAGCCACCTCTAACTGAAAAACTAGAGCGAAGTTACTTTTCGGAATACTCTTAATTTAACAATTAAGTATTCAGGGTGTGCCTTTTGCAAGTAGCATGAAAAACAATTAAGTCTAAGTATGTTAATTTTAGTTAATTACGGAAATACGGCTCTTGAGTTAAACGTCAGGTTAACCTGTTAGCGCGCTGATATCCATTTCGTCAATTTTCAACCAGATTGAGAACAAGGGAGGGCCTAGCTTTGTGCCTGATAACAAGTTATGTTGACATTTTCAGTTTGCTTCATTCTGTGGAAGTTGAACCTATAGCGCGAGCAGCCTGCGTCCGCGAGTCGCGTGATCCAGGTACTTGTAGGTACTTGTGGGTACTTGTAGGTGCTTGTGGGTACTTGTAGGTGCTTGTGGGTGCTTGTAGGTACTTGTGGGTACTTGTAGGTGCTTGTGGGTACTTGTAGGTGCTTGTGGGTGCTTGTAGGTACTTGTGGGTGCTTGTAGGTACTTGTGGGTGCTTGTAGGTACTTGTGGGTACTTGTAGGTGCTTGTGGGTGCTTGTAGGTACTTGTGGGTGCTTGTAGGTACTTGTGGATTCTTGTGGGTACTTGTAGGTGCTTGTGGGTGTTTGTAGGTACTTGTGGGTGCTTGTAGGTAATTTTGGGTACTTGTGGGTGCTTGTAGGTACTTGTGGGTGCTTGTAGGTACTTGTGGGTACTTGTGGGTGCTTGTGGGTACTTGTGGGTGCTTGTGGGTACTTGTGGGTGCTTGTGGGTACTTGTGGGTGCTTGTGGGTACTTGTGGGTGCTTGTGGGTACTTGTGGGTGTTTATAGGTACTTGTGGGTGCTTGTAGGTACTTGTGGGTGCTTGTAGGTACTTGTGGGTGCTTGTAGGTACTTGTGGGTGCTTGTAGGTACTTGTGGGTGCTTGTAGGTACTTGTGGGTGCTTGTAGGTACTTGTGGGTGCTTGTAGGTACTTGTGGGTGCTTGTAGGTACTTGTGGGTGCTTGTAGGTACTTGTGGGTGCTTGTAGGTACTTGTGGGTGCTTAAAGGTACTTGTGGGTACTTGTAGGTACTTGTGGGTACTTGTAGGTACTTGTGGGTACTTGTAGGTACTTGTGGGTACTTGTAGGTACTTGTGGGTACTTGTAGGTACTTGTGGGTACTTGTAGGTACTTGTGGGTACTTGTAGGTACTTGTGGGTACTTGTAGGTACTTGTGGGTACTTGTGGGTACTTGTAGGTACTTGTGGGTGCTTGTGGGTGCTTGTGGGTGCTTGTAGGTACTTGTGGGTGCTTGTA
This sequence comes from Phalangium opilio, assembly GCA_019434445.1. NCBI lineage: Eukaryota > Metazoa > Arthropoda > Arachnida > Opiliones > Phalangiidae > Phalangium > Phalangium opilio. The sequence continues at coordinate 175,764 of JAEQBA010002009.1, forward strand.
GGTGCTTGTCGGTGTTTGTAGGTACTTGTGGGTGCTCTTAGGTACTTGTGGGTACTAGTGGGTGCTTGCCCCGGGTAATTGTGGGTGTTTGTAGGTACTTGTGGGTGCTTGTAGGTACTTGTGAGTGCTTGTAGGTACTTTTGAGTACTTGTAGGTACTTGTGGGTGCTTGTAGGTACTTTTGAGTACTTGTAGGTACTTTTGAGTACTTGTAGGTACTTGTGGGTGCTTGTAGGTACTTGTGGGTGCTTGTAGGTACTTGTGGGTGCTTGCCCCGGGTACTTGTAGATGCTTGCCCCGGGTACTTGTAGATGCTTGCCCCGGGTACTTGTAGATGCTTGCCCCGGGTACTTGTAGATGCTTGCCCCGGGTACTTGTAGATGCTTGCCCCGGGTACTTGTAGATGCTTGCCCCGGGTACTTGTAGATGCTTGCCCCGGGTACTTGTAGATGCTTGCCCCGGGTACTTGTGGGTGTTTGTAGGTACTTGTGGGTGCTTGCCCCGGGTACTTGTAGATGCTTGCCCCGGGTACTTGTAGATGCTTGCCCCGGGTACTTGTGGGTGCTTGTAGGTACTTGTGGGTGCTTGTAGGTACTTGTGGGTGCTTGTAGGTACTTGTGGGTGATTTTAGGTACTTGTGGGTACTTGCCCCGGGTACTTGTGGGTGTTTGTAGGTACTTGTGGGTACTTGCCCCGGGTACTTGTGGGTGTTTGTAGGTACTTGTGGGTTCTTGCCCCAGGTACTTGTGGGTGTTTGTAGGTACTTGTAAGTGCTTGTAGGTACTTGTGGGTGCTTGTAGGTACTTGTGGGTGCTTGTAGGTACTTGTGGGTGCTTGTAGGTACTTGTGGGTGCTTGTGGGTACTTGTGGGTGCTTGTAGGTACTTGTGGGTGCTTGTAGGTACTTGTGGGTGCTTGTAGGTACTTGTGGGTGCTTGTAGGTACTTGCCCCGGGTACTTGTGGGTGTTTGTAGGTACTTGAGGGATTATTTAGTGGTTCCAAGCAATCATTTTAGCACTGTTAAAAGCAACGCGTCGAGGGGCTATTCACTAATGAAGATTTTCTTTCATTGGTGATTTTTATTGATGCTTTTAAATGTGATAGGGATTTATTGATGCCTTTAAATGTGATAGGGATTTATTGATGATTTTAAATGGATGGGGATTAAGGGTAACTAATACCTATTCCAAAGATAGAATGTCCTCGATAGATGGAGCCTTACAAACGATGGGGCTCTAATTTGGCCGGGGCCATCTTGTTAAACTTTCATAAATAAAGTACAACATTATATGCTTATGAAAATCAATGTTATTGGATATAAGTTAAATGTAATTAACTATAATTAAGTACTTCTTTAAGGAATTAGAAATAGATCAACCCCAAATATATGACGGTAAAGCAAAAATAAAATTATTCAAATTTTAATTACATTAAGACTGAAGTGACAGATATTATAAAAAAACGTCTTGGTTTAGACCAAGGCCGAAAAAACAAACGATATGTGTGAGGTTTATCATTTGACTGAAGTTTCAGATATTGCAATTGTTTTAGTTATTTTTATCCATTTAATCCTTAATCAATATTAAATTCAATCAACTGATTTTACTGATCCATTCCCTCTAAATTAATTGATAAAATTACATATCTACGCTTTTTCAAGAACAATTACATTTTCCGAAAACATTTTATCATGAAATTAATTATTTTGAAGGGATTTCGTGTCGACGATTACTAACTTGAAAGCACCTTGACGGGCTTAGTTTTAATTAAGGCTGGCTTGACAAATTTTGAAGTTTGCACCAAAAAAGTTTAAATCTGTAGTAAGTTTCTGAGAAGACTGATGTTCAAGAAATTATGATAAATAACTTATTCCGGACTTGCCCGCCAACCTTAATAACCTAAAACTATAAAACATTCGTGTACATGATTGATTACGGTTGTGGCTTGACACTCGCTAGCGCCTGAAGGACCGATCACTCAGTGTAATCGGTGTTCATTTGTAAGTGAGTGGACCATTTTGGAAATTACATACAGATAATTAAAACACAGGGGTGATGCCACCATTGAGGTCTTCTCTCTCTCTTGCCTAGAAGCCCCGCTATAGGCAGTGAGAGTTGACTAGCCTCTTGCCTGTAGTGAACTTTGGCACAGTCTGGCAGTGACCCTTGGTGTGAGGGAGAATACCCCAATGGTGGCCTCGCCCCTGTGTGTTTTCCGAAATGGTCTTTATGCGTACTAAAATGATTACACGTAATACGTAACCGGTGTACAAGTAGCGCCAACATTGTAGAAATGACGTTTCAAATGAAGACTGAATTATGACCAAGAAATTCTAAAGCACGGAGAGGGAAATTGCAGTGCAATCTTTTCTTCATAGAGGCGACAATAGAAATGTACTATTTCGATTGACGAAATTAAATGTATAAATTCATGCAACACCCTTGTTTGGCATCCCACTATTAAATATTTACTTTTTCTTTCGAATTATGTCAAAGTTCACATGCTCTTTTTAGAAAGTCAGTAGAATATTTCAAATATTCAATATTGACCCCTCAACACGTACTCCCTTCAAAATAATTAATTTCATGATAAAATGTTTTCGGAAAATGTAATTGTTCTTGAAAAAGCGTAGAAATGTAATTTTTTCAATTAATTTAGAGGGAATGGATCAGTAAAATCAGTTGATTGAATTAAATATTGATTAAGGATTAAATGGATAAAAATAACTAAAACAATTGCAATATCTGAAACTTCAGTCAAATGATAAACCTCACACATATCGTTTGTTTTTTCGGCCTTGGTCTAAACCAAGACGTTTTTTTATAATAAAGATAAGACATGTCACAAAAGCATGTGCCCTACATGTTGGCCTCTCAAGCTGGCGTTTATAGTCCATAACGGTGGAACGAGTTCTACGCTACACCGCGGTCACAGGTCTCTTCAAGGCCTGAATATGAGGGTGCACAATATGCCTCAGGCATCGGTGCAAGGATGTGAGCCCCCTCTCCCCAATAGTAACAATAATAATAATAGTCGCCCTACTGTGAGGTCAGTACCTAACCTAGTCTCGTTTTTTTAGTGTCACACAATACTTTAAATAAAGAGTATCGCGTAACACTTTCAAGAGTGCAATAGCGTTGCTAGGGCTTGAAATTTGGGGGGGGGGATTAATCTTATGATTCGTATATAAAAGATATACAAACTTTTATTGATAAAGAGAACGGTACCGAGTTATTGACTATGAGACAATTGTGGATGAAAGAATTTCACTCGTCTTTTTTAAGTTTAGGTTTCGTTTGCTTTTAGTCCCCACTACTGTTTGATATTGAAATTCATCTCTACAAAGATGAAACTTAACGAACTTTACATTATAATTTTTATACACTACATTGTTAAAGAATTTTAGGGGCTACGAGCAATTTTTTGGTATAGTTTACAGATTCTTTTGAGGGGGCTAACTTTGAAATTTGGGGGCGCTATAGCCCCCATAAAAGGCCTAGTGACGCCACTGCGAGAGTGTCGCATAACACAACAAATCTTTGATAACATCAAAATTAATAAACAAAATACCAAAATATAACACCTGAAACCACGATAAACCTATAACACGCGAGTTTCGTTGCTAAGCCTATGCCTGCTGTTAAAACGCGTCGTCTGCTTTAAATATAACAGCTGATCGCTACGTCCCGTTCGCCACATCTTTTTTTAAATAGGCTCCTCCTACCGCATCCGAGTAAGAGGCGATGTATGGTAAGCCGGAAAGACATTCATGTTAGCATAAGTTTTATAATGCCTGTAAGTAGAGAAATGGCTGCTACTCCTATGGCAATAGTGTTTGTCTGGCTCCCTTTAATGAAACCCTATACTCTCTCCGTATCATTTATCACCTCAACTTCAATACAAAATTGTATCAAGCGTTTCTTTTATTCCTTTTTGAACGTTTCAGGACTGAAACCGCCTCTATCTCACGAGAGAGAGAGGGATTTGGGGTTGCTTAGGTAAAATTCGTCCCCCCCAGTGCCTGTCTATACGAAACGTAAAAATCTCCTTTATTCCACTGGATGATTTTTTTTTCATCTCGACCGCTTGGTGGCTGCACCGCGACAGAAATTTCAAAATTTTCTCTCTTCGGATCTTAGCGCTATACGAGTTCTGACGTCACAGTAGCCTGCAGAAGATGCCCAGTTGTAACCCTATTTGTGTACTTAGAGGCATTATAAACTTATGATGTTAGTAAATGAATTCATGATATTATATAATATAATATTATTATTTCGAGTATTTTGAATATTTATAATATTCATGTGCAACTTATCAATTCAAAAGCTTCAATAGCGGCCAATTATAGTAAACTAGCTTAAACCCATGTTTTTAAAATACTGACAGCTTACCAGGAAATAAAAGGATTTAAAAAACAATGGCACTTATGCTTTAATTATGTAAAGCTAGATTAACACTCGACCGAAAAAACTGGCGGAAATCATGCAGCCGACGGTAGAAATTATAACTTACGCCGACGTCCGGCGGTAGACCGTTCACACTACGACTGCATTTTGAATTTGGCGGTAGATATTTTTTGATCACGGGACAGATTTGAGTGGTTTCCACAGCATCTATTTTGCACTCTGAATTGGTACATTTGTCCCCTTGTCGCTTAGCTCGTACAAGAAGGGATATTTTCTAACCTCAATAAAGTCTTCCTTATTTATATCTAATCTCTCTTTACTTCCATTAGCTTCAATTGTCTTTCTGGGTGGCATGTTTCCGATAAGCCTTGGTCAACCACAAAAATGGCGGCTATCAATCTAAATCGCGTATGCGTGCGCTCTTGAAATTTATGACGTAGTCAGTATGATAATTTTATTTTCTGAGACACCGGCGTAACGCCGAACACGACAGGAAAAATAGAAAAACAACTTACGCACGGCCGAACAGTAATTCCGTCGGGCTCGACGTAAAGATTTTTCGGTCGAACCCCTTTCTGCCGGGTTTCGGTCGTGTTTTCCGTCGAGTGGGAATCTAGCTTTAGAGTTTAGAAAGTCTTGTTTAATGACAGAGATTTGTTCTTGCTTAATAGCAAGCACTATTAACTAATCTTAGTCTGTTACTGAAGAAACACGAAAAATCTCCCAGCAACTCTTTACAGTTTTGGAAGTATTTGGATTGTCCATTCTAGGAGTTAATTGAACTACAAAATGGCATTGAACGAAATTGAATTTGTTGGAAATGATCGATATTTCAAATACAGGTAGAACTTGAATTTTCAAATCCGAAAGGATATATTTGATTTGACGATTAAATTATTATTAAAGGTACACCCAAGAGACAACTATTCATTGTTCGAAATATAAGAATTTAAAGGTGAGCTGGCGTTGTTGTTGTTGAAGCCAGTCTTCCGTGTCTCGAAATTAAGATTTCACTTTGATGACAATTAAACTTTCAATTTTCATCATTATCAGTTGAATCTGGAAGAGATGAAGTTCATGGCAGAATATTTAAGACGATTCCTCAACATAAAGTAAATTTCACACTTGGAGCTTGGATTAAAAACAACTACGTATGGATATGGCACTTCAGCCTTCGGTAAGCCAAACGCGTCTGCCCACCAAAACGTACTGAATAATTCTCGCGATCTGTGAGGGAGAGAGGGAAATAAATTTGGTGTGACAAGGGTGTCGTCATAGGTCACGAGTTCGCGCATGGGCGTTAGGGGAAAAAACCGACGCGCGCTTATCTCGACTCCGCCCACGGGTCAAATTTGAATTGAACGTTGTTAACGCCTTAACGGTTACAATTTGAAATTGAAACTAGTCGACGGATTTGGTTCAGTTAACAAATACAAACTTTTGATTGTTTTAACTGTTACAAGGTAATATTAATATTAACTAATATAGAATGTGTATAATAGTTATTTTATTTAAAGATGGGAAGGGTGAAACACTGTGCATATCCAAAATGTAATAGTGACTCGAGATATGCTCACAAAGAATATATGTTAGGGGTAACGTTTGTACCATTCCCGAAACCAAAAAGAAAACCCTTGAAATCGGAAAAATGGTTAGAATGGATGAGAGAAGTAAGAATGGAATTCAAGGTAGAAAATATCACTAGAGATGCGTATTTGTGTTCCAAACACTTTGTTGGCAAACAAGGACCCACAGAAGAATATCCTGATCCCGTTCATTCACATGTGAGTATAAACCTGATGTTTCCCGTATAACAATAGTTTCAACCCCGTGGTATTTGAGTGTACAGATTACACCAGGGAATGAAACTGAAAGCAGTAGTATTTCTGATGGAACGCTCTCCTTTGATGTTTTGTTGTCGCAAAATGACATTAACGGCGAAATGCAAGACACATCAGATAACAGCCACTTAACTGAGTTATGTTTGGAAGCAGGGGCGGACTGGCCACGGGGGCTGGTGGGCAATATCCCACGGGGCCGGAGGAAAAATAAGGGTTTGGGGGCCGGTCGGTCGGCCACGCCGACTGGCCGTGGCATTGATCTAAATGTCTTAGGACTAATTGTTTGGTAATTTTTATTTTGAATCAATTCAAAAACAGTTTGAAAACAAAAAGGTAGGAAATTGGGGGAAGAAGCCTCAAGAAGAAGGTTATGAACTTGCAAGTCAATGCAAGCCATTGGACTTGTATTTCTTTCTATATGATATTAGCAGCCTAGGCTTTATGACCGCTCTTTACAAATTTACAATCGTAAAAAATTGGTTCCCACCGTCCCACGGCCCACGCCAATATAGCCACAGAGAGAATAGTTTCAAAACATTATGAAAGGCTTTATGGGGAAGGGGGAAGAAAGTGGCTAGTGCACGTGACATGAGTCACTGAGTTGAGAAGCAAAAATATTTTTACTTTCGGTTTTCGTTTTCAAAGCCATAATAATGCAGACATTTAGTGGTTAGCGTAATAGCGTTATTTTGTACTTTTAAATTTTCCAAACTTATCGAAATGTCGAGCCCTGAAAAATCAAAAAGCCATAGAAAAGAGTATATAAGGGAGGCGCAGAAAAAGCTAGGGCTAAGAATGTAGAAGGTTTACAAACTGCAGCTTCTGATCCTAAACAGAGAAAATTGAGTTTTGGACCAGTGCCTATAAAATCTCCTGACCAAGAATTGTTCCTAGTTAATGCGGATGAAGATCATGATTTCTTGCTTTCAGCTTCTTCATAAATTTAATCTACATTCCGCAGCTTACACTAACCTATATCTGGCTTACGAATATTTAATAACATTGTCATTTAGCCAGGGAGCACAAATCCAAAGGAGAGTCAAAGTTAGAAGGGGGAAGGTACTTTATAACGGCCGGGCACCATGGTTCTCACGCGCACCTACCTCGCGCACACGTGATCCTTTGAGAGGGATACCCGAAAATACGGTTAGAGAGAAAGAGAGAGGGGGAATTGGCACGCAAGCGGCACGAGTATCGGAGTATCGCCGAAAAACTTAAGCCTCGGCCGTAATAACGTAAACAAACTTCTCTGATTTTTTTTCTCTCGCTTGCGCCGATTGCGCATGTGCGCCACGCTCCTAGAGAGCCAGTGGCACTGGTAACGTTTTTGAAAGGGGGGCTGACGGAGAATTTGGTCTCTCCGGCTCTCCTCTATTTTTGTGCTCACTGATTTAGCCAAGTTAGCTGCGAAAGAGCATTTTCAAAATTGAAAATTATAAAAAACAGACTGAGATCGTCCCTTGGACAAGAAAATCTTCAAGCTTTGATATTGATTTTGGTTGAAAGAGAACTACTTAACAACGTACCATTTAGCGATATACATCAGTATGTTGTAAATTCTTCCCAACTAATGAGAAGTATTTTAACATAAAATGCTTTTAATAAAAACAGTGTGAAAATTAAAATTTGCTACTACTGAAATGTTTTTTTAATTACTTACTGTCAATTTAAATTGCTAATTAGTCACATTTAAATGTTATTTAGTCACATTTAAATTGTTAATTAGTCATATTCAAATTGTTAATTAGTCTCATTTAAATTGTTAATTAGTCACATTTAAATTGTTAATTAGTCACATTTAAATTGATAATTAGTCACATTTAAATTGATAATTAGTCACATTTAAATTGATAATTAGTCACATTTAAATTGATAATTAGTCACATTTAAATTGATAATTAGTCACATTTAAATTGATAATTAGTCACATTTAAATTGATAATTAGTCACATTTAAGTTGTTAATTAGTCACAAATGTTTTAGCCGGATTACAGGATTTTATGGTTAATTCACCTCATAATGTAAAAGTAAAACGTGGCTGGAGAACGGTTTTGGTCCTTTTGGGAAATTGGGGGCCGCTAAGATATGAAATTTTAGGGGCCGCGACCCTTCAATGCCCACCTCACGAAAACGCCGCCAGTCCGCCCCTGTTTGGAAGTAAGTTGTTAACAGTAATGGGTATTTGTGGAAATGGTTTTCACTTGAGTGTGGCAAAATGGTGAATGGACTTTTATGAAATACCTCACATATGTTCCTAAATAGTGCCTTTTACATCTTCCCTCAGAGCACAAGAATTGACTGTGACCATATTGGTGCTTCACATTATAGCGCTATTAACTTGAATCTAGTAAGTCATTTTTCAATATATTTAAATGGTTTACTATTTGCCATTTGTTTTCATTAAAAACAAACCATTCACACAGAGTTCATCGTCTGTTTCTAAACTTAGTGAGGGAGTAATGTTATTGTCCGACAGTGAAAACCGCGAACTGGGTTCAGGGGTAATTACTTTGACAAGTTCTTTGATTAATATTTATTGACCATTTAAAAATGTCTTTCATTTTATGCGCAGAGTATGGTCCATCTCACGGAAAGCAATTTGCACAGTAGGGAACTGCATTCTCATACAATTCCGCCAAATGAAGTCCAATCATTGTGTGAAGCTACTGAAGCAGAGCCTGCACTAATGGAAATAGAAGAGTCGGTAATGGAACCTCCATCACATGCGAAATGGAGCCTGAATTATTTGAAGAATCATTACTAGAACATTCCGTTGAAACCACGGAAAAAGAAAACCAGTCAACTCATACAGTTGAGGCTGCTGCAGTTGGTCAACCTTCATTGAAGAATACATTTGGCCCATTTTTTGAATCTACAGAATGGCAACTTCTGCAGGAAAAGCATTGGGGTTCAAACATTACACACAGCACATTAAATATTTTCAAAATCAACTACGAAAGTAAATGTTTAGAGATAACTTTAACGATTAATGTGGATTTCAATCTATCGGTGTATGCATTTAACATTGACTTGTCGAAACATAACTTGCTGAAGTTACCCAATGTTGTCTCCACCATAGAGGAATTACGTTTTGTTTTAAACGTTATTATGAATTTTAAAATGTGCAATGGTGTCAAACATCCAGAACTGATCACGATTTTAAATGAGCTACAGAAGGGCCAATATTGCCCTTTTTCCAAAGTAGTAAGGGACCCCAAATGCCTCGCGCTTTCCACAAAGAAAGCATGTTTCTTCTGCTTGAATCTGAAAGGCTATGCATCTAGGACTAAAGCTAGAATGAAGAAATCGCAAAACCGAAAGTATAAAACTATGTCGAAGAAAGAACTGATTGAACTTTTGAAGAAAACAAAACGTGACGAAATATGTTCAAGACGACGTATGAAGCGATGGATAAAAAAGGCGGAAAAGCGCTTGACAGCTTGTGGTGAGCCCTTGCCCGAAGACGATCAAGCTTGCATTGAAGAAATTTTGAGAACATCGGTCGAGAAAAATGATGACTCATTCGTTTCACTCTTTTTGAGAACCCAACTAAAAATGGCTAAACAAAAAGACCCTCGTGGTCGAAGATGGGACCCGGCAGTAATAAAATGGTGCTTATGCCAGTATCATAAGTCACCAACGGCTTATAGAAGCTTAGCCAATTCGAGAATCCTTCAATTGCCATCGTATAGTACACTATTTCGGAACTCTTCTCATGATAGTAAACAACTGGGCTTTTCAGATGAAATTCTGAACCGAAGGAAAGACGAGATTAAACCGCATACTTTACCACCAGCGTATCAATACTTCAGCATACTATTAGATGAAATTAAAACCAAGGAAGACCTCATATACAAAAAAGACACTGGGGATATTATCGGATACACTCATTTAAACGATGCTAGGAATAAAATTAGCGGGTTGTCAAAGGAAAATCATAATGAAAAAGAAGTAGCGTCGCATATTCTAATGCTTATGCTTCGTGGTACAACCAGTCGTGTAAAATATCCATTTGCACACTTTGCTACAAATCGACTGACAGCTGACGATTTGAATTCGATAGTGTGGGAAGCGGTGGAGAAATTGGAAACCATTGGATTTAAAATAATTTCGGTGATCGGGGATGGCGCTGCGACAAATAGGAAATTCTTTTCTATGAACACGACAGATGAGGAACCACATTTTTGCAGTAATCACTATAGCCTCGACGAAGAACGGCCCATATTTTTTATGTGCGATCCTCCACACTTACTCAAAACATCGAGAAATTGCGTGTACAGTAGCACAGAGGACTGTAAGGTTCGCTTAATGTACAAAAATGGACAGAATATTACGTGGAAACCAATACGAGACCTTTACGAGAATGAACAAGCTCGTCCTAGCAACCTTAAAAAAGCCCACAAGCTTTCGTGCGACCACATATATCTCAACTCATACAGTAAAATGAAGGTTAAATACGCAACCCAAGTTCTGAGCAAAACAGTGGCTAATGCGATTCAGGCTGAATTTGGTGAAACATATTCTGAAACAGTCAAACTTGTAGAACTGCTCGACAAATGGTTCGACATATTCAATGCTTCCAATTTTCAAGAAGCTCATTATCAAAGGAAACCAAACAAAAGGCCCTTCATGTCTGTCAATGACAAAAGGATAGAGGCTAGTAGCTATGATAATACAACAAAATCAATCTTGTTAAATATGTTAAATAACTTTTTCTATTTAATAGTGGTTAGAAAATGACTTTTTAAACTACTTCGATGAGTGGGAAAATGATGTTGCAGAACGACCCGGGAAATTTAAACCAGATGAAAGGAAGAAAATGCTGCTTTCTCGAGAAACGTTATCAGGTTTACGACAAACAAGTACGATTAACCGGTAAATACCCGTAAATTTGGTAAATTTAATGTTCTTTTACTTGCAGCTAGGGCAATGGTTGGCATCCTGCGATTCTTGTTAGGAAAAGGGGTTAGATACATCCTAACAGCAAATTTCAATCAGGATCCCCGTGAGTTAGAATTTTCACGTCATAGACAAGCGTGTGGGTCTAACCAAGATCCAACTGTGGCAACGTTTGGAAGTAATAGAGAGACGTTGTATATTTTGAAAAAACAAAACCTTCATCTTCATAGTACAGCAAGCAACACAACTGTGGACAAAGAATCTATATAAACAACCGATTTTGCAACATTGTAGTATACTACAAATAATTAGTAACTAGGCCTAACGAATAAATATTATATTCCGAGTTTGACTAGAACTTTTTGTACTTTATTGGCATTAATCACATTTTATGCGTAACAATTTTGTACTTTGGATCACCAGCATTATCACATCATTTTCGAAAACCAGATATTTCACTTTTAAGTCTTTTACGCAGGCGGTCCTTTGAATTACTTTTTGACTTGATCATTTTCAATCGCATTTTATTTTTATGATCATTTTTTAATTTTTTCAAATGGCCATTTGCTATAGTGTTTATGAAATATCTTACACAATGCTCCATTAGTGGTTTCTGCATTTCTGGTTCAACAGCTCCTTTGCAAATTGTTGCCCAATTGTTTAAAATATCCTCATCTTTCCAGATTTCATCTTTCGCTAATTTGGCTCTGTTTTCCATATAGATACAGCTGTAGTATTTAGCAATATGTTTATACATTCCCAAAAACAATTTGTACGCGTCTTCAGTAGGGTAAAAAAGCCCACCACGGGTTAGAGCGTGTATCCAACTTGATAAGTTTGATGATACGTTTTCTTTGGTCGTGTGTAATTGTTGAGCGGCTTTTCGCCCAGCTTCTGACTTCCTACTTAAGGATCTAATAACTGCCCCTATCACATACATCAAAACCTCTCCAGATTCTTCCGGTGGAACCTTAACATCTACTGGCTGAACCTCTGGTTTTCTCGAACCTTCTTCTTGCAGCCTTCTTAAAAGTACTTTAATTCCAGATAATGATTCTACGTAACTCAACTCCGAAAATCCCTAACATAATTCACAAATATGAAACTATTAATGCTTTAATTATGAGTGGGACACATATATGCTGTTTATACTTATTTCTTTGAAATTGCATACTTTGGTATGTTTAAGAGAATTTAGAACTTTTACTACTTTCTTTGTGGATTGAAGAAGTTGAAGTAATTTTAAACTGACTTGATCCTCTTTTGTTGAAGTCAAAATTGGCTGCAAAAGCTTCTTAATCTCATTCAAGTCTCTAACATTGAGATTTAGGAGACAATCTCGTCTTTTTTCACCACTTCTCACAGCGTTCAGTGTTGAAGCTTTGATATCAGATTGGATTTGCAACACAAGTCCAGGGAAAGCGTCGTTATAATCGCAAGCTAATAAAAAGTCATATATTATATTATGTACATACATATTTTAACTATTGACCTCGCTTTAGAAAACATACCAGCAATCATTGAATTCCTTATGGGTTTACGGGGTCGTTTCTTGGATGGTACAATTGATTTAATAACTGGTTTCGAAATACTACATATATAGAGATAGTTAGGTTTGAACTTTCAATAAACATTGTTTGGATATTACTTGGTAGGACAAACTGCCAGTGGAATTCTCTTTGCTTGATCATTATTCAAATTATTTAACATTTCGTCAATTTCATCATCATCGCTATAATAAGGTTCATCGTCATTTTCAGCATCATCTATAAATTTATAGTGTACAAATGCATCTTGGATTAAATACATTGTATATTAGACATCATTTAGCCTAAACAATCTACATTTACCCGATGAAACACTGTCATTTAAATCAAATTTATGGTTTTGTGCCTTTCCATCGTCATTAAAATCACAATCAGGATTTCGTTCCTTTCCATCGTCATCTAAGATCAAAATTGTTTGCTTATTCTATTTCACATCAGCAAGCACTTTTATCATCACTTACCAGATGAAGAACTGTCACTTAACAAACATTCTAGTTCATTTCCATCATCACCTAGAGTTACAATCCGTAAATGTTAGTTGAGTCAGAAATATATAGACCAACCATAGGTTCGGGTTCAGTTCTTTCGCCATATATTATGTATATATATATATTATACAATTATATATAATTAATTAATATAAACATTACGTACCAGATAAATCACCATTTGATTCTGAGTCGGAGTCAGAAAGGTGGGGTGGCGTAGCGGTTAGCGCTTTCGCCTCGCAGCAAGAGGATCCTGGGTTCGATCCCGGACTGTGGCACCGGGTGAAAATCTGGGAACAAATCCTTCTGCGTAGAGTTTGCAAGTTCTCTCCCCGCTCGTTAAAAGGAGTTTTCCTCCGCGGTCTAACCCGGTTTCTCCTTTCCATCAAAACTTGCAGAGGTTAACGGTAATAGTTAGTATAGGGCGCTGTAGGTTAGCTGTGGCATAGGGGCTAGCCACCACCCCTCTATGCATTATAAAGGGACCCACCTGTAAACAAGCCACAGGCTTAGTGTGGATATCCCTTCGTAGACCAAGCTTAGATTATTATTATTAAAGTACAATACCCAAAGTTTCATAGGTATTTCGGTTCCACGCACTCATCCTAAAAGTTCATAAATATCACAATCACATTGCTAATTACCTACAGCTAAGTTATAAGTACTCGCCTTTTACGTTTTATTTTCTTCTTAGTTGTAAACACTGGTTATATGCCATTTTGGCAAATTGGTAGTTGGCTTGGAACCACGAGCACGAATGCACGATACCCAAACCGATTCAAATTAAAATCACACGAGTTTTCATTGGCTACTAGAGTATACGCCCATATCACGTATATTTGTCACACCAAATCTAAAAACCCCCCATTTCCCCCCTCTTTGTCTGTAGCTCGCCCTAGATGGCGCCCCGTTTAAGGGACAAATGTTGGCCACGTTTTTCGGGGAGAGCCATATCCATACGTAGTTGTTTTTAATCCAAGCTGAAAACGACGCTAATCACTAATCTCAGTAATCTGCCCTGTTTTACAAGACCAAGGCTTAGCTCGCCTTAAATGTTTTTACCTCTCCGAGTGACGTATGTCACGGAGAGGTTCTAATTTCGACGTGTCTGTGTGTCTGTCTGTCTGTCCGTTGTTACACCCACGTGACCGCGTTCGCAGTTTGCAAATCGGAGCAAACGTGTATTCAATTTCCAGACCGCATTTACAGTCCCGGAAATTGTATTCCACTTACAGGCTATTACTCCACTCTGTTCATTTGTCCACCCCACATGGACACCAGTCTGAACTTACTGGCTTCTAAACACCACCATCTTCTAGTCTTCCGCCCATTCCACATGGACACCAGTCTGTACTTACTGGCTTCTAAACACCACCACCTTCTGGTCTTTGCTTTTGTCCATTCCACATGGACACCAGTCTGTACACATGGCTTCTAACACCACCATTTTCTGGTCTTTGTTTTTGTCCATCCCACATGGACACCAGTCTGTACATCTGGCTTCTAACACCACCATCTTCTGGTCTTTGTTTTTGTCCATCCCACATGGACACCAGTCTGTACATCTGGCTTCTAACACCACCATCTTCTGGTCTTTGTTTTTGTCCATCCCACATGGACACCAGTCTGTACACCTGGCTTCTAACACCACCATCATCCTTAAGGTTAAGACATACGCGGCGATCGGCTAGGGTTACGAGAAACGTCTAGCCTTCCAATGGAGGGGTCTTCCTCCAAGGTTCACGCAATTGCGATGTTCTTATCTACAGCTGCGATTCGAATCCTTTATATACTACCTATTTCAGTAAGGCGAAACAACAGTCATATCCTTCAATTCAAACGTCAATACTAGTCAAGTCTCTCAAGGTTGTTTAATTATTCTTTTTTAAAACGATGTAACGCTCAATAAGGCGAACAACTAACGAAGAAAATATTAAATACTAATTATATTTATTTTAATATTTAAGATAATCTCTTTTCTCAATTCAAAATTAATACGGAAAGAGTTAAAAAGCAGTCTATTTTTTTCTGTGTGTGTCTGTCCGTTGTCACCCTAGTGCGCCGAGTTAGCAGTTCGCTTTGTTTTGATGTGTTAAGAAATCCTACAGAACCTTAATTTTCACTTTTTCCATAATATAAAGTGAATATGTGGAAATCTTTTTCGTAATTACGATGCATTTAGTACTTTTGTAGCTTTAAAGCTCTGTTTCATTTTGATATTCCAAGGATGTTTTTTAATATTGTTATTTGAAATGGCTGTTTATATATTACTTAAGCTATACTACATCTGTATATAGAATAATCCTTGGTTTAGTTATTTCAAGAAGAAAGCTAAGGCCTGGATTCTGTCTGGTAAATCAAGTTTGATCCGCAATAGGCTTAGTGAACCAAAGAGTAAATAATTTAGACCTGAGGTGGAGTAAACATTGGGTTTTGATTATCGTGTCTGTAATGAAGGGACATTAACGGTTCAGAGTGAGCCGAAAGTTAAATACACGTTTAAATAATCAGATTTAGATTTTATTATAGAAGAAAGCATCATGGTAGCAATTAGATCAGTGAAAGGGCTAATCGTTATCGGGTTAGTGGTATGCATCAGAGGATAAAATTTAACATAGAACTTATATACTCTTTGTAAATAATGATATGAAACCTAGGATTAGCGGATGATTATATATTTCAACAATGTAGAGAAAACTATTCAATGGCTTAAGCCTCGTTAGACGAAACAAAGCGAGAAAATGTTACTCTAGTATTTCGATATTGAGTCTTATACTAGTCTTTTCCCCGACTCGGAGAGGTAATATTTTGGTTTTCCCAACTTGTTATTACTAATAAATGTATAAAAAAAGACTCTTACCTTCAGAAAACGGTGGTATTTCCTCGAAAGTAAGTAGAAATACAAGTTCCAAGTGTTTTTTAAAAGATTTTATAGGTGTAAAATTTATAAAATACGTTTTTCCGCTCTTAGCTCGTATAAAATGGAGTAATGGCATCTCCGAGGGTTTGACTTATTATGCCCTATAGGGGGTTAACATAGAGTGCCACTACTCTAAGCTCATCCTTTAATTTAGTTTCGAAAGTTACCGATAGATGGCGTTTTATACGGCTACCCCCAGAAAATAGCGGCTGTCTGCTCGTTGCCCCTTCCGCGTTTTTTCGTTAAGCCTAAGCCAGCGAAGTGGATCTAGACCCTTTATAGTTTTACTATATCTATGCTGCTGCCCCACTCACTCTGTCCAACCAACAATCAAAGTTTGTTGGGAGGAAACCGAGGCTTAATAAAAATGCCAAATTGTTTTTGTAACGGTTGTAGGAATGATTCAAGGTATTCGCTTAAAAATATATGAAAGGAATATCCTTTCACGCGTTTCCAAAGCCAAAAACCCAGATAGAAAAATGTAAAAGATGGATATTAGCTTGCGGAAGACCGATTTCCAGTAGCTTCTATTCACTTTCAATAAATTTCAAGCTTTGTTTTTGGTTTGGGAAATGGTTTGAAAACGATATTTACCATGTCGGGTCTTGTTAAATACTTAGGGTTACTTGAACAATTAAAAAACAACACTTCTTATAGTTAACCATGGCAGAAATTCAAACACGACCTTCCCCTTCTAGTTCAAAGCCTGTTTTTAATTTTGACGCATGTGCGCGGACACCGCCATGAGTCCCTGAGTCAGCGCCAGAGAGAGACGATTTTAGCCACGAATCGAAAGAACGCGCCTATTCACTTTAACACTCTCTCTCAAGTCTCTCCTCCCTGGTTGTAGCGCGAAGTCACCCCAACGTATGTACATCGGGTAACGGGTCTAAAGTAGGCTTATAAGTATAATGGGGCAAAATAAAGAAATCATGAAGCTTATGCAAAAATGGAAGTTAGATGGAGTTCCATATTTATTTTTTATCGACGACTTTAACCCGGAAAATCTGATGAATAGTTTTCCTAACCAACATTAGAAGAATAGGACGTGCGAATGATTTACAATGAAAAAATCAGGCCTGTGCGAGTACTCGATTGAAGGCGAGTACTCGACCGAGTCTCGAGTCGAATACTCGAAAATCAAAATTTTATGACTTGAGAATTATTTCGCGTCCTCAAAAACCTTCACTATTGGACTTGAGGAGGACTCAAACCGAGACTTGACGCCTTATAAAGTCCAAAAATATGTACTAGGTGACCCGGAATTTTAAGTAGAGGGCCGCATCTAGTGGGGTTGGACAAAAATTTGACTTCAGATACATCAGTTAAGCAAATCAAAACCAACAGTTAAAATTATTGTTACTGCGCGTCATTTTCGTCGTGAGCACTGTAAAATTTATACTTTTTTAAGTATAATTTATCCTTATTAGAAATTAATTTATTATAACTCTTGTACTATAATTATGAAAAATTAAACTAAGTAAATTATATTAAAGTAAGTTAGTATTAATGGAATTAATTTAATAGGACTCGAGTGGGACTTGATATAATTTATCAGGCCTCGACACTGGTCTTGAAACCTAGTTCTTAATAACAATTAATTAAAAGACTCGACTCGAGATTCTATAAGAGCTTTTCTTGGGACTCGAGACTCGACTCGAACCCCAAAAAAGTGGACTCGCACAGGCCTAGAAAAAATCTAATTTATATGACACTATTTACCCTTTCTAAGATTGAATTCTACTTAGTTTGCCTCAATTTTTATACACCACCAGAAGTCCATTACGTCGGTTTTTCACTGAAAGTTAGTTTAGCTTAAGGTAATTGTTGTCATGGCAAATAATAGTATTGCTTTTATTTAATAAGCATTTCTTATAAAACAAAGAAAATTCGATATGAGAAACAAAAACTTACTTCTTTCGTCACAGTGATGTGAATAAGTAATTTATCGTCCGTAAATTACTGAACAGTTTCAAAATTTTCTCACTCACAGTCAAAAAAATGCTTAAGTAAAACAAAGTGCACTAGACTGCCAAATACGATAAAATTACCCCTTTTTAACTTTAGAGTTCAGTATTTCGTCAATTTCCCATTAGTTGTTTAAGGACCTGAACAAGGTATAAATTGCTCAACAGTCAACGTGTTTTAATAGACGATATAGAGACTTCCAAAATAAAATTACCATAAATTTGCGACAGAAAGGTAATTTTTTAAAAAATTTGAATCTTTAATTTACCGATAATTCATCGGTATTTTATAGGTAATTAATCCGGTAATTTTTCTGGTAATTTATCCGGTAATTCATCGGCAATTTTTAGGTAATTTATCCGGTAATTAATCGGTAATATATAGTTAATTTATCCGGTAATAATTCGGTAATATATAGTTAATTTATCCGGCAAATTATCCGGTAATTAATCGGTAATATATAGTTAATTTATCCGGCAATTTATAGGTAATTTATCCGGTAAATCATCGATAATTCATAAGTAATTTATCCGGTAATTAATCGGTAATATATAGTTAATTTATCCGGCAATTTATAGGTAATTTATCCGGTAAATCATCGATAATTCATAAGTAATTTATCCGGTAACTCATCGGTAATTTATCCGGTAATTCATCGGTAATTTATCCGGTAACTCATCGGTAATTTATCCGGTAATTCATCGGTAATTTATCCGGTAACTCATCGGTAATTTATCCGGTAATTCATCGGTAATTTATCCGGTAACTCATCGGTAATTTATCCGGTAATTCATCGGTAATTTATCCGGTAAATCATCAGTAATTCATAGGTAACTTATCCGGTAATTTATTCGGTAAATCATCGATAATTCATAAGTAATTTATCCGGTAACTCATCGGTAATTTATCCGGTAATTCATCGGTAATTTATCCGGTAACTCATCGGCAATTTATCCGGTAATTCATCGGTAATTTATCCGGTAACTCATCGGTAATTTATCCGGTAATTCATTGGTAATTTATCCGGTAATTCATCGGCAATTTATAGGTAATTTATCCGGTAATTAATCGGTAATATATAGTTAATTTATCCGGTAACTCATCGGTAATTTATCCGGTAATTCATTGGTAATTTATCCGGTAATTCATCGGCAATTTATAGGTAATTTATCCGGTAATTAATCGGTAATATATAGTTAATTTATCCGGCAATTTATAGGTAATTTATCCGGTAATAAATCGGTAATATATAGTTAATTTATCCGGTAATTAATCGGTAATATATAGTTAATTTATCCGGCAATTTATCCCATAATTTATTCGGTAAATCATCAGTAATTCATAGGTAATTTATTCGGTAATTCATCGGTAATTTATCTGGTAGTTATTTAGAAATTGCGTCTGGGTATTTCAGTCCAAAACCAATGAAACCCATTTATAGCTTTAAGCAGTGCCTGATTAACACCCTCGGGGTCCCATAGGCACTAGGCGTTATGGAACAACATTCCCTAACTAAGAGCAATATGACTTTAATGAATTGTGAAATGATTCAAATAAATTCAAATTATTCTTCAATTTTAAATAATTAATTTTTAGATATTTTTTGGATTTGGAACCGGGTTCGGGTCACGAATAATTTTCTTGTCGGTATCGAGAGGGGGTACCTGTATCCGAGAAGTAAATTTGGCCGAAAATTATTCATCGGTACGAAAAGAGTATTAAAGGTTAGACGGAATACCTATCCAGCCTGCAACTTGGGAGTATCTCAAGAATAAGCGATAACAATTGAATAGAATCATAAGAAAATTTTGTACTAACCTTTCATTACTCATTTTTAATTGGGTGTTTCTGGAGTTGTAACGCTCAATTACCCCATACGGACAATGGGTAACGCGTCTTTACGCACCCCGTGAATTGCGCGTTCTGTTAACCACTCTCTGTTTTATAAAACTATAGTGGAGATATAATAATAATCTAAGCTTTGTCTACGAAGGGATTTCCACACTAAGCCTGTGGCTTGTTTACAGGCGGGTCCCTTTATAGAGGGGTGGTGGCTAGCCCCTATGCCACAGCTAACCTGCAGCGCCCAATAATAACAGGAGCAGATGACAAAGGAGTCTCGGACGCTAGCTTCCACAATATAGAGGGCAATGGGACCCGCGTACGTCACAGCTGTAGCGGTATCGTTTGCCATAGAGGCGCTATCAGACATTATAGCAGACGATGCTTTTGGTGGATTATATCTGGCACCAAGGTCTGCTGGGAATTTTTTTTGCAATAACGGACTAACGGTGGCTACTGAGGTTCGTCTTACCCGATCGCGACATAAATATACACAATATAATTACGTTATTCAAACAGCTGTAATCGTTGGTATTAAGATAAAAGATAAGACTACATTTTGTGACCTTAAAGGTAGGAATTAATTGACTGCTACAAGAGGTTGGAAACGAAATCACTGTCTCTTACATTTTGGGTTTTAAAAGATCGTGCGTGATTTCTTTTCCCAACCTCTTAGCTATCATTTAATTCAAGAATAAATTTAGAAAAATTTGGCACTGAAACACATTTTAGTTTTTTAATAGTATACATACGTTACTCGCTGGGCTTTTCATTATCAATTTTAGTCTAAAAAAAAAGATTAAAAAGCCGTTGAAATCCATTTTTTAACTCTAATACTCGTTAAGCCTAGGCTAATTATAAGCAGACGATACGTATTTTTAAAGAGAGGCTCCCGACGCGATTTCCCAGATCTCCTTTCGAGACTTTGCAGCCACGTTATTGGTTGGAAAATAAAGCTCAAATTTTTTACGAGAGGTGGCACTGGCGTAATGATTTTGGTTAATAACCGTGACGTTCGCGGATCCCATTGCCCTCTACATTATGGAAGCTAGCATCCGAGACTCCTTTGTCAGCTGCTCCTGATAATAACTATTACCGTTAACCTCTGCAAGTTTTGATGGAAGGTAGAAATCGGGTTAGACCGCGGAGGAGAACTCCTCTAACAGGCGGGGAGAGAACTTGCAAACTCTACGCAGAAGGATTTGTTCCCATATAATTATAATCATGAATTTATTCATTTAACATGAATATATATATGTGCATTGACTAGTTAAACTACATATTCAGGGATGGGAGGGGCTAAGTTTGTCTGACGTCAGAGAAATTTTCGGCGGTTTGTTTTTAAAACCGAAGCTAGCTCTTGTCGCGCGAAAGTCTAATTATGCTTGTAAATTGATCAAGTACAGCGTTAATTTTACCTCCAACAGCAGAAAAAAAACCCATCAATTCTCAAGATTTCAGATGTTGGTACTGTACTTAATTTTCAACCGTTTCATTTTCTTTATGGCCAAGGCTTAGCACTTTACAGGGGCGTCGGAAGTGTTTTGAAGTTGGGGGGGCTCGGGTTCCGATGAAGACCAAGGAGGATGTATGGGATGACGCCCCAAACCTGCTCCGTAGCGTCATTTGAAAGCTGTTGTCGTAATTTACACAAGTATAATTTTAAAAAGTATAATAACAGTAGTAATACCAGAAGCCGATTAGGCTTTACACATGAAGTACGTAACAGGTGCCTGGGAGAGCTACACGATATTCTCTAAGCTCCTAGGAAAGAACCTCCCCTTACGCGGAGGAACAAAATTCGATAACGCGGCTCTTTCTGATCCTTGCGATCCTTCCGCCTTAAGAACCAATTTACCTGGTACGTAAATTAGGGAACTACTATAAAGACTGAATAGGGTGTCTAAAAATATTCTTTAGATAAAACTATTCACAATACCAAAGATGATTTGGGAGTAAGGAACAAAGATCTTATCAATCTGGGTAGCCTTTGCATGGACTATTTAAGACGCCGTGTATCTGTTTTTTACGAGGAATGTTTTCTGTTCTCGCGGTTACGGCGAGCTCAGCCGACGGCGGCTCGGGAATCGGGATACCGCTGTTACCTAGCCAAGGCTTAGTGTAGTTTTCGTCGAGTCTACTATAATTCGCAGAGCCATTTTTCTGTTGAAATTAGGGAACTACTATAAATATTGAGTAGAGTGTCTAAAATATTCTTTAGTTAAAACTATTCACAATACGAAAGATTATTTGGGAGTAAGGCACGAAGATCTTATCAATCTGGGTAGCTTTTGCTTGGACTTTTAAGACGCCGTGTATCTGTTTTTTTTTTTACGAGGAATGTTTTCTATTCCCGCGGCTACGGCGAGCTTAGCCGCCGGCGGCTCGGTACTTGGGATTCCGCTGATACCTAGCCAAGTCTTAGTGAAGTTTTCAAGTCTACTATTATCCGAAGAGCTATTTTTCTGTTGAAATTAAAAAAAATCTTATAATCTTGAGTTGAAGACTTATTAAATGACTCGAAATTTTTCGAAACTAGAGCTTTAAAACGTTCAATATATCATAACGACTAACGAACAATTACGGTATTTTGCTTTCCAAGCTTTCCGGTTATGTCGACGGCGAGGTCGAGTCGAGGTCCCATGCGAGAAAATAGTAAAAGCCGTTGCCGATTGGTCTGGCATTAAAGCGGTTATCTACGGTTAGGGGCTTATGATTGGTTAAATCCATGGCCAAAGCTATGGAAAAGTGGGACTTTCGTTATTTATGTGTGAATCCGCTTTTGGTAATACAAGAAACTTCGCTAGATATAGGGCGATCTTTTATATTACTTCTAATATTAGGTTGACTAGGCGTAATTCCATTTCATTAATTTACAATTTGTTGTAATGCAGTAGGTCTTAAAATATAGAATTTTTTTTTTATTTTTAATCAAAAATTTAATACCTAAATGAATACAAACTAATAAAATTAGAAACCAAATGTGAGGGGGCTGCGCCCCCTCACATTTCGTTATAGCAGGGGCTTGAGCCCTCCCTGCCCCCCCCGGTTCCGACGCCACTGGCACTTTACACACAGTTTTCACTTTTAGATTAGGAAAAAAATTGCGCGAACTTAACAAAATTTCCTTTAAAAGATCAACATCACCTTCGGACATCGTGTTGAGATATTTATTAAAGTATCGGCGATCATTTTTACTATTCAATTGACGGAGTTTGGTAAACCTTACTGGCAATTGTATCCCTCGAACAATTTTGTGAAACTGGTCGTCTGCTGTTCAAACTTCCAAGTGTCTCGATTTTGATTGGTTATACCGCGATGACGTTAAAAGTTTATGTTATAGAAAGGTACCTCACATCCCTGAATAACATGATAGAATGATACACATATATATTCATGTCAATGAATAAATTCATGCCGTATAATGGAGCAATATAAATAAATTATAAACCTTGATGCAATAGTGCAGATTAAAATAGAGTTTTATACCTATAATTTAGCGGCGACTTAAATCCGGAGAATGTGATCAATAATTTTGCTAACTAACATTAGAAGGGTTGGACGCCCAAAGGTTCAAGGTTAAAAATCGGTTTCCTACGAGACTTTTTACCCTTTCCGAGGTTGAATTCTACTATAGTTAACCTCATTTTATAAAGACCATTACGTTTGGTTGGTTGTTCAGTAAATTTTTGTTTAGCTTTGGCAGAAGTCAATTAAATTAGCCTTGGAAATAAACAATTACAATAGCTGGTATGGTGTACGTCTCTGCTGGGGTAAGAACTCCTTTTAACTCCACGGATGGGCGGTTAGTTTTTCCCAATTTCCTTACCCTGTTAGAAATCTCGAGCTCCTCTCTTGGAGATATTTCTTCACGTGAGCGGGGCGTGACTTCTTCAGGCCATGAACGCTGGATCTCTAAAGGGACCGGAAATGGGTAGATATCTCTAATAAGCACGTTTGCTTTATAAAAAAATAAAAAAGAAACGGCCACGGTCGATAAATCTTTTTTTTTTTTATTTTCAATACGGGACTTAAGAGGTTACTGCCCCTTTTCGGAGAGTTGTCCTGCCAAGGCTACGGAGCGCGTTCGACGACAGGGAATGTCAGCCACTAACTAAAGGCCGCCGACAGGTTATGGCAGCGCCCACAGAAATACCTCTCGTAAATCCCGTATAGGTTTATGAATAATAATATAAAACCGATTGACCTTGACTGTTCCCAAATCCACAGCCCCCATCTCTTCCCCTGATGCTATGCTAGAGAGGGCTCGGTTTTACAGTGGAAGGGGGTGTTTTCCGGTCCATTTAGAGATCCAGCGTTCATTTTCAGCCAATAGCTGTTTCTCTCCCAATAGGGCAAATTTTGGCGTTTGATTCGCGCCTAAACCAGAGATCTGAGAAAATTTATCGAGAGGTGGCGAATGTGTCGCCCTTCTTCAGTATTGCTACACAAGAGAGGGGAGTCCCAAACCCCGCTTTTGGTTACTTCCTAGGCTATTTTAATGGACTTCTGCTTAAGGTAATGTTTTTCGAAATAATAGATAAAACGGCATGCAGGAAAATAATAGAGTTGCGTTTATTTAATCATCTTTTCAGCATTGATTACAAAACTTTGCGGAGAAAATTCGATATCAGAAACCAAAACTCATTTCGTTCGCGTGCTTCAATTTAGGGTTCTAGGAAACATTCTGACCGTTTCTAATTTAAATCTATACTTTTACTTTTAAAGGACGACTTCCAACGAAAAGGGTTCTAGCGAACTGAAGA
Source organism: Phalangium opilio (assembly GCA_019434445.1). NCBI lineage: Eukaryota > Metazoa > Arthropoda > Arachnida > Opiliones > Phalangiidae > Phalangium > Phalangium opilio. Next base: position 200,440 of record JAEQBA010002009.1, read on the forward strand.
TAAACAATAGAGGGTCTCTCAATATTGTTTATCTTCAGTTCGCTAGAACCATCCTTGCAAGGTTTTCAGTTAGTAAGAACGCTTCAAAATTTGGTCTCAGCACGAACTCGAAAATCGGCACGGTCACCCCATTGTTAGTCTCGATGCTCGGTTTTCAGTTCGTAAGTACCCTTTTCGTTGGAAGTCGGCCTTTAAATTAGTTAAAATTTACCGATGAAGCTTTTTCGTCTGAGTCTCTCAGCCCAAAACCAAGCTACCAATTCTACTATGACTATAGTTAGCTTTGTATTATTTACCGTTTAAAAACCATTAGGTCGTCGGTGTTTCAGTAAAAGTTAACTTAATGCAATTATAGTTCATGGAAAATAATTTACTTGCTTTTCTTTGATAAACTTTTAAGTGTTTCTTACAAAACATTGTGAAGAAAATTCAATATCATGCAGGAAACAAAAATTGCTTCGTTCGTGCGCTTCAGTCCAAGGTTTTAGGAAACGTTCTAATTTAAATCTACTTTTTATTGTAAAATGTTATAATGCACCGATGCAATTCCGTTTAGTCCGTCCAAAACCACGAAGCCCATTTATAGCTTTCAGTAGTTGGCATGGTTGGCCTCTACTGTTCAACCTTGCAATATGACTTCAATCATTTATGAAATTGTTCAAAAGAACCAAGTTAATCTCAAAAATTAAACACATTTATTTTCTATGGGTGTTCGGGTAGAGATTTTTGGATTTCGAATCGGGTTCCAGTAACCAAATATCTGCTTGTTGGGTATCCGGGGGGGAGGAGGGGGTACTCATTTGATTTTGGGTTATAGAGGTAGTAAAACTTAGCCAAAAAATTGTTGTCAGGTATCAGTAGAGCATTTTAAGTTAGAAGAAATATCGGGTAAAGTGATTATAATGGGCTTTATTGAATATTGATTACATTGGTGGAGAAAATTGGAGATTGTGTTTTTAAAATTGAAAAGGTGACCTTTTCTATGGAATTCAAGAGGGCGGGCACGCTCGACGTTTTTGTTAGTTTCGACCAATCATTGATGGACGTTCTTGGGTATTTTTGAAAGAATGGCGCGAGTCTCGAGCCTGCCGCTTCTTGTTATTTCCTTAGAATTTGATAGAAGCATCTGTTGTTACAGCATATATTTTTCACTTCTTAACAAAGTTTTATTGAATGTTTTTATGAACTATATTTTTCGAAATTTGGTTCTAAATTTTTTAGGCTAATTTTTTCTCAAATTTTAGACTTTAGAATACTCAAGGCCTATTTTTAACTTGAATTTTAAGGTAAGGTTACTTTAATTTTACTAGAAATATTAGAGTAATTCTAGTTAAATTTTAGATTTTTAGGGACGCTTTGTGTACATATTTAAAAGTGGATTTACAATTTTGTTGTGTTACATTATAAATATTTATGTTCAACAAAGGGTTAGCACCATAATAGCTATATTACACTATATTTAAGTTCAATAAAGAGGTAGTTTCAAAATAGTTATATTACACTAAATATTTATGTTCAAGAAAAGGGTAGTGTCAAAATAGTTATAGTACACAACATATTATTATTTTCATTAAAGGGGTAGTGTCATAAAAGTTATAGGTCACAATAAATATTATGCTCAATAAGTCGACAATGTCTTGAATTTACGTTTAGTAACAGGTTTTACACTTAATCAAATTGAAAATACACATAGTACAAAATTCTTGAGCCGGGAAAATGCTACCTAAACTACATTTGCAACAATTTTATCCATAGTACAATTTTTAGCCTACATGAACATGCCAGAAATAACCGATAATTAACCATAAGTAACATTTCGCAACAAAACGTATGTCACTAAATGAGAAAGGTTAACAGTACAACATGATTTCCGCCAAAGCGACGTGTTTTTTGTAAAACACCTTCGTAAGAGTGATCACTAGTAAGGCAAAACCAGTTGGTATAAACACCAAGGAGTATAATATGGTTTTAGAGGTACCTGAAACTTTCTTATTCTGTTTGCATGTAAATCCCCTTGGGATTAAGCATTGCTGACATTTGAAATGCTATACTTATTGTCATTATGTTACTTATTTTTACGAAACTTCTCCTAACTTGTGATCGTTGGGTTAAACGCAACACAGACTGAAGAAGGAAAGGTAACAAAACCAAGTCTAGGTAATGAAAAATAGAAAAAAATGCTGTGGATAACCCGACCTCAAGCCAAAACAAAAAAGGTATAAATATAGATTTGTAACAATGAGGACGAGATTGTTACAGCAGAATAAGGGGTTAATCGTTACCTCGAATTTAATGTGGACAATACTAAGTATCAAATTGAAAAGCTACGATTAGAGGGTTAAGACCCTATGGCGAAACGTTCTTCGAACGTGTTTCTAATAGCAAGCACTAATTTACATTTGTTTTTCATACTGGATTGTTGAATTATGTTTGTGCTCATCGTTCTTCATATAGGCAATGACTTATCACCTTGTTTTATCTATGAATATTCCTAGACATTTTAAACTCTACCTGAATATCGGTGTTTTGCGGCTGATAATTTCACTAAAATATTATTATGATATTGTTTAGTGACAATTAATCAAATTCATATCTTAATTGTGTAATTATCACATATATTTTAAAGTGTGGTTTCAAAAATCAGTGAACTCGTTTGTTAAGTACAGTTCGAAGAAAAATAAATGTGTTTTTTGTTTAGGGAATTCCATTTCACGTTCCAATCTAATAGTCAGCGTTTAAGGGAGTTATTTGAAGATTATTTCGGATATGACAACGGCTACTGTTCCTGACAACAACATGAGAAGCAAGTAGAAAGGAACACTGACGCTACTCAGGTCCCAGGTGCTTTTCAATGGTCTCTTCCACATGAACTGTTCAATAGAGTAATATGACGCTAGTCCCATATACTTGAAAACTTGCTTTTCGAACAACGGTTCCACCCTGAAACGAAACAGGCCTTAAGGCTTTTAATCGTTTTGTGATGAAATTGTTACTGACATCAGTTGGGCGTTCAATTGTGGTATGCTTCTGATCCAAGAGGTGTTGAAAATGAAGTGAAAGTATTTAAAGTTAAGAACTTGTTGCGAAAAGTATAAACCTCCTTTTCTCACGATGAGCTCTTTCATCTTGGTATCATTCAAGAAAGATTTTAAGACGTTAATCATGTAGTGTTCATATATGATCAAAGCTCTTTCCTCCGATAAAATAATATTAAGCCCATCCTCAACTGGAACTTCGGTTAACTTGCGCATTTTTTCCTCATCGAATGCGTCTAGCCATTCTTTTACAACTGGGTCGCGGGCCGTCTGATACAAACCAATGACGTCAGAAGAGTAGAAGACTTAACACGAAGAAGAATACTCACCCAATCTTTAATATATTTGAAATCGTCGTAGGTCAAAAATGCTGGCTCAATTCCCGATTTGATCAAGTCCGAAAGAGTGTCAATGCAGTTGTAGCTTTCAGTCGAGAAGTCCGTACGCAAGTAACAACCCAAGAAGAACAGAATGAAAGTCACTCCGATCAGCCACGATGAAGCGAGCAGGCGACAAGTAATGTGAGGCAGAACAGCAGGAATCGCTACAAAACATAATTATCCTATGTTATTTCATGTTTGATTAAAGCGCCGGCCATCTTTCGTAATTAAGGGGGTTAATTGTATCTCCATTACGAAGTTGAATTTGACTCGAGCCGTAGTAGTAATAGTAGTAGTAGCAGTAGTCGTGGCCGGAGTTTTCGCTTTCGTTATCGTCAGATTTTAGCTTAAAAGGAACTTTATATTACCACAACCCACCCATAGGGGTTACTGGGCTCGGTTAGAGATTTAATTAAAAAATTTTTGACATCGCAGCAGGGATTTGAACCCGGGTCGCTCACGCAGTAGACAAACATTCTACCACTGAGCCATAGAGACTTGATAGAATCTCCTGGTTTTTATCCTTACGTTTTATCTCTAAAATGTCGGGGTTATTTGGGGTGGGGTACCTCTTAATCTGTGGGGTCGGATACTTTTGAATTTTTATCTGTGGAGTCGGATATTTATGAATTTGTATGTTTGGGGTTTTTATATTTATTTCCTTTTTATTTATGTGCTAATTAAATAAATAACGATTTTCCCGTATCCTGTTTCATGTGTTGCGTTCTCGTTCGGTAGCTATCGCCATCTATGTTATGTTTGACTGGAACGTTTTGTGGTTAATTCAAATGTGGGTTTAGATAGAGCTAACATAGTGTTAAATGATCATTTTAGCATTGCTAAAGGTAATTCGAGGGGATAATCATTAAAATGGGTAATCACTATAACTAAACTTTCCCTTTCAAAAGTTTCTGGGCATAAGTCCTTGTTAGAAAATTGTGAGATGCGATAAGTGTGCATCGGCATAAGTCTATGTTGTAAACTCATCGAGGAGATTATCACTAAAACTATCTTTTCTTCGATTCGCCTGAATATTAGAATTACAGCATAAGTAAATTTATACGGTTATAATTTTATCACTGTTTAGAGTGGGACATCGAGGGGCTATTAACTCTGATTTTATGCACGGTAAATCATTTAAGCATTGAAAAAGATAGCGCTATTCACTCATTAGGGTAGGGTATCGAGGGGCTATTCACTCGTACGATGTGGCTACTATTACGAGCCCTTGGGCCGTCTTGTTAAACATTATTGTTGACATGATTGCTTACGTTCGGCGCACAAGAGCGAGGCGTTTTCCCAGAAAGTTTCAAAGCTTTCTTGGGCCATTTTCTTAACAACTTTCCTATTGGGCACCGATTTGAATTTGTTGGTTACGATGGAGTGAATGACGAGTAAAATTGACAGAAGGACCAAAGTCAACACTATCAAAATCACCACCTGAATGAATCAAAAAGATAAGCGCAATGATTTAGGAATTAATTACATTGTTATAGAATAAAATTTACTTCGGTTTGCATATTTAAGAAGGTCCATGAAGTGGACGTGACTGTCACTTTGGGGCTGGACACGATAATCAGATTGCTTATTGCGACGGGTGGAGACGGATTAAAATGATCCAATCGACTGCGGAAAAATGAGCTTGGCGCGTCCTTCGCCATAACATGAGATTTCTAAAACCGTCGTAAGGGTTAATTACTTTGTTAGCCGATTCCTAATCAGATTGTTTCAATATTAGCCGTAAAATCGCATACCTTGAAAAAATTTGGCGCAACTTGTGTTTTATAAAGGCCGTCCAACTCAATATCGTCTCCATCGAGATCAAGCCTTAATGACGTCGAGAAAATTTAATTGCAGTATAAAGTTAACATTGGTTTATAACAGTCCTCTGCATTTATACCATGAAGAAATATACGCATAAGAACGCTTAAATTCGCCAAATTTTAGGCTCCTACTCTTACGATGGTGTGAGGGAACATGCAAGCCCAACACCATTTATGTGCGTCGTAGCTAACCCCAAAAACAGGAGTAATGAAAAGCTTTCCAATAAATCGGCTTCGATACAGCCGTCCATCAAATTAAACTAAAACTTGAGGGTTTCCGCACTCTCACCGGGTGAATTCTTTGACGATGCCAATCTTATATCTTTCCCAATACTTTCAAGAGCCGTAAGAGGATCTTTTCTTAACTATATAGGGTCTATACCAACTTGTTTTAACTCATATAAATAACGCAATTCCTTTCGCAATTCTTTCACATTGCGAGTTCTTAGGTGGTAGTGGATCTTCCCTTAATCGGTGTCTATTCACGCTTGTTTTTCATCCCCACACGCACACCACTCTCGCCCGGCACCCCACACCATCGCAAAGCTAGGTCTGGTTACATAACCACACCTAACAAAAATTCGAGTTTTCCAAATTTTTCGCAAACCCATTTTGCTCAAAGGAGACAGCGAGGAATAGGGCATTAATGCTCGGTTTTCACTGAACGTTTTTCGCAAAATGTTGCGTAATTCTCGGTTTTCACTGGGCGTTTTTCGAAAAATTTCGCGTAATTCTCGGTTTTCACTGGGCGTTTTTCGAAAAATTTCGCGTAATTCTCGGTTTTCACTGGGCGTTTTTCGTGCGTTTTTCGCAAAATTTCGCGTAAATGTTTACCTTTTTTTGTTGCGAAATACGCGTTTTGCCGTCGAAGCTTATATTTCTATTTTGCGTTATTTTCTTCCGCACTAACCGACCGATAGGCTTTCTTGGTTTGACGTCATTGAATACACGGTAAAAGGTTTTCACTTTTTCACCATTTTATGATCTACACTCGCTGAGCGTATGTGGTAAGCCTAGGTTGGTACTTGGTTGTGACTTAGAAATTATGCAAATTAGTGCCAAGTGGCTTTGTGATATACAGTATAGGCCTAAATGTCGAAATTCAATACGAAATTACTAATAGGAAAAATTAGGAAGTATCTTTATCTTTGTGATAAAATATAACAGAATGACTTCAAGCGCCACAATGTTCTTATACTTTGCGGGATTATTTTCTCGTTTTCATCCAGCGAAAACTAAGACGCTTCAATAAAAACAACTGGCGTGAGTTTTACGTTTTCGCCTTTTTTAGACATTTTTGCGTATCGAAAAACGCCCAGTGTAAGTCTAATTAAAAATCGAATTGAACTCCAAGCTTGGATTAAAAACAACTACGTATGGATATGGCTCTCCCCGAAAAACGTGGCCAACATTTGTCCCTTAAACGGGGCGCCATCTAGGGCGAGCTACAGACAAAGAGGGGGGAAATGGGGGGTTTTTAGATTTGGTGTGACAAATATACGTGATATGGGCGTATACTCTAGTAGCCAATGAAAACTCGTGTGATTTTAATTTGAATCGGTTGGGGTATCGTGCATTCGTGCTCGTGGTTCCAAGCCAACTACCAATTTGCCAAAATGGCATATAACCAGTGTTTACAACTAAGAAGAAAATAAAACGTAAAAGGCGAGTACTTATAACTTAGCTGTAGGTAATTAGCAATGTGATTGTGATATTTATGAACTTTTAGGATGAGTGCGTGGAACCGAAATACCTATGAAACTTTGGGTATTGTACTTTCATCTGACTCCGACTCAGAATCAAATGGTGATTTATCTGGTACGTAATGTTTATATTAATTAATTATATATAATTGTATAATATATATATACATAATATATGGCGAAAGAACTGAACCCGAACCTATGGTTGGTCTATATATTTCTGACTCAACTAACATTTACGGATTGTAACTCTAGGTGATGATGGAAATGAACTAGAATGTTTGTTAAGTGACAGTTCTTCATCTGGTAAGTGATGATAAATGTGCTTGCTGATGTGAAATAGAATAAGCAAACAATTTTGATCTTAGATGACGATGGAAAGGAACGAAATCCTGATTGTGATTTTAATGACGATGGAAAGGCACAAAACCATAAATTTGATTTAAATGACAGTGTTTCATCGGGTAAATGTAGATTGTTTAGGCTAAATGATGTCTAATATACAATGTATTTAATCCAAGATGCATTTGTACACTATAAATTTATAGATGATGCTGAAAATGACGATGAACCTTATTATAGCGATGATGATGAAATTGACGAAATGTTAAATAATTTGAATAATGATCAAGCAAAGAGAATTCCACTGGCAGTTTGTCCTACCAAGTAATATCCAAACAATGTTTATTGAAAGTTCAAACCTAACTATCTCTATATATGTAGTATTTCGAAACCAGTTATTAAATCAATTGTACCATCCAAGAAACGACCCCGTAAACCCATAAGGAATTCAATGATTGCTGGTATGTTTTCTAAAGCGAGGTCAATAGTTAAAATATGTATGTACATAATATAATATATGACTTTTTATTAGCTTGCGATTATAACGACGCTTTCCCTGGACTTGTGTTGCAAATCCAATCTGATATCAAAGCTTCAACACTGAACGCTGTGAGAAGTGGTGAAAAAAGACGAGATTGTCTCCTAAATCTCAATGTTAGAGACTTGAATGAGGTTAAGAAGCTTTTGCAGCCAATTTTGACTTCAACAAAAGAGGATCAAGTCAGTTTAAAATTACTTCAACTTCTTCAATCCACAAAGAAAGTAGTAAAAGTTCTAAATTCTCTTAAACATACCAAAGTATGCAATTTCAAAGAAATAAGTATAAACAGCATATATGTGTCCCACTCATAATTAAAGCATTAATAGTTTCATATTTGTGAATTATGTTAGGGATTTTCGGAGTTGAGTTACGTAGAATCATTATCTGGAATTAAAGTACTTTTAAGAAGGCTGCAAGAAGAAGGTTCGAGAAAACCAGAGGTTCAGCCAGTAGATGTTAAGGTTCCGCCGGAAGAATCTGGAGAGGTTTTGATGTATGTGATAGGGGCAGTTATTAGACCCTTAAGTAGGAAGTCAGAAGCTGGGCGAAAAGCCGCTCAACAATTACACACGACCAAAGAAAACGTATCATCAAACTTATCAAGTTGGATACACGCTCAAACCCGTGGTGGGCTTTTTTACCCTACTGAAGACGCGTACAAATTGTTTTTGGGAATGTATAAACATATTGCTAAATACTACAGCTGTATCTATATGGAAAACAGAGCCAAATTAGCGAAAGATGAAATCTGGAAAGATGAGGATATTTTAAACAATTGGGCAACAATTTGCAAAGGAGCTGTTGAACCAGAAATGCAGAAACCACTAATGGAGCATTGTGTAAGATATTTCATAAACACTATAGCAAATGGCCATTTGAAAAAATTAAAAAATGATCATAAAAATAAAATGCGATTGAAAATGATCAAGTCAAAAAGTAATTCAAAGGACCGCCTGCGTAAAAGACTTAAAAGTGAAATATCTGGTTTTCGAAAATGATGTGATAATGCTGGTGATCCAAAGTACAAAATTGTTACGCATAAAATGTGATTAATGCCAATAAAGTACAAAAAGTTCTAGTCAAACTCGGAATATAATATTTATTCGTTAGGCCTAGTTACTAATTATTTGTAGTATACTACAATGTTGCAAAATCGGTTGTTTATATAGATTCTTTGTCCACAGTTGTGTTGCTTGCTGTACTATGAAGATGAAGGTTTTGTTTTTTCAAAATATACAACGTCTCTCTATTACTTCCAAACGTTGCCACAGTTGGATCTTGGTTAGACCCACACGCTTGTCTATGACGTGAAAATTCTAACTCACGGGGATCCTGATTGAAATTTGCTGTTAGGATGTATCTAACCCCTTTTCCTAACAAGAATCGCAGGATGCCAACCATTGCCCTAGCTGCAAGTAAAAGAACATTAAATTTACCAAATTTACGGGTATTTACCGGTTAATCGTACTTGTTTGTCGTAAACCTGATAACGTTTCTCGAGAAAGCAGCATTTTCTTCCTTTCATCTGGTTTAAATTTCCCGGGTCGTTCTGCAACATCATTTTCCCACTCATCGAAGTAGTTTAAAAAGTCATTTTCTAACCACTATTAAATAGAAAAAGTTATTTAACATATTTAACAAGATTGATTTTGTTGTATTATCATAGCTACTAGCCTCTATCCTTTTGTCATTGACAGACATGAAGGGCCTTTTGTTTGGTTTCCTTTGATAATGAGCTTCTTGAAAATTGGAAGCATTGAATATGTCGAACCATTTGTCGAGCAGTTCTACAAGTTTGACTGTTTCAGAATATGTTTCACCAAATTCAGCCTGAATCGCATTAGCCACTGTTTTGCTCAGAACTTGGGTTGCGTATTTAACCTTCATTTTACTGTATGAGTTGAGATATATGTGGTCGCACGAAAGCTTGTGGGCTTTTTTAAGGTTGCTAGGACGAGCTTGTTCATTCTCGTAAAGGTCTCGTATTGGTTTCCACGTAATATTCTGTCCATTTTTGTACATTAAGCGAACCTTACAGTCCTCTGTGCTACTGTACACGCAATTTCTCGATGTTTTGAGTAAGTGTGGAGGATCGCACATAAAAAATATGGGCCGTTCTTCGTCGAGGCTATAGTGATTACTGCAAAAATGTGGTTCCTCATCTGTCGTGTTCATAGAAAAGAATTTCCTATTTGTCGCAGCGCCATCCCCGATCACCGAAATTATTTTAAATCCAATGGTTTCCAATTTCTCCACCGCTTCCCACACTATCGAATTCAAATCGTCAGCTGTCAGTCGATTTGTAGCAAAGTGTGCAAATGGATATTTTACACGACTGGTTGTACCACGAAGCATAAGCATTAGAATATGCGACGCTACTTCTTTTTCATTATGATTTTCCTTTGACAACCCGCTAATTTTATTCCTAGCATCGTTTAAATGAGTGTATCCGATAATATCCCCAGTGTCTTTTTTGTATATGAGGTCTTCCTTGGTTTTAATTTCATCTAATAGTATGCTGAAGTATTGATACGCTGGTGGTAAAGTATGCGGTTTAATCTCGTCTTTCCTTCGGTTCAGAATTTCATCTGAAAAGCCCAGTTGTTTACTATCATGAGAAGAGTTCCGAAATAGTGTACTATACGATGGCAATTGAAGGATTCTCGAATTGGCTAAGCTTCTATAAGCCGTTGGTGACTTATGATACTGGCATAAGCACCATTTTATTACTGCCGGGTCCCATCTTCGACCACGAGGGTCTTTTTGTTTAGCCATTTTTAGTTGGGTTCTCAAAAAGAGTGAAACGAATGAGTCATCATTTTTCTCGACCGATGTTCTCAAAATTTCTTCAATGCAAGCTTGATCGTCTTCGGGCAAGGGCTCACCACAAGCTGTCAAGCGCTTTTCCGCCTTTTTTATCCATCGCTTCATACGTCGTCTTGAACATATTTCGTCACGTTTTGTTTTCTTCAAAAGTTCAATCAGTTCTTTCTTCGACATAGTTTTATACTTTCGGTTTTGCGATTTCTTCATTCTAGCTTTAGTCCTAGATGCATAGCCTTTCAGATTCAAGCAGAAGAAACATGCTTTCTTTGTGGAAAGCGCGAGGCATTTGGGGTCCCTTACTACTTTGGAAAAAGGGCAATATTGGCCCTTCTGTAGCTCATTTAAAATCGTGATCAGTTCTGGATGTTTGACACCATTGCACATTTTAAAATTCATAATAACGTTTAAAACAAAACGTAATTCCTCTATGGTGGAGACAACATTGGGTAACTTCAGCAAGTTATGTTTCGACAAGTCAATGTTAAATGCATACACCGATAGATTGAAATCCACATTAATCGTTAAAGTTATCTCTAAACATTTACTTTCGTAGTTGATTTTGAAAATATTTAATGTGCTGTGTGTAATGTTTGAACCCAATGCTTTTCCTGCAGAAGTTGCCATTCTGTAGATTCAAAAAATGGGCCAAATGTATTCTTCAATGAAGGTTGACCAACTGCAGCAGCCTCAACTGTATGAGTTGACTGGTTTTCTTTTTCCGTGGTTTCAACGGAATGTTCTAGTAATGATTCTTCAAATAATTCAGGCTCCATTTCGCATGTGATGGAGGTTCCATTACCGACTCTTCTATTTCCATTAGTGCAGGCTCTGCTTCAGTAGCTTCACACAATGATTGGACTTCATTTGGCGGAATTGTATGAGAATGCAGTTCCCTACTGTGCAAATTGCTTTCCGTGAGATGGACCATACTCTGCGCATAAAATGAAAGACATTTTTAAATGGTCAATAAATATTAATCAAAGAACTTGTCAAAGTAATTACCCCTGAACCCAGTTCGCGGTTTTCACTGTCGGACAATAACATTACTCCCTCACTAAGTTTAGAAAACAGACGATGAACTCTGTGTGAATGGTTTGTTTTTAATGAAAACAAATGGCAAATAGTAAACCATTTAAATATATTGAAAAATGACTTACTAGATTCAAGTTAATAGCGCTATAATGTGAAGCACCAATATGGTCACAGTCAATTCTTGTGCTCTGAGGGAAGATGTAAAAGGCACTATTTAGGAACATATGTGAGGTATTTCATAAAGTCCATTCACCATTTTGCCACACTCAAGTGAAAACCATTTCCACAAATACCCATTACTGTTAACAACTTACTTCCAAACATAACTCAGTTAAGTGGCTGTTATCTGATGTGTCTTGCATTTCGCCGTTAATGTCATTTTGCGACAACAAAACATCAAAGGAGAGCGTTCCATCAGAAATACTACTGCTTTCAGTTTCATTCCCTGGTGTAATCTGTACACTCAAATACCACGGGGTTGAAACTATTGTTATACGGGAAACATCAGGTTTATACTCACATGTGAATGAACGGGATCAGGATATTCTTCTGTGGGTCCTTGTTTGCCAACAAAGTGTTTGGAACACAAATACGCATCTCTAGTGATATTTTCTACCTTGAATTCCATTCTTACTTCTCTCATCCATTCTAACCATTTTTCCGATTTCAAGGGTTTTCTTTTTGGTTTCGGGAATGGTACAAACGTTACCCCTAACATATATTCTTTGTGAGCATATCTCGAGTCACTATTACATTTTGGATATGCACAGTGTTTCACCCTTCCCATCTTTAAATAAAATAACTATTATACACATTCTATATTAGTTAATATAATATTACCTTGTAACAGTTAAAACAATCAAAAGTTTGTATTTGTTAACTGAACCAAATCCGTCGACTAGTTTCAATTTCAAATTGTAACCGTTAAGGCGTTAACAACGTTCAATTCAAATTTGACCCGTGGGCGGAGTCGAGATAAGCGCGCGTCGGTTTTTTCCCCTAACGCCCATGCGCGAACTCGTGACCTATGACGACACCCTTGTCACACCAAATTTATTTCCCTCTCTCCCTCACAGATCGCGAGAATTATTCAGTACGTTTTGGTGGGCAGACGCGTTTGGCTTACCGAAGGCTGAAGTGCCATATCCATACGTAGTGTTTTTAATCCAAGCTCCAAGTGTGAAATTTACTTTATGTTGAGGAATCGTCTTAAATATTCTGCCATGAACTTCATCTCTTCCAGATTCAACTGATAATGATGAAAATTGAAAGTTTAATTGTCATCAAAGTGAAATCTTAATTTCGAGACACGGAAGAGACTGGCTTCAACACAACAACGCCAGCTCACCTTTAAATTCTTATATTTCGAACAATGAATAGTTGTCTCTTGGGTGTACCTTTAATAATAATTTAATCGTCAAATCAAATATATCCTTTCGGATTTGAAAATTCAAGTTCTACCTGTATTTGAAATATCGATCATTTCCAACAAATTCAATTTCGTTCAATGCCATTTTGTAGTTCAATTAACTCCTAGAATGGACAATCCAAATACTTCCAAAACTGTAAAGAGTTGCTGGGAGATTTTCGTGTTTCTTCAGTAACAGACTAAGATTAGTTAATAGTGCTTGCTATTAAGCAAGAACAAATCTCTGTCATTAAACAAGACTTTCTAAACTCTAAAGCTAGATTCCCACTCGACGGAAAACACGACCGAAACCCGGCAGAAAGGGGTTCGACCGAAAAATCTTTACGTCGAGCCCGACGGAATTACTGTTCGGCCGTGCGTAAGTTGTTTTTTACCTCTCGAGTGACGTATGTCACGGAAGGTTATTAATCGACGTGTCTGTGTGTACGTCTGTGTTGTCTGTCTGTTTGTTGTTACACCCACGTGACCGGCGTTCGCAGAGTTTGCAAATCGGAGCAAACGTGTATTCGATTTCCAGACCGAAACAGTCCCGGAAATTGTATTCGACTTACAGGTATTACTCCATTGCTGTTTAACAAATCTGTTCATTTGTCCACCCCACATGGACACTAGTCTGAACTATTGGCTTCTAAAACACACCATCTGCTAGTCTTTTGCCCATTCCACATGGACACCAGTATTGTACTTACTGGCTTCTAAACCCACCACCTCTCGTCTTTGCCATTCCACATGGACACCAGTCTGTACTTACTGGCTTCTAAACCACCATCTTCTATTCTTTGTCCATCCCACATGGACACCAGTCTGAACACCTGGCTTCTAACACCACCATCATCCTCAAGGTTAAGACATACGCGGCGATCGGCTAGGGTACGAGAAAACGTCTAGCCTTCCATTGACGGGGTCTTCCGCCAAGGTTCACGCAATTGCGATGTTCTTATCCATAGCTGCGATTCGAAACCCTTATATACTACCTATTTGAGTAAGGCGACGCAACGGGCGTATGCTTCATTTCAAACGCCAATATTAGTCAGGTCTCTCAAGAATGTTAATTGTTCTTTATCAAAACGATGTAACGCTCAATAAGGCAAACAACTGACGAAGAAAAATTTAATTAATTATATTTATTTTAATATTTAAGATAATCTTGTTCTCAACTCAAAATTAATACGGAAAGAGTTAAAAAGCAGCTTATGTTTTGTCTGGTGTGTCCGTCCATTGTTACATAGTGCGTCGCGTTAGCAGTTAGCCTGTTTTGATGTGTAAAGAAATCCTACAGAACCTTAATATTCCCTTTTCCATAATATAAAGTGAATATGTGGAAGTATTTTCGTAATTATGATGCATTTAGTACTTTTGTAGCTTTAGAGCTCTGTTTCATTTTGATATTCCAAAGAATTTTTTAATATTGTTATTTGAAATGGCTGTTTATATATACTTAAGCTATACTACATCTGTATATAGAATAATCCTTGGTTTAGTGATTACATGAAGAAAACTAAGACCTAGACTCCGCGGCGGGCGTAACAAGCGCGAATTATCCGCAATAGGATTAGTGAACAAAGAGTAAATAATTGAGGCTGAGGTGATGTAAACTTTTGGCTTTGATTTTCGTGTCTGAAATGAAGAGACATTAACGGTTCAGAGTGAGCCGAAAGTTAAATACACTCTTAAATAATCAGGTAAGATTTTATAATAGAAGAAAAGATGGTGGCATTAGATTAGTGTAAAAGGGCTTATGGTAAACGGGTAGTAGGTACAGACTTATTATTCCATTTATGGTGCGCATTGACTATTAGTGCGTCCAGCTACAATTTAGCTTTGGTGTTATTTAACCTTAACATTCATGTTGGCAAACTAAGAATATTGTTGAGGTGAGACGAGGCGATAGTGTTTACACTGCAAACCAGTTGTGAATGTAGCTATCAGAATATACGGTAAACAGCTGAAAGCGTAGACTTCATTTCCTGTTCTTTCCCATTGACTGATTCCCATGTGTCCAAGATTTGGATGTAAAATGTCGTCTGCTTTACTGTACATTCGCTATGTTTGGAATACTGCTTCGATATTTCGTAAATTTTTACTTCAAAAAAGTGAAATCATTCCATATGTAGGTAAATAAGTTTGTAGTAGTAGACCTCTTGACTCGGAGAGGTAATATTTTGGTTTTCCCAACTTGTCTATTTTCCTGTCGTGTTCGGCGTTACGCCGGTGTCTCAGAAATAAAATTATCATACTGACTACGTCATAAATTTCAAGAGCGCACGCATACGCGATTAGATTGATAGCCGCCATTTTTTTGTGGTTGACCAAGGCTTATCGGAAAACATGCCACCCAGTAAGACAATTGAAGCTAATGGAAGTAAAGAGAGATTAGATATAAATAAGGAAGACTTTATTGAGGTTAGAAAATATCCCTTCTTGTACGAGCTAAGCGACAAGGGGACAATGTACCAATTCAGAGTGCAAATAGATGCTGTGGAAACCACTCAAATCTGTCCCGTGATCAAAAAAAATATCTACCGCCAAATTCAAAATGCAGTCGTAGTGTGAACGGTCTACCGCCGGACGTCGGCGTAAGTTATAATTTCTACCGTCGGCTGCATGATTTCCGCCAGTTTTTTCGGTCGAGTGTTAATCTAGCTTTACATAATTAAAGCATAAGTGCCATTGTTTTTAAATCCTTTTATTTCCTGGTAAGCTGTCAGTATTTTAAAACATGGGTTTAAGCTAGTTTACTATAATTGGCCGCTATTGAAGCTTTGAATTGATAAGTTGCACATGAATATTATAAATATTCAAAATACTCGAAATAATAATATATATTATAATATCATGAATTCATTTACTAACATCATAAGTTTATAATGCCTCTAAGTACACAAATAGGGTTACAACTGGGCATCTTCTGCAGGCTACTGTGACGTCAGAACTCGTATAGCGCTAAGATCCGAAGAGAGAAAATTTTGAAATTTCTGTCGCGGTGCAGCCACCAAGCGGTCGAGATGAAAAAAAATCATCCAGTGGAATAAAGGAGATTTTTACGTTTCGTATAGACAGGCACTGGGGGGGGGACGAATTTTACCTAAGCAACCCCAAATCCCTCTCTCTCTCGTGAGATAGAGGCGGTTTCAGTCCTGAAACGTTCAAAAAGGAATAAAAGAAACGCTTGATACAATTTTGTATTGAAGTTGAGGTGATAAATGATACGGAGAGAGTATAGGGTTTCATTAAAGGGAGCCAGACAAACACTATTGCCATAGGAGTAGCAGCCATTTCTCTACTTACAGGCATTATAAACTTATGCTAACATGAATGTCTTTCCGGCTTACCATACATCGCCTCTTACTCGGATGCGGTAGGGGAGCCTATTTAAAAAAAGATGTGGCGAACGGGACGTAGCGATCAGCTGTTATATTTAAAGCAGACGACGCGTTTTAACAGCGGCATAGGCTTAGCAACGAAACTCGCGTGTTATAGGTTTATCGTGGTTTCAGGTGTTATATTTTGGTATTTGTTTATTAATTTGATGTTATCAAAGATTTGTTGTTGTCAAGGCTTGCTCCAAAGTTTGGCCAAGGCTTACGTCTTCGGTTACAGTTCTTACATACAAGTCGTCAAATACGGTACAAGCACTCGATATAATGCTTTTTACGAGTTCAAGTTCAGGATTACATTTTGTTGCCATTTTAAAATACTATCATGTTATGAGTTAAATGTTAACAACTAATTACGTGAGTAAAACGACAACCCGATACAGGTAGATTAACCAGTATCCCAAAGAACTGTCTGCTTAATAATAAACGGTATGATACGCCCGAAAGAAGAATTTCCAGTATGGTTCCTATGGTTGGATATAAAATTTACGTCACACGAGTGGCGCGAAAATTTGGCTCCTCCTATCGCTTTTTGAGAGTGGACTACAGGGGAATGCTTAACATGGACATTCATGTTAGTAAATGAATTCATGATAATATACTCGATACAAATGAACAGAAATAAAAAAAATTGATACTGGCCTTTTACTTCAATTTTTTTATTCGAGTATTTCTCGAGTTTTCACGCTCAATTACGGTCCCCATACGGACATTGGCTATCGCGTCTTTGCGCATCCCGTGAACTGCGCTCTCTTTTAACCACTCTCTACTTATTAAACTATACTAGTTTAAATGTATTATGTATTAAAAGAAATCATGAAGCTTGACGCAATTATGGAAGTAAATGGAGTTCCGTATTTATCCTTTAGCGGCAAATTAAAACCTGAGAAGTCAGAATCTGATCAATAATTTTGCTAACCAACATTAGAAGAGTTGGAGAAGCGAAAGTTTAACACTGGAAAAAATCGGTTTCCTACGAGAATATTTATCCTTTCTGAGATTGATTCTATTATCGTTAACCTATGTACCATTAAAGGTGTTTCATAAAAAGTTAAGTTTATATAGCTAAGTTCATGAAAAATAATGAACTAACTTTAATCAATAATCTCTTAAGCGTCTCTTTCGAAACTTTGTGAATAAAATTCGATATCAGAAACCAAAACTTACTTGTTCGCATGCTTCAATTTATAGTTCTAGAAACGTTCTGGAAGTGCTCATTTAAATCTTCTTTTTCTATTAAATTAGTTAAAGGTATTGATGCGATTCCGTCTGGTTATTTCAGCACAAAACCAATTAAACCCATTAATAGCTTTCAGCAGTGCCAGATTAAGATTAGCCCAATCGTTGGCCCCTACCGTATAACTTCAATGATTAATGAAATTGTTCAAATGAACCAAGTTATTCTAAAATTTTTAAATATTTATTTTCTATGGTTGAGCGGGTTTTGGATTTCTTATCGGGTTTGCGTAATGAAAAATTTCATTGTCGGGTCCCGTACAAAAATTTTAGGCTGTAATTCATCTGCATACGCGCTTTTTTATCGCTACCACGCTGTAATAGGTATACATTAAGGCTACATTTTCTGCAGCTCGAAAAACGCGAAAATTTAACAACAATTCCAGAACTGCAAATTGTCTGCCGTTTCTACATTTTCTGTTTATTATCTGTTAATTGTCTGTACTGGCAGAAATATGCAGCGCGATTCTGCAAACGCGATGCAAAAGTAGAAATAACAGCTGCTAGTTTAAAACTGTAATTTGACCACAGTTATAGACATGTTACAGATCTGCAAAAGTGATGGAAAAGTAGAAATCCAGCTGCCAATTTAAAACTGCAATTTGACTATATTTATTGACATGTTACAGGTTTGCAAAAGTGATGAAAAAGTAGAAATACCAGCTGCTAGTTTAAAACTGCAACTTGACCACATTTATAGACATGTTACAGGCCTGCAAATGTGATGGAAAAGTAGAAATCCAGATGCCAATTAAAACTGTAATTTTACTTCATTTATAGACATGATACAGGTCTGCAAAACTTATGGAAAAGTAGATATTCAGCTGCCAATTTAAAACTGCAATTTGACCACATTTATAGACATGTAACAGGTCTACAAAAGTGATGGAAAAGCAGAAATCCAGCTGCCAATTTAAAACTGTAATTTGACCACATTTATAGACATATAACAGGTCTACAAAAGTGATGGAAAAGCAGAAATCCAGCTGCCAATTTAAAATTGTAATTTGACCATTTTTATAGACATGTTACAGGTGTGTAAAAGTGATAGAAAAGTAGAAATACCAGATGCTAGTTTAAAACTGTAATTTGACTACATGTATAGACATGTTACAAGTCTGAAAAAGTGATGGAAAAGTAGAAATCCAGCTGCTAATTTAGAACTGTAATTTGACCATATTTATAGACATGTTACAAGTCTGAAAAAGTGATGGAAAAGTAGAAATCCAGCTGCCAATTTAAAACTGTAATTTGACCATATTTATAGACATGTTACAAGTCTGAAAAAGTGATGGAAAAGTAGAAATCCAGCTGCCTATTTAAAACTGTAACTATTCCACATTTATAGACATATTGCAGGTATTCAAAAGTAGAATTTCCTACTTTTGAATACCTGCAATATCTCTCTAAATGTGGTTAAATTACAGTTTTAAGTTGGTAGCTGAATTTCTACTTTTCCATCACTTTAGCAGACCTGTAACATGTCTATAAAAATGGTCAATTTAGGTCAATTAAAGTTTTAAATTGGCAGCTGTATTTCTACTGTTCCATCACTTTTGCAGACCTGTAACATGTCTTTAAATGTAGTCAAATTGCAGTTTTAAATTAGCAGCTGGATTTCTACTTTTCTATCACTTTTGCAGACCTGTAACATGTCTATAAATGTGGTTAGAATTGCAGTTTTAAATTAGCAGCTGGATTTCTACTTTTCTATCACTTTTGCAGACCTGTAACATGTCTATAAAAATGGTCAAATTACAGTTCTAAATAGCAGCAGTTGCATTTCTACTTTTCATCACTTTTGCAGACCTGTAACATGTCTATAAATGTGGTCAAATTGCAGTTAGTTTTAAATTAGCAGCTGTATTCTACTTTTCTATCACTTTTGCAGACCTGTAACATATCTATAAAAACGGTCAAATTACAGTTTTAAACTAACAGCTGGTATTTCTACTTTTGCATAGCGTTTGCAGAATGCGCTGCATATTTTGCCAGGCTAGACAGTAACAGTTAACAAAAACAGAAAAAAATGTTAGAAAGAAACGGCAGTCAATTTGCAGTTCTAGAATTGCTGTGAAATTTTCCCGTTTTTGAGCTGCAGAAGAAATGTAGCCTTAATGGTTACAGCGGTTGGGTAGCGATAAAAAAGCGCGTATGCAGATGAATTACAGCTTAAAATTTTTGTACGGGAAGTCAACTTCGAGCGCTCCATAAATTTTTATCTGCTTCTGTTAGGTATTAATATTACTGCTTTTATTTTCCTAAACTTTGAATAAACAATTGGATAGGCCTAAAAAGGCATCTTAAAAAAGCTTTACTCATTCATCTCAATAAGATCTTTTGATCTAATACTGTCACGTCTCGATCCTAAAAATATTTAAACACCATAAAAGATAGAAAATTGAAACATTTTTGGTCATAAAAGGGCCAGTATTGTATATACAGTTATCAAAAGTTTATCAGATATTTTCAATAAGTATGACACTGCCTATATTCGTAATGCTAGAGACTTACTGAGAGCAGTTCGAGAATGACTCGAGAATTGAATACACTCGGTTTTGCAGTCCAACTTCACCGATTAAGACAAGATCTTCTATCACCATGGCGCTCGAAATGTGAAGGAATTGCGAACCAAAGTACTTAGCGCTATCATATAAGTCTACAGCAGTTTTCCTGGTTGCGAATAGACGTAAAACAAGCCTGTCGGGACCCTTCCCTTCAGTTGTTATCGGTTTTAGCTACAAATTTTAAAGACTTTTTCGATTATGTTCTGTGAGTGTGTATGTTGTGGATGTTAGATAGACGAAAAGACCTTTTTAGCTAGATGTGGTAAGAACTTGTACATGTACCTAAACAGTTGGACCATCTTAGATATTACTTTAGCAAGTCAGAAAAGCGTGTATTCAGATAAATTACAGCTTAATATTTTGTAAGGGATGAGTACAAGTTGGGAATCCAAAATAAACCTCTCCAAGTCGAGACGCAATTTAGAGGCTATTTTTAAATATTAAAAAAAATATAATTGATATTATTAATTTAATCGTCATTAATTTACCTTAATTCTAGTTAAATCGTTTTAAGGAACTTTATTCCTAAAATAATTTTAAACATAGCTATTGTTGACGTTTGAACTCAAGCGTAAGCCTCTTTAAAATTTTTTGGAAATTTAGGGTATATAAGGCGACTGATTCACAATAATTGATAGGAAAACCCGCAATGACCTGCAAAGCATCTGAAACGCGCCTGCAATGATCCTGCAAAGAATCTGAAATGCACCTGCAATTATCCTACAAAGTATCTGAAATGCACCTGCAATGATCCTGCGAAGTATCTGAAATGCACCTGCAATGTTCCTGCGAAAGTATCTGAAAACGCATCTGATATTATTCCAAAAAGTATCTAAATCGCACCTGCAATGATCCTACAAAAATCTGAAACGCGGCTGCAATGACCTGCAAAGTATCTGAAACGCACCTGCAATATCCTACAGAGTATCTGAAAAATGCTCCTGCAATGATCCTGCGAAGTATCTGAAACGCGGCTGCCATGATCCGAC
>JAEQBA010002009.1:222824-271913 GCA_019434445.1 Phalangium opilio
TTGCCCCTGTAAAGTAGGCTTTAACGCAACTTCCTTTGCCCCTGTAAGTAGGCTTTAACGAACTTCCTTTGCCCCTGTAAAGTAGGCTTTACGCAACTCCCCTTTGCCCCTGTAAAGTAGGCTTTAACGCAACTTCCTTTGCCCCTGTAAAGTAGGCTTTAACGCAACTTCCCTTGCCCCTGTAAAGTAGGCTTTAACGCAACTTCCTTTGCCCCTGTAAAGTAGGCTTTAACGCAACTTCCTTTGCCCTGTAGTAAGTAGGCTTTAACCCGCAACTCCTTGCCCCTGTAAAGTAGGCTTTAACGCAACTTCCTTTGCCCCTGTAAAGTAGGCTTTAACGCAACTTCCTTTGCCCCTGTAAAGTAGGCTTTAACGCAACTCCCCTTGCCCCTGTAAAGTAGGCTTTAACGCACCTTCCTTGCCCCTGTAAATGTAGGCTTTAACGCAACTCCCCTTGCCCCTGTAAAGTAGGCTTTAACGAACCTTCCTTTGCCCCTGTAATGTAGGCTTTAACGCAACTTCCTTTGCCCCTGTAAAGTAGGCTTTAACGCAACTTCCTTTGCCCCTGTAAAGTAGGCTTTAACGCAACTCCCCTTGCCCCGTAAAGTAGGCTTTAACGCACTCCTTTGCCCCTGTAATGTAGGCTTTAACGCAACTTCCTTTGCCCCTGTAAAGTAGGCTTTACGCAACTCCCTTGCCCCTGTAAAGTAGGCTTTAAACGCAACTTCCTTTGCCCCTGTAAAGTAGGCTTTAACGCAACTTCCTTTGCCCCTGTAAAGTAGGCTTTAACGCAACTTCCTTGCCCCTGTAAAGTAGGCTTTAACGCAACTTCCTTGCCCCTGTAAAGTAGGCTTTAACGCAACTCCTTTCCCCTGTAAAGTAGGCTTAACGCAACTTCCTTGCCCCTGTAAAGTAGGCTTTTACGCAACTTCCTTTGCCCCTGTAAAGTAGGCTTTAACGCAACTTCCTTTGCCCCTGTAAAGTAGGCTTTAACGCAACTTCCTTTGCCCCTGTAAAGTAGGCTTTAACGCAACGCCCCTTTGCCCCTGTAAAGTAGGCTTTAACGCACCTTCCTTCGCCCCTGTAATGTAGGCTTTAAAAACTCCCCTTGCCCCTGTAAAGTAGGCTTTAACGCAACTTCTGCGGCGCCCTTGACCATATTGCCACAGCCACGCATCTCATAAACAATGATTTTATAAACCTTCACCATAAGTAACATTAATAACCCAAAAGTATACCACTTCCCATCCCATGGCATTGTTAGCGGCGCAAGGTGCAACAGGTAGCGAGATAAATTCGTCATATATAATGATTAGTTTAGCTAGCTCTTCAAACAAAATCCGCCTAGATACGCTGAAAAATTACCTGGCTACACAATACTTCCTATTAGCTGCATTAATCGTTGACTGAGTGTCAACTTATTGTTTTTTATTACTTATGATTTAACTAAAGGCGTAAGGACACCTTTTGACGAATAATTTCATCACATTTTTGGTGATTAGAGCGATTTTAGTGGCGTCTAGTAAACTTGCCACATCCATTATAGTATTAATTATTCTTACACCCAAATTATAAATAAATTAATTCTAATTAATATTGATAATTTACAATTAAAAATACCACCCGGGACAACTTTTGGAAAACAAATTCCCATAGATTTCCAGGTTTTCTCCCCATATATTTCCGTGAGTTTTCCAGGTTTTCTCCCGCATATGGGGTATCTTATGGAGCAAATGTAAACGAAGTAGGGAGGGGGGCAAATAGGACTAAAACATAATCAAAGGACATCCCCGTATCTCAATAAATAACAGAGAGTTATAGCCTCCAAAGTATAGTGTAATGTTAATCTTATGGAGGGATTGCTCACGAACATTTTGCTTAATACTCGGCCCCTGTTTGACGCAAATTTCCCTGATTCCCTGAATTTTACTAAAAACTCTAAATTTCCCTGAGGTTTTTGTCAACTATTTATTTCCCTGATTTTTCCAGGGTTGTATGAACCCTGCACCTATTATTTTATACACAGAAAAATATAAATTTTTCCCCTTATATTCTTTGGTTTTAAAA
Organism: Phalangium opilio; assembly: GCA_019434445.1. NCBI lineage: Eukaryota > Metazoa > Arthropoda > Arachnida > Opiliones > Phalangiidae > Phalangium > Phalangium opilio. The sequence continues at coordinate 224,892 of JAEQBA010002009.1, forward strand.
CTCAAATACTTCACATTCTCTCAACCAAAACACCAAGTCAAAATTATCTTTGCTTCAAATAGTTGCTCAAATTATTTCAAACTACGAAAAAAATGTCCTTTAAACGATAAAAAAAACTTAAGGCAACCACACCCAATGTAATCGTCGCTCAAAAAAATATAAAAACTTTGAAATTAAAGCGTTCAAAGATTCAATTCCACGTGATATGGAGCGATTCACCCTTAATATTCAATAGCTATAAAGCCCATCCCATTCTGACTTCAACTTATCTCTGCAAAGCCCAAGTCAAACAGATAAGGTACCTAAGACTACATAAAACAAGTCCTTTAAAGAAACAATAACAAAAGAAAAAAAAACCGTCATCAAAGTGCCATTGAAAGAAAAAGTCACCTTTGAAAAATAAAAGAAATAAAATTGGACTCTTGAAAAAGGGAGATAGCCTAGCCTGATTCCTGATACGGTTCAAAGAGTGAAAACGTGGATGTTGCATTTACAGGGATACACCTTAATTTAGTAGGGAGAGGTAAGGAATGGATCCTTAAAAATACCCTCAAAATGGCGGAGAATATTACACCACCGAGTGGCTATATGGGCCTGGGACCTTTAGAAAGCCCTTTATACCAACAAATTCTATAAATTAGAACACGAAATCATACGGCATACCCTCAAAATTGCGGAATTTAAATTAAAACAGGAAATCATACAGCATACCCTCAAAATGGCGGAATTTAAATTAAAACAGGAAATCATACAGCATACCCTCAAAATGGCGGAATTTAAATTAAAACAGGAAATCATACAGCATACCCTCAAAATGGCGGAATTTAAATTAAAACAGGAAATCATACAGCATACCCTCAAAATGACGGAATTTAAATTAAAACAGGAATGCATACAGCATACCCTTAAAATGGCGGAATTTAAATTAAAACAGGAATGCATACAGCCATAAGTTCATAAGATATGTTCCATAAGTTTATCACTGGCTACAAACTGGAGCTTGTCATGAAGTGACAACGTAGGTCGTAGATTCTCGAAAAGCGACGGCTGATAGTGCTGTCAAAGGCTTAGTAATGCAGACTAAATAGGAAGATGGAAGTCATGCAAAATTAACCGAGTGTAGCCATTCAATTCTCGCTTGCCGTTCCCGAACTATCTCGAGCTGTAAGTCTCTAGCATAAGCATTACGAAGTATGGGTAGTGCAGTGTTCAGTTTAAAATATATCAGTATCAATTAGTTTTTAATAAAATTTTCATTCGATAAACAATGTAAATACCTATAATTAAAAATTGCCTGCAATTATAATCGGTCTCGAACTTGAGGCGGCCATATTAACTAGAAGAATGTCGGAGTTCGCGCCGGCGGTTGGGTTTGGCTACGTACACAGGCACTGGTGGTAAATAAATTTCGCGTTTATGACGTCAGTCAATTCGAGTAAATGGCGAGAAATTACGGGAATTCGAAATTTAAAACACAGATAAGAATATTTAAAAGCACTAGGCCTATCTTAGCATTTGCAGTGACGAAATTAACTATGCGTTTTGTTTTTTAGGCTTGGGCACACCAAGTCCTTTATTATATAATTTATTCAATTGTTTTGAATAAATTTTTGTCACAATAAAAAAATTGATGTTGAGTCCATAGACAGGGTACAATTTTATTGTGTAAAGTAGGCTTTAAGGCAACTCCCCTTGCCCCTGTAAAGTAGGCTTTAACGCAACTCCCTTTGCCCCTGTAAAGTAGGCTTTAACGCAACTTCCTTGCCCCTGTAAAGTAGGCTTTAACGCAACTCCCTTTGCCCCTGTAAAGTAGGCTTTAATGCTACTCCTTGCCCCTGTAAAGTAGGCTTTAACGCAACTTCCTTTGCCCCTGTAAAGTAGGCTTTAACGCAACTTCCTTTGCCCCTGTAAAGTAGGCTTTAACGCAACTTCCTTTGCCCCTGTAAAGTAGGCTTTAACGCAACTCCCCTTGCCCCTGTAAAGTAGGCTTTAACGCAACTTCCTTTGCCCCTGTAAAGTAGGCTTTAACGCAACTCCCCTTGCCCCTGTAAAGTAGGCTTTAACGCAACTTCCTTTGCCCCTGTAAAGTAGGCTTTAATGCAACTTCCTTTGCCCCTGTAAAGTAGGCTTTAACGCAACTCCTTTGCCCCTGTAAAGTAGGCTTTAATGCAACTTCCTTTGCCCCTGTAAAGTAGGCTTTAACGCAACTTCCTTTGCCCCTGTAAAGTAGGCTTTAACGCAACTCCCCTTGCCCCTGTAAAGTAGGCTTTAACGCAACTTCCTTTGCCCCTGTAAAGTAGGCTTTAACGCAACTCCCTTGCCCCTGTAAAGTAGGCTTTAACGCACCTTCCTTCGCCCCTGTAATGTAGGCTTTAACGCAACTCCCCTTGCCCCTGTAAAGTAGGCTTTAACGCAACTTCCTTTGCCCCTGTAAAGTAGGCTTTAACGCAACTCCCCTTGCCCCTGTAAAGTAGGCTTTAACGCAACTCCTTTGCCCCTGTAAAGTAGGCTTTAACGCAACTTCCTTTGCCCCTGTAAAGTAGGCTTTTACGCAACTTCCTTTGCCCCTGTAAAGTAGGCTTTAACGCAACTTCCTTGCCCCTGTAAAGTAGGCTTTAACGCAACTTCCTTTGCCCCTGTAAAGTAGGCTTTAACGCAACTTCCTTTGCCCCTGTAAAGTAGGCTTTAACGCAACTCCCCTTGCCCCTGTAAAGTAGGCTTTAACGCAACTCCTTTGCCCCTGTAAAGTAGGCTTTAACGCAACTTCCTTTGCCCCTGTAAAGTAGGCTTTTACGCAACTTCCTTTGCCCCTGTAAAGTAGGCTTTAACGCAACTTCCTTTGCCCCTGTAAAGTAGGCTTTAACGCAACTTCCTTTGCCCCTGTAAAGTAGGCTTTAACGCAACTCCCCTTGCCCCTGTAAAGTAGGCTTTAACGCACCTTCCTTCGCCCCTGTAATGTAGGCTTTAACGCAACTCCCCTTGCCCCTGTAAAATAGGCTTTAACGCAACTTCTGCGGCGCCCTTGACCATATTGCCACAGCCACGCATCTCATAAACAATGATTTTATAACCTTCACCATAAGTAACATTAATAACCCAAAAGTATACCACTTCCCATCCCATGGCATTGTTAGCGGCGCAAGGTGCAACAGGTAGCGAGATAAAATTCGTCATATATAATGATTAGTTTAGCTAGCTCTTCAAACAAAATCCGCCTAGATACGCTGAAAAATTACCTGGCTACACAATACTTCCTATTAGCTGCCTTAATCGTTGACTGAGTGTCAACTTATTGTTTTTATATTACTTATGATTTAACTAAAGGCGTAAGGACACCTTTTGACGAATAATTTCATCACATTTTTGGTGATTAGAGCGATTTTAGTGGCGTCTAGTAAACTTGCCACATCCATTATAGTATTAATTATTCTTACACCCAAATTATAAATAAATTAATTCTAATTAATATTGATAATTTACAATTAAAAATACCACCCCGGGACAACTTTTGGAAAACAAATTTCCCATAGATTTCCAGGTTTTCTCCCCATATATTTCCGTGAGTTTTCCAGGTTTTCTCCCGCATATGGGGTATCTTATGGAGCAAATGTAAACGAAGTAGGGAGGGGGGCAAATAGGACTAAAACATAATCAAAGGACATCCCCGTATCTCTAATATAACAAGAGTTATAGCCTCCAAAGTATAGTGTAATGTTAATCTTATGGAGGGATTGCTCACGAACATTTTGCTTAATTACTCGGCCCCTGTTTGACGCAAATTTCCCTGATTTCCCTGAATTTTACTAAAAACTCTAAATTTCCCTGAGGTTTTTGTCAACTATTTATTTCCCTGATTTTTCCAGGTTTGTATGAACCCTGCACCTATTATTTTATACACAGAAAAATATAAATTTTTTCCCCTTATATTCTTTGGTTTTAAAACTCAAATACTTCACATTCTCTCAACCAAAACACCAAGTCAAAATTATCTTTGCTTCAAATAGTTGCTCAAATTATTTCAAACTACGAAAAAAATGTCCTTTAAACGATAAAAAAAACTTAAGGCAACCACACCCAATGTAATCGTCGCTCAAAAAAATATAAAAACTTTGAAATTAAAGCGTTCAAAGATTCAATTCCACGTGATATGGAGCGATTCACCCTTAATATTCAATAGCTATAAAGCCCATCCCATTCTGACTTCAACTTATCTCTGCAAAGCCCAAGTCAAACAGATAAGGTACCTAAGACTACATAAAACAAGTCCTTTAAAGAAACAATAACAAAAGAAAAAAAAACCGTCATCAAAGTGCCATTGAAAGAAAAAGTCACCTTTGAAAAATAAAAGAAATAAAATTGGACTCGAGAAAAAGGGAGATAGCCTAGCCTGATTCCTGATACGGTTCAAAGAGTGAAAACGTGGATGTTGCATTTACAGGGGATACACCTTAATTTAGTAGGGAGAGGTAAGGAATGGATCCTTAAAAATACCCTCAAAATGGCGGAGAATATTACACCACCGAGTGGCTATATGGGCCTGGGACCTTTAGAAAGCCCTTTATACCAACAAATTCTAAAAATTTGAACACGAAATCATACGGCATACCTTCAAAATGGCGGATTTAAATTAAAACAGGAAATCATACAGCATACCCTCAAAATGGCGGAATTTAAATTAAAACAGGAAATCATACAGCATACCCTCAAAATGGCGGAATTTAAATTAAAACAGGAAATCATACAGCATACCCTCAAAATGGCGGAATTTAAATTAAAACAGGAAATCATACAGCATACCCTCAAAATGACGGAATTTAAATTAAAACAGGAATGCATACAGCATACCCTTAAAATGGCGGAATTTAAATTAAAACAGGAATGCATACAGCCATAGGTTCATAAGATATGTTCCATAAGTTTATCACTGGCTACAAACTGGAGCTTGTCATGAAGTGACAACGTAGGTCGTAGATTCTCGAAAAGCGACGGCTGATAGTGCTGTCAAAGGCTTAGTAATGCAGACTAAATAGGAAGATGGAAGTCATGCAAAATTAACCGAGTGTAGCCATTCAATTCTCGCTTGCCGTTCCCGAACTATCTCGAGCTGTAAGTCTCTAGCATAAGCATTACGAAGTATGGGTAGTGCAGTGTTCAGTTTAAAATATATCAGTATCAATTATTTTTTAATAAAATTTTCATTCGATAAACAATGTAAATACCTATAATTAAAAATTGCCTGCAATTATAATCGGTCTCGAACTTGAGGCGGCCATATTAACTAGAAGAATGTCGGAGTTCGCGCCGGCGGTTGGGTTTGGCTACGTACACAGGCACTGGTGGTAAATAAATTTCGCGTTTATGACGTCAGTCAATTCGAGTAAATGGCGAGAAATTACGGGAATTCGAAATTTAAAACACAGATAAGAATATTTAAAAGCACTAGGCCTATCTTAGCATTTGCAGTGACGAAATTAACTATGCGTTTTGTTTTTTAGGCTTGGGCACACCAAGTCCTTTATTATATAATTTATTCAATTGTTTTGAATAAATTTTTGTCACAATAAAAAAATTGATGTTGAGTCCATAGACAGGGTACAATTTTATTGTGTAAAGTAGGCTTTAAGGCAACTCCCCTTGCCCCTGTAAAGTAGGCTTTAACGCAACTCCCTTTGCCCCTGTAAAGTAGGCTTTAACGCAACTTCCTTTGCCCCTGTAAAGTAGGCTTTAACGCAACTTCCTTTGCCCCTGTAAAGTAGGCTTTAACGCAACTTCCTTTGCCCCTGTAAAGTAGGCTTTAACGCAACTCCCCTTGCCCCTGTAAAGTAGGCTTTAACGCACCTTCCTTCGCCCCTGTAATGTAGGCTTTAACGCAACTCCCCTTGCCCCTGTAAAGTAGGCTTTAACGCAACTTCCTTTGCCCCTGTAAAGTAGGCTTTAACGCAACTCCCCTTGCCCCTGTAAAGTAGGCTTTAACGCAACTCCTTTGCCCCTGTAAAGTAGGCTTTAACGCAACTTCCTTTGCCCCTGTAAAGTAGGCTTTTACGCAACTTCCTTTGCCCCTGTAAAGTAGGCTTTAACGCAACTTCCTTTGCCCCTGTAAAGTAGGCTTTAACGCAACTTCCTTTGCCCCTGTAAAGTAGGCTTTAACGCAACTCCCCTTGCCCCTGTAAAGTAGGCTTTAACGCACCTTCCTTCGCCCCTGTAATGTAGGATGGTGGTTCGAGCCCATCCGGGAGCGGTGTTGTGAGGTCTCAGATGTGACGTAAAAAGTCAAGGTTTTTACACAATACCTGACGAGCATTTAATTTTTGGGCTTCCGTGGCGCAATGGTTAGCGCGTTCAGCTGTTAATCGAAAGGTTGGTGGTTCGAGCCCACCCGGGAGAGGTGTTGTGGGGTCTCAAATGTAACGTAGAAAGCCAAAGTTTTTCCACAATACCTGACAACCATTTAATTTCTGAGCTTCCGTGGCTCAATGGTTAGCGCGTTCGGCTGTTAACCAATAGGTTGGTGGTTCGAGCCCACCCGGGAGCGGTGTTGTGGGATCTCAAATGTAACGTAGAAAGCCAAAGTTTTTCCACAATACCTGACGACCATTTAATTTTTGGGCTTCCGTGGCGCAATGGTTAGCACGTTCGGCTGTTAACCAATAGGTTGGTGGTTCGAGCCCATCCGGGAGCGGTGTTGTGAGGTCTCAGATGTGACGTAAAAAGTCAAGGTTTTTACACAATACCTGAAGAGCATTTAAATTTTGGGCTTCCGTGGCGCAATGGTTAGCGCGTTCGGCTGTTAACCGAAAGGTTGGTGGTTCGAGCCCACCCGGGAGCGGTGTTGTGGGATCTCATATGTAACGTAGAAAGCCAAAGTTTTTCCACAATACCTGACGACCATTTAATTTTTGGGCTTCCGTGGCGCAATGGTTAGCGCGTTCGGCTGTTAACCGAAAGGTTGGTGGTTCGAGCCCATCCGGGAGCGGTGTTGTGACGTCTCAGATGTGACGTAAAAAGTCAAGGTTTTTACACAATACCTGACGAGCATTTAATTTTTGGGCTTCCGTGGCGCAATGGTTAGCGCGTTCGGCTGTTAACCAATAGGTTGGTGGTTCGAGCCCAACCGGGAGAGGTGTTGTAGGGTCTCAGATGTAACGTAATAAGTCATAACTTATCCACAATACCTGACAACCATTTAATTTCTGAGCTTCCGTGGCTCAATGGTTAGCGCGTTCGGCTGTTAACCAATAGGTTGGTGGTTCGAGCCCATCCGGGAGCGGTGTTGTGAGGTCTCAGATGTGACGTAAAAAGTCAAGGTTTTTACACAATACCTGACGAGCATTTAACTTTTGGGCTTCCGTGGCGCAATGGCTAGCGCGTTCGGCTGTTAACCAATAGGTTGGTGGTTCGAGCCCACCCGGGAGCGGTGTTGTGGGATCTCAAATGTAACGTAGAAAGCCAAAGTTTTTCCACAATACCTGACGACCATTTAATTTTTGGGCCTCCGTGGCGCAATGGTTAGCGCGTTCAGCTGTTAATCGAAAGGTTGGTGGTTCGAGCCCACCCGGGAGAGGTGTTGTGGGGTCTCAAATGTAACGTAGAAAGCCAAAGTTTTTCCACAATACCTGACAACCATTTAATTTCTGAGCTTCCGTGGCTCAATGGTTAGCGCGTTCGGCTGTTAACCAATAGGTTGGTGGTTCGAGCCCACCCGGGAGCGGTGTTGTGGGATCTCAAATGTAACGTAGAAAGCCAAAGTTTTTCCACAATACCTGACGACCATTTAATTTTTGGGCTTCCGTGGCGCAATGGTTAGCGCGTTCGGCTGTTAACCAAAAGGTTGGTGGTTCGAGCCCATCCGGGAGCGGTGTTGTGAGGTCTCAGATGTGACGTAAAAAGTCAAGGTTTTTACACAATACCTGACGAGCATTTAATTTTTGGGCTTCCGTGGCGCAATGGTTAGCGCGTTCAGCTGTTAATCGAAAGGTTGGTGGTTCGAGCCCACCCGGGAGCGGTGTTGTGGGATCTCAAATGTAACGTAGAAAGCCAAAGTTTTTCCACAATACCTGACGACCATTTAATTTTTGGGCTTCCGTGGCGCAATGGTTAGCGCGTTCAGCTGTTAATCGAAAGGTTGGTGGTTCGAGCCCACCCGGGAGAGGTGTTGTGGGGTCTCAAATGTAACGTAGAAAGCCAAAGTTTTTCCACAATACCTGACAACCATTTAATTTCTGAGCTTCCGTGGCTCAATGGTTAGCGCGTTCGGCTGTTAACCAATAGGTTGGTGGTTCGAGCCCACCCGGGAGCGGTGTTGTGGGATCTCAAATGTAACGTAGAAAGCCAAAGTTTTTCCACAATACCTGACGACCATTTAATTTTTGGGCTTCCGTGGCGCAATGGTTAGCGCGTTCGGCTGTTAACCAATAGGTTGGTGGTTCGAGCCCATCCGGGAGCGGTGTTGTGAGGTCTCAGATGTGACGTAAAAAGTCAAGGTTTTTACACAATACCTGACGAGCATTTAATTTTTGGGCTTCCGTGGCGCAATGGTTAGCGCGTTCAGCTGTTAATCGAAAGGTTGGTGGTTCGAGCCCACCCGGGAGAGGTGTTGTGGGGTCTCAAATGTAACGTAGAAAGCCAAAGTTTTTCCACAATACCTGACAACCATTTAATTTCTGAGCTTCCGTGGCTCAATGGTTAGCGCGTTCGGCTGTTAACCAATAGGTTGGTGGTTCGAGCCCACCCGGGAGCGGTGTTGTGGGATCTCAAATGTAACGTAGAAAGCCAAAGTTTTTCCACAATACCTGACGACCATTTAATTTTTGGGCTTCCGTGGCGCAATGGTTAGCGCGTTCGGCTGTTAACCGAAAGGTTGGTGGTTCGAGCCCACCCGGGAGCGGTGTTGTGAGGTCTCAGATGTGACGTAAAAAGTCAAGGTTTTTACACAATACCTGACGACCATTTAATTTTGGGCTTCCGTGGCGCAATGGTTAGCGCGTTCGGCTGTTAACGAAAGGTTGGTGGTTCGAGCCCACCCGGGAGCGGTGTTGTGGGATCTCGAATGTAACGTAGAAAGCCAAAGTTTTTCCACAATACCTGACGACCATTTAATTTTTGGGCTTCCGTGGCGCAATGGTTAGCGCGTTCGGCTGTTAACCAATAGGTTGGTGGTTCGAGCCCACCCGGGAGCGGTGTTGTGGGATCTCAAATGTAACGTAGAAAGCCAAAGTTTTTCCACAATACCTGACGACCATTTAATTTTTGGGCTTCCGTGGCGCAATGGTTAGCGCGTTCGGCTGTTAACCAAAAGGTTGGTGGTTCGAGCCCATCCGGGAGCGGTGTTGTGAGGTCTCAGATGTGACGTAAAAAGTCAAGGTTTTTCCACAATACCTGACGACCATTTAATTTTTGGGCTTCCGTGGCGCAATGGTTAGCGCGTTCGGCTGTTAACCAAAGGTTGGTGGTTCGAGCCCATCCGGGAGCGGTGTTGTGGGATCTCAAATGTAACGTAAAAGCCAAGTTTTTCCACAATACCTGACGACCATTTAATTTTTGGGCTTCCGTGGCGCAATGGTTAGCGCGTTCGGCTGTTAATCGAAAGGTTGGTGGTTCGAGCCCACCCGGGAGAGGTGTTGTGGGGTCTCAAATGTAACGTAGAAAGCCAAAGTTTTTCCACAATACCTGACAACCATTTAATTTCTGAGCTTCCGTGGCTCAATGGTTAGCGCGTTCGGCTGTTAACCAATAGGTTGGTGGTTCGAGCCCACCCGGGAGCGGTGTTGTGGGATCTCAAATGTAACGTAGAAAGCCAAAGTTTTTCCACAATACCTGACGACCATTTAACTTTTGGGCTTCCGTGGCGCAATGGTTAGCGCGTTCGGCTGTTAACCAAAAGGTTGGTGGTTCGAGCCCATCCGGGAGCGGTGTTGTGAGGTCTCAGATGTGACGTAAAAAGTCAAGGTTTTTACACAATACCTGACGAGCATTTAATTTTTGGGCTTCCGTGGCGCAATGGTTAGCGCGTTCGGCTGTTAACCGAAAGGTTGGTGGTTCGAGCCCACCCGGGAGAGGTGTTGTGGGTCTCAAATGAACGTAAAAGCAAAGTTTTTCCACAATACCTGACAACCATTTAATTTCTGAGCTTCCGTGGCGCAATGGTTAGCGCGTTCGGCTGTTAACCAATAGGTTGGTGGTTCGAGCCCACCCGGGAGCGGTGTTGTGGGATCTCAAATGTAACGTAGAAAGCCAAAGTTTTTCCACAATACCTGACGACCATTTAATTTTTGGGCTTCCGTGGCGCAATGGTTAGCGCGTTCGGCTGTTAACCGAAAGGTTGGTGGTTCGAGCCCACCCGGAGCGGTGTTGTGAGTCTCAGATGTGACGTAAAAAGTCAAGGTTTTTCCACAATACCTGACGACCATTTAATTTTGGGCTTCCGTGGCGCAATGGTTAGCGCGTTCGGCTGTTAACCGAAAGGTTGGTGGTTCGAGCCCACCCGGGAGCGGTGTTGTGGGATCTCGAATGTAACGTAGAAAGCCAAAGTTTTCCACAATACCTGACGACCATTTAATTTTTGGGCTTCCGTGGCGCAATGGTTAGCGCGTTCGGCTGTTAACCGAAAGGTTGGTGGTTCGAGCCCATCCGGGAGCGGTGTTGTGAGGTCTCAGATGTGACGTAAAAAGTCAAGGTTTTTACACAATACCTGACGAGCATTTAATTTTGGGCTTCCGTGGCGCAATGGTTAGCGCGTTCGGCTGTTAACCAATAGGTTGGTGGTTCGAGCCCACCGGGAGAGGTGTTGTGGGTCTCAGATGTAACGTAAAAAGTCAAACTTTTCCACAATACCTGACAACCATTTAATTTCTGAGCTTCCGTGGCTCAATGGTTAGCGCGTTCGGCTGTTAACCAATAGGTTGGTGGTTCGAGCCCATCCGGGAGCGGTGTTGTGAGGTCTCAGATGTGACGTAAAAAGTCAAGGTTTTTACACAATACCTGACGAGCATTTAATTTTGGGCTTCCGTGGCGCAATGGTTAGCGCGTTCGGCTGTTAACCAATAGGTTGGTGGTTCGAGCCCACCCGGGAGCGGTGTTGTGGGATCTCAAATGTAACGTAGAAAGCCAAAGTTTTTCCACAATACCTGACGACCATTTAATTTTTGGCTTCCGTGGCGCAATGGTTAGCGCGTTCGGCTGTTAACCAAAAGGTTGGTGGTTCGAGCCCATCCGGGAGCGGTGTTGTGAGGTCTCAGATGTGACGTAAAAAGTCAAGGTTTTTACACAATACCTGACGAGCATTTAATTTTTGGGCTTCCGTGGCGCAATGGTTAGCGCGTTCAGCTGTTAATCGAAAGGTTGGTGGTTCGAGCCCACCCGGGAGAGGTGTTGTGGGGTCTCAAATGAACGTAGAAAGCCAAAGTTTTTCCACAATACCTGACAACCATTTAATTTCTGAGCTTCCGTGGCTCAATGGTTAGCGCGTTCGGCTGTTAACCAATAGGTTGGTGGTTCGAGCCCATCCGGGAGCGGTGTTGTGAGGTCTCAGATGTGACGTAAAAAGTCAAGGTTTTTACACAATACCTGACGAGCATTTAATTTTGGGCTTCCGTGGCGCAATGGTTAGCGCGTTCGGCTGTTAACCAATAGGTTGGTGGTTCGAGCCCATCCGGGAGCGGTGTTGTGAGGTCTCAGATGTGACGTAAAAAGTCAAGGTTTTTACACAATACCTGACGAGCATTTAATTTTGGGCTTCCGTGGCGCAATGGTTAGCGCGTTCGGCTGTTAACCAATAGGTTGGTGGTTCGAGCCCACCCGGGAGAGGTGTTGTAGGGTCTCAGATGTAACGTAAAAAGTCATAACTTTTCCACAATACCTGACAACCATTTAATTTCTGAGCTTCCGTGGCTCAATGGTTAGCGCGTTCGGCTGTTAACCAATAGGTTGGTGGTTCGAGCCCATCCGGGAGCGGTGTTGTGAGGTCTCAGATGTGACGTAAAAAGTCAAGGTTTTTACACAATACCTGACGAGCATTTAATTTTTGGGCTTCCGTGGCGCAATGGTTAGCGCGTTCAGCTGTTAATCGAAAGGTTAGTGGTTCGAGCCCACCCGGAGAGGTGTTGTGGGGTCTCAAATGAAGCGTAAAAAGCAAAAGTTTTTCCACAATACCTGACAACCATTTAATTTCTGAGCTTCCGTGGCTCAATGGTTAGCGCGTTCGGCTGTTAACCGATAGGTTGGTGGTTCGAGCCCATCCGGGAGCGGTGTTGTGACGTCTCAGATGTGACGTAAAAAGTCAAGGTTTTTCCACAATACCTGAAGACCATTTAATTTTTGGGCTTCCGTGGCGCAATGGTTAGCGCGTTCGGCTGTTAACCAATAGGTTGGTGGTTCGAGCCCATCCGGGAGAGGTGTTGTAGGGTCTCAGATGTAACGTAATAAGTCATAACTTATCCACAATACCTGACAACCATTTAATTTCTGAGCTTCCGTGGCTCAATGGTTAGCGCGTTCGGCTGTTAACCAATAGGTTGGTGGTTCGAGCCCATCCGGGAGCGGTGTTGTGAGGTCTCAGATGTGACGTAAAAAGTCAAGGTTTTTACACAATACCTGACGAGCATTTAACTTTTGGGCTTCCGTGGCGCAATGGTTAGCGCGTTCGGCTGTTAACCAATAGGTTGGTGGTTCGAGCCCATCCGGGAGCGGTGTTGTGGGATCTCAAATGTAACGTAGAAAGCCAAAGTTTTTCCACAATACCTGACGACCATTTAATTTTTGGGCTTCCGTGGCGCAATGGTTAGCGCGTTCAGCTGTTAATCGAAAGGTTGGTGGTTCGAGCCCACCCGGGAGAGGTGTTGTGGGGTCTCAAATGTAACGTAGAAAGCCAAAGTTTTTCCACAACACCTGACAACCATTTAATTTCTGAGCTTCCGTGGCTCAATGGTTAGCGCGTTCGGCTGTTAACCAATAGGTTGGTGGTTCGAGCCCATCCGGGAGCGGTGTTGTGAGGTCTCAGATGTGACGTAAAAAGTCAAGGTTTTTACACAATACCTGACGAGCCTTTAATTTTTGGGCTTCCGTGGCGCAATGGTTAGCGCGTTCAGCTGTTAACCAATAGGTTGGTGGTTCGAGCCCATCCGGGAGCGGTGTTGTGAGGTCTCAGATGTGACGTAAAAAGTCAAGGTTTTTACACAATACCTGACGAGCATTTAATTTTTGGGCTTCCGTGGCGCAATGGTTAGCGCGTTCAGCTGTTAACCAATAGGTTGGTGGTTCGAGCCCACCCGGGAGCGGTGTTGTGGGATCTCAAATGTAACGTAGAAAGCCAAAGTTTTTCCACAATACCTGACGACCATTTAATTTTTGGGCTTCCGTGGCGCAATGGTTAGCGCGTTCGGCTGTTAACCAATAGGCTGGTGGTTCGAGCCCACCCGGGAGCGGTGTTGTGGGATCTCAAATGTAACGTCAGGTATTGTGGAAAAACTTTGGCTTTCTACGTTACATTTGAGATCCCGCAACACCGCTCCCGGGTGGGCTCGAACCACCAACCTATTGGTTAACAGCCGAACGCGCTAACCATTGAGCCACGGAAGCTCAGAAATTAAATGGTTGTCAGGTATTGTGGAAAAACTTTGGCTTTCTACGCTTCATTTGAGACCCCACAACACCTCTCCCGGGTGGGCTCGAACCACCAACCTTTCGATTAACAGCTGAACGCGCTAACCATTGCGCCACGGAAGCCCAAAAATTAAATGCTCGTCAGGTATTGTGTAAAAACCTTGACTTTTTACGTCACATCTGAGACCTCACAACACCGCTCCCGGATGGGCTCGAACCACCAACCTATTGGTTAACAGCCGAACGTGCTAACCATTGCGCCACGGAAGCCCAAAAATTAAATGGTCGTCAGGTATTGTGGAAAAACTTTGGCTTTCTACGTTACATTTGAGATCCCACAACACCGCTCCCGGGTGGGCTCGAACCACCAACCTATTGGTTAACAGCTGAACGCGCTAACCATTGCGCCACGGAAGCCCAAAAATTAAATGCTCGTCAGGTATTGTGTAAAAACCTTGACTTTTTACGTCACATCTGAGACCTCACAACACCGCTCCCGGATGGGCTCGAACCACCAACCTATTGGTTAACAGCCGAACGCGCTAACCATTGAGCCACGGAAGCTCAGAAATTAAATGGTTGTCAGGTATTGTGGAAAAACTTTGGCTTTCTACGTTACATTTGAGACCCCACAACACCTCTCCCGGGTGGGCTCGAACCACCAACCTTTCGATTAACAGCTGAACGCGCTAACCATTGCGCCACGGAAGCCCAAAAATTAAATGGTCGTCAGGTATTGTGGAAAAACTTTGGCTTTCTACGTTACATTTAAGATCCCACAACACCGCTCCCGGGTGGGCTCGAACCACCAACCTATTGGTTAACAGCCGAACGCGCTAACCATTGAGCCACGGAAGCTCAGAAATTAAATGGTTGTCAGGTATTGTGGAAAAACTTTGGCTTTCTACGTTACATTTGAGACCCCACAACACCTCTCCCGGGTGGGCTCGAACCACCAACCTTTCGATTAACAGCTGAACGCGCTAACCATTGCGCCACGGAAGCCCAAAAATTAAATGGTCGTCAGTTATTGTGGAAAAACTTTGGCTTTCTACGTTACATTTGAGATCCCACAACACCGCTCCCGGATGGGCTCGAACCACCAACCTATTGGTTAACAGCCGAACGCGCTAGCCATTGCGCCGCGAAAGCCCAAAAGTTAAATGCTCGTCAGGTATTGTGTAGAAAGCTTTACTTTTTACGTCTAATCCGAGACCTCACAACACCGCTCCCGGATGGGCTCGAACCACCAACCTATTGGTTAACAGCCGAACGCGCTAACCATTGAGCCACGGAAGCTCAGAAATTAAATGGTTGTCAGGTATTGTGGAAAAACTTTGGCTTTCTACGTTACATTTGAGACCCCACAACACCTCTCCCGGGTGGGCTCGAACCACCAACCTTTCGATTAACAGCTGAACGCGCTAACCATTGCGCCACGGAAGCCCAAAAATTAAATGGTCGTCAGGTATTGTGGAAAAACTTGGGCTTTCTACGTTACATTTGAGATCCCACAACACCGCTCCCGGATGGGCTCGAACCACCAACCTATTGGTTAACAGCCGAACGCGCTAACCATTGAGCCACGGAAGCTCAGAAATTAAATGGTTGTCAGGTATTGTGGAAAAACTTTGGCTTTCTACGTTACATTTGAGACCCCACAACACCTCTCCCGGGTGGGCTCGAACCACCAACCTTTCGATTAACAGCTGAACGCGCTAACCATTGCGCCACGGAAGCCCAAAAATTAAATGGTCGTCAGTTATTGTGGAAAAACTTTGGCTTTCTACGTTACATTTGAGATCCCACAACACCGCTCCCGGGTGGGCTCGAACCACCAACCTATTGGTTAACAGCTGAACGCGCTAACCATTGCGCCACGGAAGCCCAAAAATTAAATGCTCGTCAGGTATTGTGTAAAAACCTTGACTTTTTACGTCACATCTGAGACCTCACAACACCGCTCCCGGATGGGCTCGAACCACCAACCTATTGGTTAACAGCCGAACGCGCTAACCATTGAGCCACGGAAGCTCAGAAATTAAATGGTTGTCAGGTATTGTGGAAAAACTTTGGCTTTCTACGTTACATTTGAGACCCCACAACACCTCTCCCGGGTGGGCTCGAACCACCAACCTTTCGATTAACAGCTGAACGCGCTAACCATTGCGCCACGGAAGCCCAAAAATTAAATGCTCGTCAGGTATTGTGTAAAAACCTTGACTTTTTACGTCACATCTGAGACCTCACAACACCGCTCGCGGATGGGCTCGAACCACCAACCTATTGGTTAACAGCCGAACGCGCTAACCATTGAGCCACGGAAGCTCAGAAATTAAATGGTTGTCAGGTATTGTGGATAAGTTATGACTTATTACGTTACATCTGAGACCCTACAACACCTCTCCCGGTTGGGCTCGAACCACCAACCTATTGGTTAACAGCCGAACGCGCTAACCATTGCGCCACGGAAGCCCAAAAATTAAATGCTCGTCAGGTATTGTGTAAAAACCTTGACTTTTTACGTCACATCTGAGACCTCACAACACCGCTCCCGGATGGGCTCGAACCACCAACCTTTCGGTTAACAGCCGAACGCGCTAACCATTGCGCCACGGAAGCCCAAAAATTAAATGGTCGTCAGGTATTGTGGAAAAACTTTGGCTTTCTACGTTACATTTGAGATCCCACAACACCGCTCCCGGGTGGGCTCGAACCACCAACCTATTGGTTAACAGCTGAACGCGCTAACCATTGCGCCACGGAAGCCCAAAAATTAAATGCTCGTCAGGTATTGTGTAAAAACCTTGACTTTTTACGTCACATCTGAGACCTCACAACACCGCTCCCGGATGGGCTCGAACCACCAACCTATTGGTTAACAGCCGAACGCGCTAACCATTGTGCCACGGAAGCTCAGAAATTAAATGGTTGTCAGGTATTGTGGAAAAACTTTGGCTTTCTACGTTACATTTGAGACCCCACAACACCTCTCCCGGGTGGGCTCGAACCACCAACCTTTCGATTAACAGCTGAACGCGCTAACCATTGCGCCACGGAAGCCCAAAAATTAAATGGTCGTCAGTTATTGTGGAAAAACTTTGGCTTTCTACGTTACATTTGAGATCCCACAACACCGCTCCCGGATGGGCTCGAACCACCAACCTATTGGTTAACAGCCGAACGCGCTAACCATTGAGCCACGGAAGCTCAGAAATTAAATGGTTGTCAGGTATTGTGGAAAAACTTTGGCTTTCTACGTTACATTTGAGACCCCACAACACCTCTCCCGGGTGGGCTCGAACCACCAACCTTTCGATTAACAGCTGAACGCGCTAACCATTGCGCCACGGAAGCCCAAAAATTAAATGGTCGTCAGTTATTGTGGAAAAACTTTGGCTTTCTACGTTACATTTGAGATCCCACAACACCGCTCCCGGATGGGCTCGAACCACCAACCTATTGGTTAACAGCCGAATGCGCTAGCCATTGCGCCGCGAAAGCCCAAAAGTTAAATGCTCGTCAGGTATTGTGTAGAAAGCTTTACTTTTTACGTCTCATCCGAGACCTCACAACACCGCTCCCGGATGGGCTCGAACCACCAACCTATTGGTTAACAGCCGAACGCGCTAACCATTGAGCCACGGAAGCTCAGAAATTAAATGGTTGTCAGGTATTGTGGATAAGTTATGACTTATTTCGTTACATCTGAGACCCTGCAACACCTCTCCCGGTTGGGCTCGAACCACCAACCTATTGGTTAACAGCCGAACGCGCTAACCATTGCGCCACGGAAGCCCAAAATTTAAATGCTCTTCAGGTATTGTGTAAAAACCTTGACTTTTTACGTCACATCTGAGACGTCACAATACCGCTCCCGGATGGGCTTGAACCACCAACCTTTCGGTTAACAGCCGAACGCGCTAACCATTGCGCCACGGAAGCCCAAAAATTAAATGGTCGTCAGGTATTGTGGAAAAACTTTGGCTTTCTACGTTACATTCGAGATCCCACAACACCGCTCCCGGGTGGGCTTGAACCACCAACCTTTCGGTTAACAGCCGAACGCGCTAACCATTGCGCCACGGAAGCCCAAAAATTAAATGCTCGTCAGGTATTGTGTAAAAACCTTGACTTTTTACGTCACATCTGAGACCTCACAACACCGCTCCCGGGTGGGCTTGAACCACCAACCTTTCGGTTAACAGCCGAACGCGCTAACCATTGCGCCACGGAAGCCCAAAAATTAAATGGTCGTCAGGTATTGTGGAAAAACTTTGGCTTTCTACGTTACATTTGAGATGGCTCTCGAAGTTGGGGACGCAAGCTAGATGGGGTGTATCTTTTCCCCCCCTTGCTTTGGCTTCCCGCTCGCGTTTTTAACTTCACACACGCTAGCTTGGGTCCTCATCGATGCGGAGTATCACACCTCCTCGGTGGTGAGAGCTGGTTAACCACTACGTTGTGTGGGCTAAGCGGATACGCGCCCTTCCCAAGCCAAGGTGTTGAGGCATCGTGCCGAGGGCTGCATGGTACCGGGGAAGTAAAACTGCGGTATCGCTAACGGTCCCCTCGGGGCACCAGGCGACACCCCGTTGTATCTAGCCTTCCACCCGGGTGGGGGACTACCGGGTGGTGACCGTTTACTTGCCCCCTTACTCGTGGGATTCTTATGGAAACCTCAAATAAAAACTACTCCAAAACTACTAAACCTACGGTGCAGGGGTCTGCTCAGGGCAGAACCCACACTGATACCACTACGCTAGGGCCTGTATCCAGCGATACTCGTGCCGATTTATCGGTGCGTGTGACTGGTCAGGCTTCGAAACGTACCGTGCAACGTCGCCGTAAACGACAGATTGCTCGGGAAAAGGCCAAATCTGGGTCTGGAACGGTCTCCACCCCCGCTGGGGGTGCGGCGACACGTGACACCCATCTGAAGAGGCCTAGAACGGAGGATTCGACTCCCTCGCCCAGTACCTCGCAGGCGGCGGCTAAAAAGGCTAAGTCCTATAGTGCCGTTGCCAGCGCCGAGAAGATGGCCATTGTTAAAAAAGGCCATCCGAAGGCGGCCATCACGGAGGAGGACGTGGGCCCTATTCAGAAGGCGATTCTAGGGGCGCTGGATGGGATACCTTCGGGGAGCCGTCTACCGCGCCTTGCGAATTTTAGCCTGACGGCCGGGGCCCTGGTATACTCCTGTGAGGATACGTTCACTGGTCAATGGTTGAAGGAAAACATAGCCGACTCGGTGGTGGGGGATGCGGTGCTCTCAGTAATGAGGGCTAGCGAACTCCCTAAGCCGTTTAAGGTAATGTTCCGCACCAGAGACCAGATCACTAAAGAGCCGGCGGTGCTGTTCCGGCGCCTAAAGGCCCTTAACGATGGCTTTGCTACCGAATACTGGAAGTGCATTCGGACATACGTGGACAGGGCAGTGCGATACTGGGTACTGTCCATTGATGGCTCCTCGCTGGACGCCATTAAGAATGCTGGCTTCGTGGGCTACACTGGAGTGGACAAGGGTTCCTTCAAACTCCTTCAGAACACGGAAGCCACTAAAACCACTGTAGCCGAGTCTGCGGCAGGGGGTGGGAATAGCGAGATGGGGGATCTCGCTGTGGAGCTCTCTGGCGTCGCTCTAGGCACAGAGGGGGAGGGGGGGGCTCATTCGGAAGTTTGTTCTTCCATGGATGAGTCCACCCTACTGGAAGAATCGGATGGGACCCTTCGGGGTTCAGCCGATGAGCGTTCTAGTGGTCCTGGTGAGGGGGAGGATCTTGGGACTGGGAGCTTGCCTGTCAGGGGGGGAGGTGCCACTGGCCCTCTCGGGACTGATGAGGTGTAGCTAGGTCCCTTCTGAACCCCTCTCTTAGGGACCATGGGGACGCTACGTGCGATTCAAATCAATCTGCACCATAGTAAGGCGGCCTCTGCGGTACTCTGCAGGAGGTTTGCTATAGAGGGTCTTGATCTGGCCCTCATACAAGAACCGTGGATATGCCATGGCAAAATCCTCGGTCTTGACGCGGCAGGGTCACTATTTTATGACCATACTGCTGCTAGACCTAGGGCGTGTGTTCTGGTTCGGAGGGATCTTTGCTGCATCTCTCTACCGCTGTACACGTCCCAGGACACGGCGGCCGTGAAGCTAGTCCTGGCCACTGGGAATGCCAAGTTGACTATCACGGCCGCCTCTGCTTACTTTGCCCACGACGCGGACTCTCTCCCGACAATTGAGGTGATCAATTTGGTCGATCAATGTGAAAGGAGAGGGGACAAACTAATCATTGGCTGCGACGCCAACGCTCATCACATCACGTGGGGCAGTTCTGACTGCAACAGGAGAGGTGATGATTTACTAGAATATTTAGTTGGTTGTAAACTCCATATTCTTAATCAAAACAATGAACCCACTTTTGTTACTTCTAATAGAAGGGAGGTCATTGACCTCACGCTAGCCACGGAAAACCTCGCGTCTTCCGTGTCTAACTGGCATGTGTCTACTGAGCCGTCTCTGTCGGATCATAGGCACATCTGCTTTACTGTCGCGACTACCTCTGTCCCGGCGGGGACGGAGGTACGCAATCCAAAACGGACCAATTGGACCGGCTATAAGGAAGACCTTATCCTACGCTACGGAGATGGTCACACCCCTAAACTCACTTCACCTTACGAACTTGATAGGGCTGCTGGTGACTTAGAGAGCTCTATCATTGAGTCGTTTCACCGGAACTGCCCACTCAAGACCGTTAACCGCTCGAGGCTTGTCCCTTGGTGGAATGCGGATCTCAGCCGGCTTCGGAAATACACGCGCAGGCTCTTCAACAAAGCCAAGCGCACGGGAGACTGGACTGGTTACAGGCAGTCCCTTAATACCTACAACAGGGCCATTAGAGCTGCTAAGAAGGACTCTTGGCGGACCTTCTGTGAGCAAGTCTCCAATGTCCCTGCCACGGCTAGGGTCATGAAGATCCTAGCGCACGACAACACACATCGTCTTAACACTATTAAGTTGCAGGAGGGTGTGTACACTAAGTCTGGGGCTGAGACTCTCAAGCATATGCTGGAGGTCCACTTCCCTGACTCCACTCCAATCAATCCAACAAACCCTGACTCTCTATACCCTGTTCTGCACAGGGCGAAGAGAGAGGACTGGCTTGTAGCCAGGCAGGTTGTTACGATTCCCAAGCTTCGTTGGGCTGTCAACTGTTTTGAGCCCTACAAGTCTCCGGGACCCGATGGGGTCTTCCCTCGGCTTTTGCAGGAGGGCTTAGACCACATCGCCTCTCCGTTATGCAAAATCTATAGACTTTGCATTGCTCTCGGTCACATACCTTGTGATTGGAAGCGATCTAGGGTCATCTTTATTCCCAAGCCCGGGAAGGTTTCCTACCTCGAGGCGAAGGCATTTAGGCCCATATGCCTGACCTCCTTCTTCCTCAAAATCCTGGAGAAGCTGGTGGACAGGTACATTAGAGACGAGGTACTTTCGGTAACTCCTCTCTCTTCTTCACAATTTGCTTACCAAAAAGGTAAATCAACTGAGACGGCCCTTCACGGCCTCACGAATTGCCTGGACAGGGCATTCGAGTTTCAGGAAATTTCACTGGCCGTCTTCCTCGATATTGAGGGGGCCTTTGACAAGGTCTCTAGCTCGGTTATTACTGAAGCTGTTAAGAGATTTGGCATCAGCGACACTCTTGGCCGCTGGATCAAGTCCATGCTTACCGACCGCGAGGTGTCGGCGTCCCTCCTTGGGGACTCTCTAGGGGTGACTACCAGCCGGGGCTGCCCTCAGGGTGGAGTGCTCTCCCCCCTGTTGTGGTGCCTGGTGGTGGACGAACTCTTGGAGAGACTCGGGGGTGCTGGGGGCTGTAGCTGCTTCGGGTATGCGGACGATGTAGCAATAGTCTTTACCGGGAAGTTCCCGGATACTGTCACCACACTTATGAGATCTGCTCTCTCTAGCGTGGAGCAATGGTGTCAGGCGGTTAACCTTTCCGTTAATCCTGATAAAACTGTCCTTGTTCCGTTTACGAGGAAGAATACTAAGGATCTGTTCAATGATATCTCCTTCTTTGGCCAGGTCCTGACAAAGTCCTCCGAGGTGAAATACCTGGGGGTGACCTTTGACTGCAGACTCACATGGAAGCCGCATCTTGATCGGTGTATCAAGAAGGCCAAGATGCTCTTCTGGAGGACCAGGAGCTCAGTCGGCCAGACTTGGGGCCTCAACCCCAAGGCTGTACACTGGCTCTATACTGGGATCATCAGAACCATACTATCTTACGGGGCACTTGTCTGGTGGACAAGGGTCCGGCTGAAGACGGTGCAGGCTGCCCTGCGCAAGCTTCAAAGGCTTGCCTGCATTGGTGTCACAGGGGCCATGAGATCGACCCCAACTGCTTCCCTGGAGGTGCTTCTTGACATGCTACCTCTTCATCTTTTCATTGAGGAGGAGGCTGTCATGGGGGCCTACAGGCTCCATATTAATGGCTGTTGGGTTCCAAGACTTTGGGATTACAGCCATACGAAGCTCTTTCGGGAGTACGCTGCACTTGAGCCGTCGTTAACGATGTGCTCTGACAAAACCGTTACCAGCTTTGATTTCACTAAGCCATTCAGCATCCACTTTCCCAGTCGGGCTGAGTGGACTAACCTGCTGCCTCTTGGCACTGGGGGTGAAACTATTTGGTTCACCGATGGTTCCAAGACTGATTCCGGCGCTGGCGCCGGCTATTACTGCCAAACTACAAGGGTCGGTTTTTCTGCTTGCCTGGGCACCTTTGCTAGTGTGTTCCAAGCGGAAATTGCCGCGATCTGTTATTGCGCAGACTACTGCATTAACAAAGGGTATAACGGACGGACTGTGAGGATCTATTCTGACAGTCAGGCCGCCCTGAATGCGCTGGACCAGTGTCAGATTACCTCTCAACTGGTGCGTAGCTGCCTTGATCTGCTAGCGCAACTGGCGTCCTGCAACAGGGTTCTGTTGTACTGGGTGCCAGGGCATAGCGGTTATTATGGCAATGAGCAAGCCGATAGATTTGCGAAAAGGGGCGCGGAGGCCAAGCTCTTGGGGCCGGAGCCGGCCGTCCCCATCCCCTACGGGCATGTCAAACGGAGCCTGCATGACAGGATGACTGTCATACAAAACCAGCTCTGGCATGACATGGATGGCCAGAGACAGACAAAACAGTTAGTCAA
Source organism: Phalangium opilio (assembly GCA_019434445.1). Lineage (NCBI taxonomy): Eukaryota > Metazoa > Arthropoda > Arachnida > Opiliones > Phalangiidae > Phalangium > Phalangium opilio. The sequence goes on from JAEQBA010002009.1 coordinate 247,698, forward strand.
TGGTCCCTGCAGGTCTCGTGCTAGAGACCTAATTTCGCTCAGCAGATGGGATATTAGGCTGGCCACCGGTCTTCTGACCGGACACTGTCGGCTAAATAGGCACCTCCATCTGATGGGTCTTGCTGACGACCCCCTCTGCAGGTCGTGCCAGGAGAAGGAAGAAACATCCGCTCACGTACTTTGCGAGTGCGACTTCTTCGCCTCGCTTAGACTAGAACATTTTGATTCACACACTGTGGAGCCCTCGCGGGTCTCCTCTTTTACGGTGGAGCGAATTCTTCGCTACGCTGCGGCTACGGGCCTATTCAAGGCCTGATTATGAGGTTGCACAATATGCCTTTGGCATCGGTGCTAGGGCGTGAGCCCCGCCTCTTCAACAATAATAATAATAATAATAATACATTTGAGATCCCGCAACACCGCTCAAGGGTGGGCTCGAACCACCAACCTATTGGTTAACAGCCGAACGCGCTAACCATTGAGCCACGGAAGCTCAGAAATTAAATGGTTGTCAGGTATTGTGGAAAAACTTTGGCTTTCTACGCTACATTTGAGACCCCACAACACCTCTCCCGGGTGGGCTCGAACCACCAACCTTTCGAATAACAGCTGAACGCGCTAACCATTGCGCCACGGAAGCCCAAAAATTAAATGCTCGTCAGGTATTGTGTAAAAACCTTGACTTTTTACGTCACATCTGAGACCTCACAACACCGCTCCCGGATGGGCTCGAACCACCAACCTATTGGTTAACAGCCGAACGTGCTAACCATTGCGCCACGGAAGCCCAAAAATTAAATGGTCGTCAGGTATTGTGGAAAAACTTTGGCTTTCTACGTTACATTTGAGATCACACAACACCGCTCCCGGGTGGGCTCGAACCACCAACCTTTCGATTAATAGCTGAACGCGCATAGAACATTGCTCGAACCACCAACCTTTCGATTAATAGCTGAACGCGCTAAACATTGCGCCACGGAAGCCCAAAATTAAATGCTCGTCAGGTATTGTGTAAAAACCTTGACTTTTTACGTCACATCTGAGACCTCACAACACCGCTCCCGGATGGGCTCGAACCACCATCCTACATTACAGGGGCGAAGGAAGGTGCGTTAAAGCCTACTTTACAGGGGCAAGGGGAGTTGCGTTAAAGCCTACTTTACAGGGGCAAAGGAAGTTGCGTTAAAGCCTACTTTACAGGGGCAAAGGAAGTTGCGTTAAAGCCTACTTTACAGGGGCAAAGGAAGTTGCGTAAAAGCCTACTTTACAGGGGCAAAGGAAGTTGCGTTAAAGCCTACTTTACAGGGGCAAAGGAGTTGCGTTAAAGCCTACTTTACAGGGGCAAGGGGAGTTGCGTTAAAGCCTACTTTACAGGGGCAAAGGAAGTTGCGTTAAAGCCTACTTTACAGGGGCAAGGGGAGTTGCGTTAAAGCCTACATTACAGGGGCGAAGGAAGGTGCGTTAAAGCCTACTTTACAGGGGCAAGGGGAGTTGCGTTAAAGCCTACTTTACAGGGGCAAAGGAAGTTGCGTTAAAGCCTACTTTACAGGGGCAAAGGAAGTTGCGTTAAAGCCTACTTTACAGGGGCAAAGGAAGTTGCGTTAAAGCCTACTTTACAGGGGCAAAGGAAGTTGCGTTAAAGCCTACTTTACAGGGGCAAAGGAAGTTGCGTTAAAGCCTACTTTACAGGGGCAAGGGGAGTTGCGTTAAAGCCTACATTACAGGGGCGAAGGAAGGTGCGTTAAAGCCTACTTTACAGGGGCAAGGGGAGTTGCGTTAAAGCCTACTTTACAGGGGCAAAGGAAGTTGCGTTAAAGCCTACTTTACAGGGGCAAAGGAAGTTGCGTTAAAGCCTACTTTACAGGGGCAAAGGAAGTTGCGTTAAAGCCTACTTTACAGGGGCAAAGGAGTAGCATTAAAGCCTACTTTACAGGGGCAAAGGGAGTTGCGTTAAAGCCTACTTTACAGGGGCAAAGGAAGTTGCGTTAAAGCCTACTTTACAGGGGCAAAGGGAGTTGCGTTAAAGCCTACTTTACAGGGGCAAGGGGAGTTGCCTTAAAGCCTACTTTACACAATAAAATTGTACCCTGTCTATGGACTCAACATCAATTTTTTTATTGTGACAAAAATTTATTCAAAACAATTGAATAAATTATATAATAAAGGACTTGGTGTGCCCAAGCCTAAAAAACAAAACGCATAGTTAATTTCGTCACTGCAAATGCTAAGATAGGCCTAGTGCTTTTAAATATTCTTATCTGTGTTTTAAATTTCGAATTCCCGTAATTTCTCGCCATTTACTCGAATTGACTGACGTCATAAACGCGAAATTTATTTACCACCAGTGCCTGTGTACGTAGCCAAACCCAACCGCTGGCGCGAACTCCGACATTCTTCTAGTTAATATGGCCGCCTCAAGTTCGAGACCGATTATAATTGCAGGCAATTTTTAATTATAGGTATTTACATTGTTTATCGAATGAAAATTTTATTAAAAACTAATTGATACTGATATATTTTAAACTGAACACTGCACTACCCATACTTCGTAATGCTTATGCTAGAGACTTACAGCTCGAGATAGTTCGGGAACGGCAAGCGAGAATTGAATGGCTACACTCGGTTAATTTTGCATGACTTCCATCTTCCTATTTAGTCTGCATTACTAAGCCTTTGACAGCACTATCAGCCGTCGCTTTTCGAGAATCTACGACCTACGTTGTCACTTCATGACAAGCTCCAGTTTGTAGCCAGTGATAAACTTATGGAACATATCTTATGAACTTATGGCTGTATGCATTCCTGTTTTAATTTAAATTCCGCCATTTTAAGGGTATGCTGTATGCATTCCTGTTTTAATTTAAATTACGTCATTTTGAGGGTATGCTGTATGATTTCCTGTTTTAATTTAAATTCCGCCATTTTGAGGGTATGCTGTATGATTTCCTGTTTTAATTTAAATTCCGCCATTTTGAGGGTATGCTGTATAATTTCCTGTTTTAATTTAAATTCCGCCATTTTGAGGGTATGCTGTATGATTTCCTGTTTTAATTTAAATTCCGCCATTTTGAGGGTATGCCGTATGATTTCGTGTTCTAATTTATAGAATTTGTTGGTATAAAGGGCTTTCTAAAGGTCCCAGGCCCATATAGCCACTCGGTGGTGTAATATTCTCCGCCATTTTGAGGGTATTTTATACACAGAAAAATATAAATTTTTTCCCCTTATATTCTTTTGGTTTTAAAACTCAAATACTTCACATTCTCTCAACCAAAACACCAAGTCCAAATTATCTTTGCTTCAAATAGTTGCTCAAATTATTTCAAACTACGAAAAAAATGTCCTTTAAACGATAAAAAAAACTTAAGGCAACCACACCCAATGTAATCGTCGCTCAAAAAAATATAAAAACTTTGAAATTAAAGCGTTCAAAGATTCAATTCCACGTGATATGGAGCGATTCACCCTTAATATTCAATAGCTATAAAGCCCATCCCATTCTGACTTCAACTTATCTCTGCAAAGCCCAAGTCAAACAGATAAGGTACCTAAGACTACATAAAACAAGTCCTTTAAAGAAACAATAACAAAAGAAAACAAGTTGGGAAAGCCAAAATATTACCTCTCCGAGTGGAGATGACTTTCACTACCCCTTAAAGAACCTAAATATATGCATCAATCGCTTTTTTTAATTCTTTGCAAGTGCAGGAATGCAATTTTAAAATAGTCAATTGTTCAAGCCTTTTCAATATCTCTCAATTGCTGTGGAAACTCTAGTCTCTCGCTATACCTCAACCGTATTCTTAGTCTACCAGTACGATTTGTAATATTTGTCCATATCAAAGCTGAATCATACCTCGCCACACAAAAAGCAAATGTCCCAAAACATGGAAGCCACAACACAATCACACATAAGCTAGGCTCCCACTTAACCAAAATACTTACTAAACAGTTAAATACTTACACAGGTTGGCAAAATCAATCTCCTTCAGTAATACGTAAGGCTTAATTATATTATTTGCCGAACAAAATTAATCGAGCAAATTTAACACTTAACTGCTTCCTTCGAAATTCTATCAAAGAATGAATCAACTGTTTAAAAAAAGGTTTTCTTCGCTAATAGGGCGCTATCATACCAACAGCAATTCCGTCATATTTAAAAAATATACATTGCCAACACTTTTTTCAAATAAAGAATGATCAATAAAAGTGCGTAAAAAAGGTCTTTCACAAATAGGCCTAGCGGGCGTAAAAACTAAACAGCAACAACGCTCTACAGCTACACTAATCTTACACAAACAAGGAGTACTATAAACCCACTACTGGAAGCGGTATTTTTTACCTCTCCGAGTGACGTATGTCACGGAGAGGTTCTGTAACGATCGTGTGTGTCTGTTTGTGTGTTTGTGTGTGTGTTTGTGTGTGTGTTTGTGTGTGTGTCTGTTGTTACACCCACGTGACCGCGTTCGCAATTTCCAAATCGGAGCAAACGTGTTCGCCATTTCCGAACTGCATTCACAGTCACGGAAATGGCTCCTCTACTTGAGTTCTCACACCACCATCTTCTGGTCTTTGTCCATTCCACACGGACACCAAACTGTACATACTGGCTTCTAATTACCACCATCTTCTGGTCTTCGTCCATTCCACTTGGACACCAGTCTGTACATACAGCTTCTAATCACCACCATCTTCTGGTCTTCGTCCATCCCACTTGGACAGCAGTCTGTACATACTGGCTTCTAAACACCACCATCTTCTGGTCTTCGTCCATTCCACTTGGACACCAGTCTGTACATACTGGCTTCTAATCACCACCATCTTCTGGTCTTTGTTTTTGTCCATCCCACATGGACACCAGTCTGTACACCTGGCTTCTACACCACCATCTTCTGGTCTTTGTTTTTGTCCATCCCACATGGACACCAGTCTGCACACCTGGCTTCTACTCCATCGTCATAGTTTGGTTTAAGACTTTCGCGGCGATCAGCTAGGGTTACGAGAAACGTCTAGCCTCCCTATGGTGGGTTGTCCACGATAGGTTTTCGCAATTGCGGTTGTTCTTGCTTTTAACTGTAGTTCGACACCCTTATATACTACCTATTTGAGTAAAGCGAAGCAACCGGCGTATGCTTCATTTCAAACGCCAATATTAGTCAAGTCTCTCAAGAATGTTTAATTGTTCTTTTTTAAAACGATGTAACGTTCAATAAGGCGAATAACTAACGAAGAAAATATTAAATATTAATTATATTTATTTTAATATTTAAGATAATCTTGTTTCTCAATTAAAAATTAATACGGAAAGAGTTAAAAAGCAGTCTATGTTTTTGTCTGTGTGTGTCCGTCCGTTGTTACAGTAGTGCGCTGCGTTAGAAGTTCGTTTTGTTTTGATGTGTAAAGGAATCCTACAGAACCATAATATTCCCTTTATCCTTAATATAAAGTGAATATGTGGAAATATTTTTCGTAATTATGATCCATTTAGTACTTTTGTAGCTTTAAAGCTCTATTTCATTTTGATATTCCAATGATTTTTTTAATATTATTATTTAAAATGGATGTTTATATATTACTTAAGCTATACTACATCTGTTTATAGCATAATCCTTTCTAAAGTGAATACAAGCACAACGTTACTATGATGGTCAAATGAACTTTTATTTGTCAATAGACCTAGTGAACCAAAAAGTAAACGTTTGGGTTCGGATTTCGTTTCTGTAATGTGAGTGAGCCGAAAGTTAAATACACTTTAGGTTTAGATATTATAATCATGGTGGAAATCTGGGCCGCGTTCAGCAGAGCCCAGCGCTGTTAACAGTGTCCTACTTAACGGGATGTTGTTTTTGGATTTTGACGTCACGGTTCTTAGCGCTTAGCTAGCGCGGTCTTCAAAGAAAATAGTCGGCTCATTGGTAACGTGACGTAAAACGCGTATTTCTCAGCTTGGCGAAAAAACCATGGAGGAATTAATACAAATAGCTCTATGGGACTACAGCTATTTAATTGGCGTGAAACCAGTTGATCACGCGAGAATTTTAAGAGATATGTTAGTTTCTAATTTTAATTAAAAAAGTTGTTATCTATCTCTATAAATATGTTATCATCCAATTTTTGTTAAGCCTTGGTACATTGCACGCTTTATTGCGCTAGCGTCATTTATAAAACGCCGATGACCGGAGAAAAGCTATGACGACAGAGCTCACCGGTAAAATTTCCATATTCCGCTGTCTTTTTTGGTGAGCTCTGCTGAACGCAGCCCAGACCAGTGAAAGGTCTGATCGTAATCGGATAATAGCTTCGTGTTTTCATGCTTTTTATGGTACGCATTTACTTTCAGTGTGTGTAGCCACAAATAAGCTTTGGTGTTATGTAACGTTAACAGTCATGTTGACAAACTAAGAAAATCGTTGAGATGAAACGAGAGGAAATTGTTTACATGGCAACCCTGTTGTGAATATGGCTTTGAACATAGAGGGCATACAGTTGAGGAGTAGAAAATTGGGCCTTTACAAACACGTAAAGGTAATATCCCTCCAAAGTTTTATCTCTTCATTTCCCGTTTTTCCCCCATCGGATGATTTTAATGTGTACAAGTATATCATTATTGGATGTAAAATGTCGTCTGATTTACAGTATATTTGCTATTCTTTGTATACTGCTTTAATATTTCATAAATTTTAACTTAAGAAACATTTCCATATCTGGGTAAATAAGTTTGTAAGTAGTCGTCTTGACTCGGAGAGGTAATATTTTGGTTTTCCCAACTTGTATTCAAAGGTAAAACAATTTCGCTTAAGCTTAACATCTCTAGACATCGGTAAAAATGTCTCTATCACTCCTAGGTAACTGTATGCACAGGATTTTAGGACATTATACGGCATACCCTCAAAATGGCGGAATTTAAATTAAAACAGGAAATCATACAGCATACCCTCAAAATGGCGGAATTTAAATTAAAACAGGAAATCATACAGCATACCCTCAAAATGGCGGAATTTAAATTAAAACAGGAAATCATACAGCATACCCTCAAAATGGCGGAATTTAAATTAAAACAGGAAATCATACAGCATACCCTCAAAATGACGTAATTTAAATTAAAACAGGAATGCATACAGCATACCCTTAAAATGGCGGAATTTAAATTAAAACAGGAATGCATACAGCCATAAGTTCATAAGATATGTTCCATAAGTTTATCACTGGCTACAAACTGGAGCTTGTCATGAAGTGACAACGTAGGTCGTAGATTCTCGAAAAGCGACGGCTGATAGTGCTGTCAAAGGCTTAGTAATGCAGACTAAATAGGAAGATGGAAGTCATGCAAAATTAACCGAGTGTAGCCATTCAATTCTCGCTTGCCGTTCCCGAACTATCTCGAGCTGTAAGTCTCTAGCATAAGCATTACGAAGTATGGGTAGTGCAGTGTTCAGTTTAAAATATATCAGTATCAATTAGTTTTTAATAAAATTTTCATTCGATAAACAATGTAAATACCTATAATTAAAAATTGCCTGCAATTATAATCGGTCTCGAACTTGAGGCGGCCATATTAACTAGAAGAATGTCGGAGTTCGCGCCGGCGGTTGGGTTTGGCTACGTACACAGGCACTGGTGGTAAATAAATTTCGCGTTTATGACGTCAGTCAATTCGAGTAAATGGCGAGAAATTACGGGAATTCGAAATTTAAAACACAGATAAGAATATTTAAAAGCACTAGGCCTATCTTAGCATTTGCAGTGACGAAATTAACTATGCGTTTTGTTTTTTAGGCTTGGGCACACCAAGTCCTTTATTATATAATTTATTCAATTGTTTTGAATAAATTTTTGTCACAATAAAAAAATTGATGTTGAGTCCATAGACAGGGTACAATTTTATTGTGTAAAGTAGGCTTTAAGGCAACTCCCCTTGCCCCTGTAAAGTAGGCTTTAACGCAACTCCCTTTGCCCCTGTAAAGTAGGCTTTAACGCAACTTCCTTTGCCCCTGTAAAGTAGGCTTTAACGCAACTCCCTTTGCCCCTGTAAAGTAGGCTTTAATGCTACTCCCTTTGCCCCTGTAAAGTAGGCTTTAACGCAACTCCCCTTGCCCCTGTAAAGTAGGCTTTAACGCAACTTCCTTTGCCCCTGTAAAGTAGGCTTTAACGCAACTTCCTTTGCCCCTGTAAAGTAGGCTTTAACGCAACTCCCCTTGCCCCTGTAAAGTAGGCTTTAACGCAACTTCCTTTGCCCCTGTAAAGTAGGCTTTTACGCAACTTCCTTTGCCCCTGTAAAGTAGGCTTTTACGCAACTTCCTTTGCCCCTGTAAAGTAGGCTTTAACGCAACTTCCTTTGCCCCTGTAAAGTAGGCTTTAACGCAACTTCCTTTGCCCCTGTAAAGTAGGCTTTAACGCAACTTCCTTTGCCCCTGTAAAGTAGGCTTTAACGCAACTCCCCTTGCCCCTGTAAAGTAGGCTTTAACGCACCTTCCTTCGCCCCTGTAATGTAGGCTTTAACGCAACTCCCCTTGCCCCTGTAAAGTAGGCTTTAACGCAACTTCCTTTGCCCCTGTAAAGTAGGCTTTAACGCAACTTCCTTTGCCCCTGTAAAGTAGGCTTTAACGCAACTCCCCTTGCCCCTGTAAAGTAGGCTTTAACGCACCTTCCTTCGCCCCTGTAATGTAGGCTTTAACGCAACTCCCCTTGCCCCTGTAAAGTAGGCTTTAACGCAACTTCCTTTGCCCCTGTAAAGTAGGCTTTTACGCAACTTCCTTTGCCCCTGTAAAGTAGGCTTTAACGCAACTTCCTTTGCCCCTGTAAAGTAGGCTTTAACGCAACTTCCTTTGCCCCTGTAAAGTAGGCTTTAACGCAACTCCCCTTGCCCCTGTAAAGTAGGCTTTAACGCACCTTCCTTCGCCCCTGTAATGTAGGCTTTAAAGCAACTCCCCTTGCCCCTGTAAAGTAGGCTTTAACGCAACTTCTGCGGCGCCCTTGACCATATTGCCACAGCCACGCATCTCATAAACAATGATTTTATAACCTTCACCATAAGTAACATTAATAACCCAAAAGTATACCACTTCCCATCCCATGGCATTGTTAGCGGCGCAAGGTGCAACAGGTAGCGAGATAAAATTCGTCATATATAATGATTAGTTTAGCTAGCTCTTCAAACAAAATCCGCCTAGATACGCTGAAAAATTACCTGGCTACACAATACTTCCTATTAGCTGCCTTAATCGTTGACTGAGTGTCAACTTATTGTTTTTATATTACTTATGATTTAACTAAAGGCGTAAGGACACCTTTTGACGAATAATTTCATCACATTTTTGGTGATTAGAGCGATTTTAGTGGCGTCTAGTAAACTTGCCACATCCATTATAGTATTAATTATTCTTACACCCAAATTATAAATAAATTAATTCTAATTAATATTGATAATTTACAATTAAAAATACCACCCCGGGACAACTTTTGGAAAACAAATTTCCCATAGATTTCCAGGTTTTCTCCCCATATATTTCCGTGAGTTTTCCAGGTTTTCTCCCGCATATGGGGTATCTTATGGAGCAAATGTAAACGAAGTAGGGAGGGGGGCAAATAGGACTAAAACATAATCAAAGGACATCCCTGTATCTCTAATATAACAAGAGTTATAGCCTCCAAAGTATAGTGTAATGTTAATCTTATGGAGGGATTGCTCACGAACATTTTGCTTAATTACTCGGCCCCTGTTTGACGCAAATTTCCCTGATTTCCCTGAATTTTACTAAAAACTCTAAATTTCCCTGAGGTTTTTGTCAACTATTTATTTCCCTGATTTTTCCAGGTTTGTATGAACCCTGCACCTATTATTTTATACACAGAAAAATATAAATTTTTTCCCCTTATATTCTTTGGTTTTAAAACTCAAATACTTCACATTCTCTCAACCAAAACACCAAGTCAAAATTATCTTTGCTTCAAATAGTTGCTCAAATTATTTCAAACTACGAAAAAAATGTCCTTTAAACGATAAAAAAAACTTAAGGCAACCACACCCAATGTAATCGTCGCTCAAAAAAATATAAAAACTTTGAAATTAAAGCGTTCAAAGATTCAATTCCACGTGATATGGAGCGATTCACCCTTAATATTCAATAGCTATAAAGCCCATCCCATTCTGACTTCAACTTATCTCTGCAAAGCCCAAGTCAAACAGATAAGGTACCTAAGACTACATAAAACAAGTCCTTTAAAGAAACAATAACAAAAGAAAAAAAACCGTCATCAAAGTGCCATTGAAAGAAAAAGTCACCTTTGAAAAATAAAAGAAATAAAATTGGACTCTTGAAAAAGGGAGATAGCCTAGCCTGATTCCTGATACGGTTCAAAGAGTGAAAACGTGGATGTTGCATTTACAGGGGATACACCTTAATTTAGTAGGGAGAGGTAAGGAATGGATCCTTAAAAATACCCTCAAAATGGCGGAGAATATTACACCACCGAGTGGCTATATGGGCCTGGGACCTTTAGAAAGCCCTTTATACCAACAAATTCTATAAATTAGAACACGAAATCATACGGCATACCCTCAAAATGGCGGAATTTAAATTAAAACAGGAAATCATACAGCATACCCTCAAAATGGCGGAATTTAAATTAAAACAGGAAATCATACAGCATACCCTCAAAATGGCGGAATTTAAATTAAAACAGGAAATCATACAGCATACCCTCAAAATGGCGGAATTAAAATTAAAACAGGAAATCATACAGCATACCCTCAAAATGACGGAATTTAAATTAAAACAGGAATGCATACAGCATACCCTTAAAATGGCGGAATTTAAATTAAAACAGGAATGCATACAGCCATAAGTTCATAAGATATGTTCCATAAGTTTATCACTGGCTACAAACTGGAGCTTGTCATGAAGTGACAACGTAGGTCGTAGATTCTCGAAAAGCGACGGCTGATAGTGCTGTCAAAGGCTTAGTAATGCAGACTAAATAGGAAGATGGAAGTCATGCAAAATTAACCGAGTGTAGCCATTCAATTCTCGCTTGCCGTTCCCGAACTATCTCGAGCTGTAAGTCTCTAGCATAAGCATTACGAAGTATGGGTAGTGCAGTGTTCAGTTTAAAATATATCAGTATCAATTAGTTTTTAATAAAATTTTCATTCGATAAACAATGTAAATACCTATAATTAAAAATTGCCTGCAATTATAATCGGTCTCGAACTTGAGGCGGCCATATTAACTAGAAGAATGTCGGAGTTCGCGCCGGCGGTTGGGTTTGGCTACGTACACAGGCACTGGTGGTAAATAAATTTCGCGTTTATGACGTCAGTCAATTCGAGTAAATGGCGAGAAATTACGGGAATTCGAAATTTAAAACACAGATAAGAATATTTAAAAGCACTAGGCCTATCTTAGCATTTGCAGTGACGAAATTAACTATGCGTTTTGTTTTTAGGCTTGGGCACACCAAGTCCTTTATTATATAATTTATTCAATTGTTTTGAATAAATTTTTGTCACAATAAAAAAATTGATGTTGAGTCCATAGACAGGGTACAATTTTATTGTGTAAAGTAGGCTTTAAGGCAACTCCCCTTGCCCCTGTAAAGTAGGCTTTAACGCAACTCCCTTTGCCCCTGTAAAGTAGGCTTTAACGCAACTTCCTTTGCCCCTGTAAAGTAGGCTTTAATGCAACTTCCTTTGCCCCTGTAAAGTAGGCTTTAATGCAACTTCCTTTGCCCCTGTAAAGTAGGCTTTTACGCAACTTCCTTTGCCCCTGTAAAGTAGGCTTTAACGCAACTTCCTTTGCCCCTGTAAAGTAGGCTTTAACGCAACTTCCTTTGCCCCTGTAAAGTAGGCTTTAACGCAACTCCCTTGCCCCTGTAAAGTAGGCTTTAACGCACCTTCCTTCGCCCCTGTAATGTAGGCTTTAACGCAACTCCCCTTGCCCCTGTAAAGTAGGCTTTAACACAACTTCCTTTGCCCCTGTAAAGTAGGCTTAACGCAACTCCCTTGCCCCTGTAAAGTAGGCTTTAACGCAACTCCTTTGCCCTGTAAAGTAGGCTTTAATGCAACTTCCTTTGCCCCTGTAAATAGGCTTTTACGCAACTTCCTTTGCCCCTGTAAAGTAGGCTTTAACGCAACTTCCTTTGCCCCTGTAAAGTAGGCTTTAACGCAACTTCCTTTGCCCCTGTAAAGTAGGCTTTAACGCAACTCCCCTTGCCCCTGTAAAGTAGGCTTTAACGCACCTTCCTTCGCCCCTGTAATGTAGGCTTTAACGCAACTTCCTTTGCCCCTGTAAAGTAGGCTTTAACACAACTCCCCTTGCCACTGTAAAGTAGGCTTTAACGCACCTTCCTTCGCCCCTGTAATGTAGGCTTTAACGCAACTCCCCTTGCCCCTGTAAAGTAGGCTTTAACGCAACTTCCTTTGCCCCTGTAAAGTAGGCTTTAACGCAACTCCCCTTGCCCCTGTAAAGTAGGCTTTAACGCAACTCCTTTGCCCCTGTAAAGTAGGCTTTAATGCAACTTCCTTTGCCCCTGTAAAGTAGGCTTTTACGCAACTTCCTTTGCCCCTGTAAAGTAGGCTTTAACGCAACTTCCTTTGCCCCTGTAAAGTAGGCTTTAACGCAACTTCCTTTGCCCCTGTAAAGTAGGCTTTAACGCAACTCCCCTTGCCCCTGTAAAGTAGGCTTTAACGCAACTCCTTTGCCCCTGTAAAGTAGGCTTTAATGCAACTTCCTTTGCCCCTGTAAAGTAGGCTTTAACGCAACTTCCTTTGCCCCTGTAAAGTAGGCTTTAACGCAACTTCCTTTGCCCCTGTAAAGTAGGCTTTAACGCAACTCCCCTTGCCCCTGTAAAGTAGGCTTTAACGCAACTCCCCTTGCGTTCACCAAGATATCAGGCTATTCTTTAATTTAAATTACTCAGGTTAAGTTTCAAAAGAAGATGAATTTTTTTTTCTGACACCAAAATTGGCAGCTTCTTTGCATAATTCCCGTTACTTATAAGGCTACAAAAACAACGCTCCCTTGTGGGCTCGAACCACCAGTCTTTCGGTTATCAGCCGAACGCGCTAACCATTGCGCGTCACGTATTTTGGCAAAAGATTACAGAAAAAAGTACAAAAATAATGGTTTCAGTCGTTATATTTGAAAATATACTTGATTTGGAAGAAATCTTTCTAGATTCTAACAGTTCTGAATTTACTAACTCATCGATAAGTTTTCTTCTTCCTCTACATCTGGCTCTAGACTCTCTTGCTTCTGAACTTTTCACACACACAGACTGTTAGTATGGTAACTTCATAGAAGGAACTGCTCTTGAATTTAACCGTCTTTTAGGCTTCGTTCCCATCAGTTCAGCTTTAAAATCTCTTACAAAATCTTCGTCTTTGAAATGTTCCGAGCAAATTCTTGCATAAGTTAAGTAGTATTAATTTTAGGATTGTAACATTTAGAAATCCATATTCTTCGGATTTTTGAGTCCTTTGGTAATGTAAAGTAACTGATATGATTTGTCCACATTTTTAGAAGTTACGGAACATTTATTATCACATCCAGTTATCTTATGAACTTATGGCTGTATGCATTCCTGTTTTAATTTAAATTCCGCCATTTTAAGGGTATGCTGTATGCATTCCTGTTTTAATTTAAATTCCGTCATTTGAGGGTATGCTGTATGATTTCCTGTTTTAATTTAAATTCCGCCATTTTGAGGGTATGCTGTATGATTTCCTGTTTTAATTTAAATTCCGCCATTTTGAGGGTATGCTGTATGATTTCCTGTTTTAATTTAAATTCCGCCATTTTGAGGGTATGCTGTATGATTTCCTGTTTTAATTTAAATTCCGCCATTTTGAGGGTATGCCGTATGATTTCGTGTTCTAATTTATAGAATTTGTTGTATATAAAGGGCTTTCTAAAGGTCCCAGGCCCATATAGCCACTCGGTGGTGTAGTATTCTCCGCCATTTGAGGGTATTTTTAAGGATCCATTCCTTACCTCTCTCTACTAAATTAAGGTGTATCCCCTGTAAATGCAACATCCACGTTTTCACTCTTTGAACCGTATCAGGAATCAGGCTAGGCTATCTCCCTTTTCAAGAGTCCAATTTTATTTCTTTTATTTTTCAAAGGTGACTTTTTCTTTCAATGGCACTTTGATGACGGTTTTTTTTCTTTTGTTATTGTTTCTTTAAAGGACTTGTTTTATGTAGTCTTAGGTACCTTATCTGTTTGACTTGGGCTTTGCAGAGATAAGTTGAAGTCAGAATGGGATGGGCTTTATAGCTATTGAATATTAAGGGTGAATCGCTCATATCACGTGGAATTGAATCTTTGAACGCTTTAATTTCAAAGTTTTATATATTTTTTGAGCGACGATTACATTGGGTGTGGTTGCCTTAAGTTTTTTTTATTTTTTTTAAAGGACATTTTTTCGTAGTTTGAAATAATTTGAGCAACTATTTGAAGCAAAGATAATTTTGACTTGGTGTTTTGGTTGAGAGAATGTGAAGTATTTGAGTTTTAAAACCAAAGAATATAAGGGGAAAAAAATTATATTTTTCTGTGTATAAAATAATAGGTGCAGGGTTCATACAAACCTGGAAAAATCAGGGAAATAAATAGTTGACAAAAACCTCAGGGAAATTTAGAGTTTTTAGTAAAATTCAGGGAAATCAGGGAAATTTGCGTCAAACAGGGGCCGAGTAATATTAAGCAAAATGTTCGTGAGCAATCCCTCCATAAGATTAACATTACACTATACTTTGGAGGCTATAACTCTTGTTATATTAGAGATACAGGGATGTCCTTTGATTATGTTTTAGTCCTATTTGCCCCCCTCCCTACTTCGTTTACATTTGCTCCATAAGATACCCCATATGCGGGAGGAAAACCTGGAAAACTCACGGAATATATGGGGAGAAAACCTGGAAATCTATGGGAAATTGTTTTCCAAAAGTTGTCCCGGGGTGGTATTTTAATTGTAAATTATCAATATTAATTAGAATTAATTATTATAATTGGGTTGTTGTAAGAATAATTAATACTATAATGGATGTGGCAAGTTTACTAGACGCCACTAAAATCGCTCTAATCACCAAAAATGTGTGATGAAATTATTCGTCAAAAGGTGTGTCCTTACGCCTTTAGTTAAATCATAAGTAATATAAAAACAATAAGTTGACACTCAGTCAACGATTAAGGCAGCTAATAGGAAGTAAGTTTGTGTAGCCAGGTAATTTTTCAGCGTATCTAGGCGGATTTTGTTTGAAGAGCTAGCTAAACTAATCATTATATATGACGAATTTTATCTCGCTACCTGTTGCACCTTGCGCCGCTAACAATGCCATGGGATGGGAAGTGGTATACTTTTGGGTTATTAATGTTACTTATGGTTGAAGGTTATAAAATCATTGTTTATGAGATGCGTGGCTGTGGCAATATGGTCAAGGGCGCCGCAGAAGTTGCGTTAAAGCCTACTTTACAGGGGCAAGGGGAGTTGCTTTAAAGCCTACATTACAGGGGCGAAGGAAGGTGCGTTGTTAAAGCCTACTTTACAGGGGCAAGGGGAGTTGCGTTAAAAGCCTACTTTACAGGGGCAAAGGAAGTTGCGTTAAAGCCTACTTTACAGGGGCAAAGGAAGTTGCGTTAAAGCCTACTTTACAGGGGAAGGAAGTTGCGTAAAAGCCTACTTTACAGGGGCAAAGGAAGTTGCGTTTAAGCCTACTTTACAGGGGCAAGGGGAGTTGCGTTAAAGCCTACATTACAGGGGCGAAGGAAGGTGCGTTAAAGCCTACTTTACAGGGGCAAGGGGAGTTGCGTTAAAGCCTACTTTACAGGGGCAAAGGAAGTTGCGTTAAAGCCTACTTTACAGGGGCAAAGGAAGTTGCGTTAAAGCCTACTTTACAGGGGCAAGGGGAGTTGCGTTAAAGCCTACATTACAGGGGCGAAGGAAGGTGCGTTAAAGCCTACTTTACAGGGGCAAGGGGAGTTGCGTTAAAGCCTACTTTACAGGGGCAAAGGAAGTTGCGTTAAAGCCTACTTTACAGGGGCAAAGGAAGTTGCGGTTAAAGCCTACTTTACAGGGGCAAAGGAAGTTGCGTTAAAGCCTACTTTACAGGGGAAAAGGAAGTTGCGGTAAAGCCTACGTTACAGGGGCAAAGGAAGTTGCATTAAAGCCTACTTTACAGGGGCAAAAGGAGTTGCGTTAAAGCCTACTTTACAGGGGCAAGGGAGGGAGTTGCGTTAAAGCCTACTTTACAGGGGCAAAGGAAGTTGCGTTAAAGCCTACTTTACAGGGGCAAGGGGAGTTGCGTTTAAAGCCTACTTTACAGGGGCAAAGGAAGTTGCGTTAAAGCCTACTTTACAGGGGCAAGGGGAGTTGCTTTAAAGCCTACATTACAGGGGCGAAGGAAGGTGCGTTAAAGCCTATTTTACAGGGGCAAGGGGAGTTGCGTTAAAGCCTACTTTACAGGGGCAAAGGAAGTTGCGTTAAAGCCTACTTTACAGGGGCAAAGGAAGTTGCGTTAAAGCCTACTTTACAGGGGCAAAGGAAGTTGCGTTAAAGCCTACTTTACAGGGGCAAAGGAAGTTGCGTTAAAGCCTACTTTACAGGGGCAAGGGGAGTTGCGTTAAAGCCTACATTACAGGGGCGAAGGAAGGTGCGTTAAAGCCTACTTTACAGGGGCAAGGGGAGTTGCGTTAAAGCCTACTTTACAGGGGCAAAGGAAGTTGCGTTAAAGCCTACTTTACAGGGGCAAAGGAAGTTGCGTTAAAGCCTACTTTACAGGGGCAAGGGGAGTTGCGTTAAAGCCTACATTACAGGGGCGAAGGAAGGTGCGTTAAAGCCTACTTTACAGGGGCAAGGGGAGTTGCGTTAAAGCCTACTTTACAGGGGCAAAGGAAGTTGCGTTAAAGCCTACTTTACAGGGCAAAGGAAGTTGCGTTAAAGCCTACTTTACAGGGGCAAAGGAAGGAAGTTGCGTTAAAGCCTACTTTACAGGGGAAAAGGAAGTTGCGTAAAAGCCTACTTTACAGGGGCAAAGGAAGTTGCATTAAAGCCTACTTTACAGGGGCAAAGGAGTTGCGTTAAAGCCTACTTTACAGGGGCAAGGGGAGTTGCGTTAAACCCTACTTTACAGGGGCAAAGGAAGTTGCGTTAAAGCCTACTTTACAGGGGCAAGGGGTTGCGTTAAAGCCTACATTACAGGGGCGAAGGAAGTTGCGTTAAAGCCTACTTTACAGGGGCAAAGGAAGTTGCGTTAAAGCCACTTTACAGGGGCAAGGGGAGTTGCTTTAAAGCCTACATTACAGGGGCGAAGGAAGGTGCGTTAAAGCCTACTTTACAGGGGCAAGGGGAGTTGCGTTAAAGCCTACTTTACAGGGCAAAGGAAGTTGCGTTAAAGCCTACTTTACAGGGGCAAAGGAAGTTGCGTAAAAGCCTACTTTACAGGGGCAAAGGAAGTTGCGTTAAAGCCTACTTTACAGGGGCAAGGGGAGTTGCGTTAAAGCCTACATTACAGGGGCGAAGGAAGGTGCGTTGTTAAAGCCTACTTTACAGGGGCAAGGGGAGTTGCGTTAAAGCCTACTTTACAGGGGCAAAGGAAGTTGCGTTAAAGCCTACTTTACAGGGGCAAAGGAAGTTGCGTTAAAGCCTACTTTACAGGGGCAAGGGGAGTTGCGTTAAAGCCTACATTACAGGGGCGAAGGAAGGTGCGTTAAAGCCTACTTTACAGGGGCAAGGGGAGTTGCGTTAAAGCCTACTTTACAGGGGCAAAGGAAGTTGCGTTAAAGCCTACTTTACAGGGGCAAAGGAAGTTGCGTTAAAGCCTACTTTACAGGGGCAAAGGAAGTTGCGTTAAAGCCTACTTTACAGGGAAAAAGGAAGTTGCGTAAAAGCCTACTTTACAGGGGCAAAGGAAGTTGCATTAAAGCCTACTTTACAGGGGCAAAGGAGTTGCGTTAAAGCCTACTTTACAGGGGCAAGGGGAGTTGCGTTAAAGCCTACTTTACAGGGGCAAAGGAAGTTGCGTTAAAGCCTACTTTACAGGGGCAAGGGAGGAGTTGCGTTAAAGCCTACATACAGGGGCGAAGGAAGGTGCGTTAAAGCCTACTTTACAGGGGCAGGGGAGTTGCGTTAAAGCCTACTTTACAGGGGCAAAGGAAGTTGCGTTAAAGCCTACTTTACAGGGGCAAAGGAAGTTGCGTTAAAGCCTACTTTACAGGGGCAAGGGGAGTTGCGTTAAAGCCTACATTACAGGGGGCGAAGGAAGTGCGTTAAAGCCTACTTTACAGGGGCAAGGGGAGTTGCGTTTAAAGCCTACTTTACAGGGGCAAAGGAAGTTGCGTTAAAGCCTACTTTACAGGGGCAAAGGAAGTTGCGTTAAAGCCTACTTTACAGGGGCAAAGGAAGTTGCGTTAAAGCCTACTTTACAGGGGAAAAGGAAGTTGCGTAAAAGCCTACTTACAGGGGCAAAGGAAGTTGCATTAAAGCCTACTTTACAGGGGCAAAGGAGTTGCGTTAAAGCCTACTTTACAGGGGCAAGGGGAAGTTGCGTTAAAGCCTACTTTACAGGGGCAAAGGAAGTTGCGTTAAAGCCTACTTTACAGGGGCAAGGGGAGTTGCGTTAAAGCCTACATTACAGGGGCGAAGGAAGGTGCGTTAAAGCCTACTTTACAGGGGCAAGGGGAGTTGCGTTAAAGCCTACTTTACAGGGGCAAAGGAAGTTGCGTTAAAGCCTACTTTACAGGGGCAAAGGAATTTGCGTTAAAGCCTACTTTACAGGGCAAAGGAAGTTGCGTTAAAGCCTACTTTACAGGGGCAAAGGGAGTAGCATTAAAGCCTACTTTACAGGGGCAAAGGGAGATGCGTTAAAGCCTACTTACAGGGGCAAAGGAAGTTGCGTTAAAGCCTACTTTACAGGGGCAAAGGGAGTTGCGTTAAAGCCTACTTTACAGGGGCAAGGGGAGTTGCCTTAAAGCCTACTTTACACAATAAAATTGTACTGTCTATGGACTCAACATCAATTTTTTTATTGTGACAAAAATTTATTCAAAACAATTGAATAAATTATATAATAAAGGACTTGGTGTGCCCAAGCCTAAAAACACAAACGCATAGTTAATTTCGTCACTGCAAATGCTAAGATAGGCCTAGTGCTTTTAAATATTCTTATCTGTGTTTAAATTTCGAATTCCCGTAATTTCTCGCCATTTACTCGAATTGACTGACGTCATAAACGCGAAATTTATTTACCACCAGTGCCTGTGTACGTAGCCAAACCCAACCGCCGGCGCGAACTCCGACATTCTTCTAGTTAATATGGCCGCCTCAAGTTCGAGACCGATTATAATTGCAGGCAATTTTTAATTATAGGTATTTACATTGTTTATCGAATGAAATTTTATTAAAAACTAATTGATACTGATATATTTTAACTGAACACTGCACTACCCATACTTCGTAATGCTTATGCTAGAGACTTACAGCTCGAGATAGTTCGGGAACGGCAAGCGAGAATTGAATGGCTACACTCGGTTAATTTTGCATGACTTCCATCTTCCTATTTAGTCTGCATTACTAAGCCTTTGACAGCACTATCAGCCGTCGCTTTTCGAGAATCTACGACCTACGTTGTCACTTCATGACAAGCTCCAGTTTGTAGCCAGTGATAAACTTATGGAACATATCTTATGAACTTATGGCTGTATGCATTCCTGTTTTAATTTAAATTCCGCCATTTTAAGGGTATGCTGTATGCATTCCTGTTTTAATTTAAATTACGTCATTTGAGGGTATGCTGTATGATTTCCTGTTTTAATTTAAATTCCGCCATTTTGAGGGTATGCTGTATGATTTCCTGTTTTAATTTAAATTCCGCCATTTTGAGGGTATGCTGTATGATTCCTGTTTTAATTTAAATTCCGCCATTTTGAGGGTATGCTGTATGATTTCTGTTTTAATTTAAATTCCGCCATTTTGAGGGTATGCCGTATAATGTCCTAAAATCCTGTGCATACAGTTACCTAGGAGTGATAGAGACATTTTTACCGATGTCTAGAGATGTTAAGCTTAAGCGAAATTTTTTACCTTTGAATAAAAATACCGCTTCCAGTAGTGGGTTTATAGTACTCCTTGTTTGTGTAAGATTAGTGTAGCTGTAGAGCGTTGTTGCTGTTTAGTTTATACGCCCCCTAGGCCTATTTGTGAAAGACCTTTTTTACGCACTTTTATTGATCATTCTTATTTGAAAAAAGTGTTGGCAAGTATATTTTAAATATGACGGAATTGCTGTTGGTATGATAGCGCCCTATTAGCGAAGAAAACCTTTTTTTAAACAGTTGATTCATTCTTTGATAGAATTTCGAAGGAAGCAGTTAAGTGTTAAATTGCTCGATTAATTTTGTTCGGCAAATAATATAATTAAGCCTTACGTATTACTGAAGGAGATTGATTTTGCCAACCTGTGTAAGTATTAACTGTTTAGTAAGTATTTTGGTTAAGTGGGAGCCTAGCTTATGTGTGATTGTGTTGTGGCTTCCATGTTTTGGGACATTTGCTTTTGTGTGGCGAGGTATGATTCAGCTTTGATATGGACAAATATTACAAATCGTACTGGTAGACTAAGAATACGGTTGAGGTATAGCGAGAGACTAGAGTTTCCACAGCAATTGAGAGATATTGAAAAGGCTTGAACAATTGACTATTTTAAAATTGCATTCTGCACTTGCAAAGAATTAAAAAAGCGATAGATGCATATATTTAGGGTGTTTAAGGGTAGTGAAAGTCATCTCCACTCGGAGAGGTAATATTTTGGCTTTCCCAACTTGTTTCTTTTGTTATTGTTTCTTCAAAGGACTTGTTTTATGTAGTCTTAGGTACCTATCTGTTTGACTTGGGCTTTGCAGAGATAAGTTGAAGTCAGAATGGGATGGGCTTTATAGCTATTGAATATTAAGGGTGAATCGCTCCATATCACGTGGAATTGAATCTTTGAACGCTTTAATTTCAAAGTTTTTATATTTTTTTGAGCGACGATTACATTGGGTGTGGTTGCCTAAGTTTTTTTATCGTTTTTAAAGGACATTTTTTCGTAGTTTGAAATAATTTGAGCAACTATTTGAAGCAAAGATAATTTTGACTTGGTGTTTTGGTTGAGAGAATGTGAAGTATTTGAGTTTTAAAACCAAAGAATATAAGGGGAAAAAATTTATATTTTTCTGTGTATAAAAACCCTCAAAATGGCGGAGAAGAATTACACCACCGAGTGGCTATATGGGCCTGGGACCTTTAGAAAGCCCTTTATACCAACAAATTCTATAAATTAGAACACGAAAACATACGGCATACCCTCAAAATGGCGGAATTTAAATTAAAACAGGAAATTATACAGCATACCCTCAAAATGGCGGAATTTAAATTAAAACAGGAAATCATACAGCATACCCTCAAAAATGGCGGAATTTAAATTAAAACAGGAAATCATACAGCATACCCTCAAAATGACGTAATTTAAATTAAAACAGGAATGCATACAGCATACCCTTAAAATGGCGGAATTTAAATTAAAACAGGAATGCATACAGCCATAAGTTCATAAGATATGTTCCATAAGTTTATCACTGGCTACAAACTGGAGCTTGTCATGAAGTGACAACGTAGGTCGTAGATTCTCGAAAAGCGACGGCTGATAGTGCTGTCAAAGGCTTAGTAATGCAGACTAAATAGGAAGATGGAAGTCATGCAAAATTAACCGAGTGTAGCCATTCAATTCTCGCTTGCCGTTCCCGAACTATCTCGAGCTGTAAGTCTCTAGCATAAGCATTACGAAGTATGGGTAGTGCAGTGTTCAGTTTAAAATATATCAGTATCAATTAGTTTTTAAAAAATTTTCATTCGATAAACAATGTAAATACCTATAATTAAAAATTGCCTGCAATTATAATCGGTCTCGAAATTGAGGCGGCCATATTAACTAGAAGAATGTCGGAGTTCGCGCCGGCGGTTGGGGTTGGCTACGTACACAGGCACTGGTGGTAAATAAATTTCGCGTTTATGACGTCAGTCAATTCGAGTAAATGGCAGAAATTACGGGAATTCGAAATTTAAAAACAGATAAGAATATTTAAAAGCACTAGGCCTATCTTAGCATTTGCAGTGACGAAATTAACTATGCGTTTTGTTTTTAGGCTTGGGCAAACCAAGTCCTTTATTATATAATTTATTCAATTGTTTTGAATAAATTTTGTCACAATAAAAAAATGATGTTGAGTCCATAGACAGGGTACAATTTATTGTGTAAAGTAGGCTTTAAGGCAACTCCCCTTGCCCTGTAAAGTAGGCTTTAACGCAACTCCCTTTGCCCCTGTATAGTAGGCTTTAACGCAACTTCCTTTGCCCCTGTAAAGTAGGCTTTAACGCAACTCCCTTTGCCCTGTAAAGTAGGCTTTAATGCTACTCCCTTTGCCCTGTAAAGTAGGCTTTAACGCAACTTCCTTTGCCCCTGTAAAGTAGGCTTTAACGCAACTTCCTTTGCCCTGAAAGTAGGCTTTAACGCAACTTCCTTTGCCCCTGTAAAGTAGGCTTTAACGCAACTCCCCTTGCCCTGTAAGTAGGCTTTAACGCACCTTCCTTCGCCCCTGTAATGTAGGCTTTAACGCAACTCCCCTTGCCCCTGTAAAGTAGGCTTTAACGCAACTTCCTTTGCCCCTGTAAAGTAGGCTTTAACGCAACTTCCTTTGCCCCTGTAAAGTAGGCTTAAACGCAACTTCCTTTGCCCCTGTAAAGTAGGCTTTAACGCAACTTCCTTGCCCCTGTAAAGTAGGCTTTAACGCAACTTCCTTTGCCCCAGTAAAGTAGGCTTTACGCAACTTCCTTTGCCCCTGTAAAGTAGGCTTAACGCAACTTCCTTTGCCCCGTAAAGTAGGCTTTAACGCAACTCCCCTTGCCCCTGTAAAAGTAGGCTTTAACGCACCTTCCTTCGCCCCTGTAAGTAGGATGGTGGTTCGAGCCCATCCGGGGAGCGGTGGTGTTGTGAGGTCTCAGATGTGACGTAAAAAGTCAAGGTTTTACACAATACCGACGAGCATTTAATTTTTGGGCTTCCGTGGCGCAATGGTTAGCGCGTTTAGCTGTTAATCGAAAGGTTGTGGTTCGAGCCACCCGGGAGAGGTGTTGTGGGGTCTCAAATGAAGCGTAGTAGAAAGCAAAGTTTTTCCAAACCATACATGACAACCATTTAATTTCTGAGCTTCCGTGGCTCAATGGTTAGCGCGTTCGGCTGTTACCAATAGGTTGGTGGTTCGAGCCCACCGGGAGCGGTGTTGCGGGATCTCAAATGTAACGTAGTAGAAAAGCCAAAGTTTTCCACAATACCTGACGACCATTTAATTTTGGGCTTCCGTGGCGCAATGGTTAGCGCGTTCGGGGCTGTTAACCGAAAGGTTGGTGGTTCAAGCCCACCGGGAGCGGTGTGTGACGTCTCAGATGTGACGAAAATAGTCAAGGTTTTTACACAATACCTGAAGAGCATTTAATTTTGGGCTTCCGTGGCGCAATGGTTAGCGCGTTCGGCTGTTAACCGAAAGGTTGGTGGTTCAAGCCCACCGGGAGCGGTGTTGTGGGATCTCGAATGTAACGTAGAAAGCCAAAGTTTTTCCACAATACCTGACGACCATTTAATTTTTGGGCTTCCGTGGCGCAATGGTTAGCGCGTTCGGCTGTTAACCGAAAGGTTGGTGGTTCAAGCCATCCGGGAGCGGTATTGTGACGTCTCAGATGTGACGTAAAAAGTCAAGGTTTTTACACAATACCTGAAGAGCATTTAATTTGGGCTTCCGTGGCGCAATGGTTAGCACGTTCGGCTGTTAACCAATAGGTTGGTGGTTCGAGCCCAACCGGGAGAGGTGTTGCAGGGTCTCAGATGTAACGTAATAAGTCATAACTTATCACAATACCTGACAACCATTTAATTTCTGAGCTTCCGTGGCTCAATGGTTAGCGCGTTCGGCTGTTAACCAATAGGTTGGTGGTTCGAGCCCATCCGGGAGCGGTGTTGTGAGGTCTATCAGATGTGACGTAAAAAGTCAAGGTTTTTACACAATACCTGACGAGCTTTAATTTTTGGGCTTTCGTGGCGCAATGGTTAGCACGTTCAGCTTTTAACCAATAGGTTGGTGGTTCGAGCCCATCCGGGAGCGGTGTTGTGAGGTCTCAGATGTGACGT
>JAEQBA010002010.1:0-192803 GCA_019434445.1 Phalangium opilio
TGCTTCTCCCTGTTGCCTCCCCCTTTCCTGTCGCGAATTAACAAAGATGCTCAGTGAAAATACACGATTCTCGTTTAATAAAAACGGTAGTTGTCCAATTAGGCGTCAAAGAATGGAAGGGGGGAGCTGGTGAAATTCACGCTTAATTGGTTTTCCGTTACGAGTACTAATTAGGTGGAATTCTATATATATATATATATACACCCCGACCAGTATAATAAAATAAATATCTTAGTTTTAATTGGATTAGTAAAACCAAGATAGACTCACATCCTTTTTTGGCCCGGTGGGATAATTAAGGGCTCTTTGAAAATAGGTTTCATTATAACAGATCGTCGGAAATTTGAGAATGTCGGATCTTTGTTTTTAAACATGTTCAATTTGCCAAAAAAATTAGATACAAATTCCCGTAATTTTCAAGGCTTTCTATTTCCTGACCTTTTAAGTTGAAACGTTGTCAGTGTTAAGAGTATACCAGAATAATTTTTAATACAACAGGAAATTGTCAATTTTAAAAACGTTTTGCCTTTTTTTGGTCCATTTTAAAAATTTCTCTGCCTTTCTTGGTCAATTTTAAAAATTCTCTGCCTTTTTTTGGTCCATTTTAAAAATTTCTCTGCCTTTTCTTGGTCAATTTTAAAAATTTCTCTGCCTTTTTTTGGTCCATTTTAAAAAAATTTCTGACTTTTTTTGGTTCATTTTAAAAATTTCTCTGCCTTTTTTTGGTCCATTTGAAAAAAAAATTAAGACTTTTGGTCCATTTTAAATATTTCTCTGACTTTTTTGGCCCATTTTAAAAATTACTCTGACTTTTTTGGTCTATATTTAAAAATTTCTGACTTTTTTGATGATTTTTTAAAAATTTCTCTGACTTTTTTTGATCTATTTTAAAAATTTCTCTGCCTTTTTTGGTCCATTGTAAAAATTTCTCTGCCTTTTTTGGTCCATTGTAAAAATTTCTCTGCCTTTTTGGTCCATTTTAAATATTTCTCTGACTTTTTTTGATCTATTTTAAAAATTTCTCTGACTTTTTTTGATCTATTTTAAAAATTTCTCTGACTTTTTTTGATCTATTTTAAAAATTTCTCTGCCTTTTTGGTCCATTGTAAAAATTTCTCTGCCTTTATGGTCCATTGTAAATATTTCTCTGACTTTTTTTGGCCCATTTTAAAAATTACTCTGACTTTTTTTGGTCTATTTTAAAAATTACTCTGACTTTTTTTGGTCTATTTTAAAAATTTCTCTGACTGTTTTTGATCTATTTTAAAAATTTCTCTGCCTTTTTTGGTCCATTTTAAAAATTTCTCTGACTTTTTGGTCCATTTTAAATATTTCTCTGATTTTTTGGTCCATTTTAAAAATTCCCTAATATTTCCCTAACCTTTCTGGCAATTTTTTTAATTCTATCGCATTAATTCTCCAGTATTTTACGTACTAACAAGCCGTTTCAATGCCATTACATTCGCGTGTATTTTTTAATAAAATTTGAATTGCTAGCTATCCCCTTCAATTACATCTAACAATCTAAGCACTAATTTTAAATTTCGTTCTTGCTGGTGAAGCTAAAACGCATCGTCAAAATTATTGATATGCAAAAGAGTTGAGTATCAGTGTCACAATTATATAAATGAAAAAATTAAAAAAAAAAAAATACTTTATAAATATTTAATCTCCATAATAGAATTATTTCCGTTTCATAAATTAAACATTTGGTTCTAATGAGCTTTAGGGCTCTTAATAGAAAAATCTCATTAACTCGAGAAGAAAAGTCCCTGTAATTAGCGTTGGCAAGAATAAAAAAAAGACCAATTTCGAAGTACAAAAAACTGTCATTTCTTAACAAGGTCGGCAATAGAATTTGCTTAGCCTAGAGATTATAATAAAGATGAAAAGAAATAACATAATGTGACAAACTGGGTAGCTTAATAAAATAGTCGTGTATTATCAGTAAAATTATGTTTATAACGTACTCTAACCAAATCTATCTTTGTTATTTTAAATAAGAAACTGCTACTAAATGGAATTCGTCAAAATTATATGTTTATTTACAAACTAAAAATTTTTTTGGAGCTTTCGGACCGTGGTCCTTCTTCAGCCAAGTTTTAAATCTATACTTATTAAAAAAACACCAGGGATCCCACATTTAATATCTACGGTACTCTAACCAAGCCTTCATCTTTTTCTAACTTATCTTATTTGCAAAACAAACCAATCAGAGCTCTACATTAATATTACCTTATCTTTTTAAATTTATTTTTCCAAAAAATAGCCATTTGACTTTTGAGGCATTCGGGGAAAACCTTAGAATATTTTTACATCTTAGAGATTATAACCCGGGTAAGGTAGCAAATTTAATTCGGTTTGTCCGTTTTTACTTGGGATGGTATTCCCGCGCCAGTTGACTCCTAGCATATACCAAATTGAATTGATTATAGATTTCTTAAGGAGGGGTTGTCCTGTAATAGATAGGAGGGGTTGTGGCTTGAAAATAGGAACATTTGCTAGGCCTAGTTCAGGGCAAATTCTAATCCATATCGCGCCTCGTGTTTACTGTCTCAACATAGCCCGAGGTCGCCTCTAGCAAAGCTAGTTTCGATTTGCAAAATAAATAAAATAATATAAAATGAAAAAAGTTCTATTTCACCGAGTTCATTTCATACTTATTGATGTAAACCATATTTTAGAGGCACAATACGTGAAATCTTCTGAACTCTTATTGGATGATCTTGAAAACAAAAATCACTCTTAAATCGAGTTTTTAACATGCACCGGAAAAGCATACCTGATGTTAATCGGGCACGATGGGTTCGTATAGGCGAGGGGCAGATTTAGAAGGCGTAGTATTCCCCTTTGATAAACCCGTTTGTAAAAGGGCACGACGGACCTTTTAAGATTGATTCCCGAGATTAGGTGGCCATTAAGGCGGGAAGCTAAGCTATAGCGAATGCGTTGAAATGGTTGGGTATCTTTAGAAGCGAAGAAGCAATTACCCGTAGGCCGTTTATCGCGGAAGTCGGAGTGTCGGCCTAAACCCAGATCAGGTTTCTTAATTCTTTTCCACTTAATTCTCCCAAAACAATTTAGAGCCCATATTTCCTGTCGACGGATAAATCTTCCATCATTTTGACCACCAATATTTTAAACCCTCAAAATTCTCCAGGATTTTAATCATTTTTAATAAGAAATACACAATGTCTGTCTCTTAGTAACGCTTGATTTGTTAGTGTAGATGGCGCTTACATAAAGGCAGGGAGGGTCCATGTTTCCTGTCGCCAGCTAAATCTTAAATCATTTTGACCACCAATATTTTAAACCCTCCTAATTCTCGTGGATTTTACTCACTTTTAATAAGAAATGCACAATGTCTGTCTCTTAGTAACGCTTGATGTGTTAAAGTAGATGGCGCTTACATAAAGGCAGGGAACGTCCATGTTTCCTATCGTCAGTTAAACCTTCCATCATTTTGACCACCAATATTTTAAACCCTCAAAATTCTCGTGGATTTTTATCATTTTAATAAGAAATACGACAATGTCTGTCTCTTAGTAACGCTTGATTTGTTAGATGGCGCTTACATAATGACAGTGAGGGTCCATGTTTCCTGTCGCCAGCTAAATCTTAAATAATTTTGACCACCAGTTTCTCAAAGCCCTCAAAATACTTGTGGCCGGTTTTAAACATTTGTAATATAAAATCCGTCGGTTTGCAACGCTTCATACGTAAGTGTAGACGGCGCAAGGATAGTCCATATTTACTGGATAGCCAGCTAAATATTAAATCATTCTGACCACCATCATTTATAAATCATAAAAATATTTTAATAAGACATACACAATTCCTGCCTGTTTATAACGCTTCGTAGACTGCTTTACAGTTCTTTTAAATTTGGTATACTGGATGATCCTAATCTCCCTTGCTAGTGCATAATCTGGTTTTTGTACCGACAAAAGATGCGGATGCTAGTCATCGAAACAGTATACTTCGAAGGTAGGCGTGATTAGCTTCAAAATTTAAAAGCAAAAATCTTGGGGGTTTTTGTAAGAGTGTATCTTGTCGATCTTGTTTTGAATGGTATCTTTTTTGGTTAAATGGCGCTCTACCGCCCACTTCCGGCGCCATAATAAAGATAGAACTAGATTCGGGTAATAACGCTTATTATACGTATGGCGGCGAGCTTAGTCCGTGCTTAGGGGCTACGACAAAATACATCCAAATTGGAGGAAAGAGGCGTTCTCCGCATTGATGGACCTTGGGCGCGAAATACTTACGCTTAAGCTAGATTCCCACTCGACCGAAAAAACCCGGCAGAAATCACACAGCCAACGGTAGAAATTTTAACTTACGCCGGCGTCCGGCGGTAGACCGTTCACACTACGACTGAATTTTCAGTTTGGCGGTAGATATTTTTGGGTCACGACAGATTTGAGTTGTTTCCACAAACATCTATTTCGCACTCTGAATTGCTATCTTTGTCCCCTTGTCGCTTAGATCGTAAAATAAGGGATATTTTCTAACCTCCTCAGTAAAGTCTTCCTTATTAACATCTTATCTCTTTTTACTTTCGTAAGTTTAATTTTTCGTTCTTGGTGGTATGTTTCCAATAAGCCTTGGTCAACCACAAAAAAAATGGCGGCTATCAATCGATCTCGCGTGTGGGTGCACTCTTGAAATTTATGACGTTGTCAGTGGGATAATTTCATTGGCTGGACAACGGCGTAACGCCGAACACGACCGAAAAAAATAGAACACAACTTACGCCCGACAGAACGGTAATTCCGTCGGACTCGGCGTAAAGATTTTTCGGTCGAACCCCTTTCTGCCGGGTTTCCGTCGTGTTTTCCGTCGAGTGGGAATCTAGCTTTAGAGAAAAAGAATAAAACTACAAAACTTATGATTATTCTCACGCCCCAAGGAAGAATCATACGGTGGCTTTAAGCTACACTATGAATCAATGGGGACTACTTTACCATGATTGCACTTGACGCCAAAATGTTACGGAAACAACCTTGTTACCAGCATTCGGGAAGACAAGTCAAAAAAAAAAAATTCAATTCTTTATACGAAAATGTTTATGGGATTAAAATATTAATTTTTGGGACTATTTTTTATCTAGTAGTAATTGTCTCAGGATCTTTAAGAAAAGAAAAAAAAGGCTTATGATTTTTAACTTTTAAATCCGTTGTATTTAAATCATAGCATTTTCTCCTCTGAATTTAAAATTTTCGTTCAAATTCTTAATTTTTCGGGGTTTTTTTTGCCATTTTGCTCGTACAGGATCTTTAAGAAAAGAAAGCGTATGATTTTTAACTTTAAAATCAGTTTTATTTAAATCATTGCATTTTTTCCTGAATATCCGTTCAAATTCTTAACTTTTGGGGTTTTCTTTTTTATCATTTTGCTTGTACTAATTCCTTAAGGGAAAACAGGATATATTTTTCGGGATTTACAGGATTTTATAGTAAAAAATCCTATACAATATAGGATTCTCATACTATAGGACTGCTTAAGCGTTAAACTAGCTAAAATGTATTAATCTTTAGATAGGATATTAAGGAACAAATTGAATTTCGAAATGATTTTTTAAATCGAAGTCGACATTTGAGGTGACGTATTGAACAGTTTCCGTTTTACAGAGAAAGATCACGGTCATATAGGCTGAAGGTTCCGCAGACTATTTTCCCTCTAAACAACAATTATATTGGCAAAAAGATAAGACTTTAAGAGAAAGGGGTTAAAAATTCTAACCGTAATATAACCATTGAATAATCCAATGTACATTGCGAGACAAAAGACTGAGGTTTGAAATCAAAGCAACCATGCACACATCGATAAGTAGCAATGTATAATCAAGGATAAATTTTATTTTAGAAGTAGGAATGGAGAACGGTCAGTCCGACTCATAGCCCAGTATAGAGCCCCTCCCTCCAACACGTAACGAAGAGTTTAAATTATCTTATTCGCTCACTTAAACTACGTTTTGATGACTTTGCTGACGGGGACGGCGAAAAAATACGTAATTCCTTTTTACCTCTGTCGCTATGACCCGCTCTTCTTTCATACCCCCCCCCCCGTCCCGGGGAAGGGGGTCCGAGTTTTTGACGCGCGCCCAGATTGATCTGTTCTCCATTCCAGCTTCTAAAATTAAATCTATTCCTGAAATAATAAAAGCTGAATCATAAGAGTTTCAAACAAGCGATTCATTTTAGTAAAATTGAATCCTTCTCTAAATGCGTGTATCGTCAAAATGCTTAATGGAAGGATTTCCCCAAAAAACTGAGCTTACATCATTTTCTATCCGTAACTTAAACCTTGATAATTTCGTAGAATTACGGTAATTGCCACTGGCCTGCATGCTAGGTACTAAGTCATGCTAAGTCATTCTCGAGATATCGGTGCGGGAGTGACCTTTAGCGGTTGAGGGCGTGTAAATCTTTTTTTCTCAACGGTAGACAAATTATAGTGTCTTGTATCGTCGAATGAGGAGGTTTTCTGCCTCGTTTGCATTCATTTAGAACTTAGAAAAGACGACGTCGCGCCCTCGGGCTTTATCTTAATTCCTAGCAGGAAGGAATTGCTCGGAAATTTTTCATTTTTTTCTTCCTTTTTCTCTCTCTCGGCTCCCGTGAGATTTGAATTCTGTTCTTGACCCCGCGGTCACCCAGAAATACTTTTTCAGTTCGTCACAGGTAAAGGTTACAAGTTGATATTAAGACGCTAAAAACCCTAGGGTCTATCTACAACGGTTTCTAACCGTAACGAAAATTTCAAATTTGTCAAGGAAGACGATAATTGGGCTTGGTGCATGCTGGTCTAAGGTTGGTTGGGTTCCCACTAATTAAGTCAGGACTATTCGAGGCGTGGGAAAGACGACTCTGTTAATCTGACTTCGTTAGAGGGTTTTTGGGTGCTCATTAACAGATACTGTTTAACTATATAAATAACTACTAGTAAGTTAATCCTTGGTCATGTGAGAGATATGTTTTGCCACAATTTGAATTTTCAGATAATCAAATTCCTAGCTGATATTTCAAGGTTTTGCGGAACTTTTTAGGAGGCCAAAAAAGTTTACAATTGTTACAGCATATTTTTAAAGGGAGGGTGAAGTAGAAAATCAAGTGATTTTTTATCGATTCTTATTCTAAGACCAGTCTGCATAGTGAAATATTCAGGAAATACCAACGAATGATTTTAAAATTCAAATTAGGTTCAGATTTTAAGAATAGTTTAAATAAGCCCCTCCGACCAATCGCGTAACGCCCTGCCTTTTTGTTAACAAAATTATCGTGGCACGCTCTATGTCTCGCGCCACGATTGTCACATCGCGCGCAATTTTTATCAAATCTGCCGATAAATTTCATTTGAAACGGAGCGTGCCACGAGAATTTTGCTAAGAAAGTTGTATTTGAACTTTTTTAATACATTTTTTACTGTGATTCAAAACGGTGTAACTTTGAAGGTTGCAATTTTCGTTAAGCTAAGAATATTTCAAACTAAAATTAAATTCTCAAAATTCCTAATTCGATGGCAGCTGTGTAGTTGATTTTGACATATTCGGTGTGTTGGTCCGTCCAGGAGGGTCCAAGTGTTTCGACCAACGACGTTAAAAACTGCCGAATTTTCATTTTTCAACCAGAAACGTTTAGAGCTGGGTCCAAGTTGGGTCCGCGGGTCGTTAAAAAATTACAACTCTATAAATGTTTTCTTAAACTGTATATTTTCAGCATTCAGAAGCCGATTTACCAGAATGCTCCGAATACAACGTATGCAACCGCGTAGACGCGTACGCAACACCATGGATAGAACGCCAATGCAGGTGTCCCAACAAAGCCCAATGCCCAACAACACTCAACAGCGACGATGGACACACCATCGTTGACAAATCAAGACAATTCAAGGTAATCAATTAAAATTAAAGTGAATTTATAGCGTGGTATCTGACGATTTTCGAAATTAACAGCTTTGTCAACCAGTCAGCGCTCTGCCCACGTGCAGGTATTTCAAAGACATCACGTGGACTTTGACGATACAACCTGGTAACACGACGGTGCAAAAGGTTAACTGTCTATGTCCAAAACATAGCGTCGCCTACATGTTTAAGCATCAAGAAGAGGAGTCTGATGATGGTACTATCAACAGCTATCATTTTGCCTGCGATCCACAATTCGTAAGTATTACTCCTTACATACACACTTTTATACTACCTTGAGGATGCACATTTTACTGTATACACTATTGTGTAACTTCCCATGAGGTTCACATGATAATAACCAGTGGTATATACAAAGTAGACATTTTTATGAAAAATTCTAGTTTAATACACTCCTAGACTTAACCAAAGTCGTTCTACTTTCTTATTAGATTAAAAATACGAATAAGAAAATTCATAAACCCTTCATCCAGGGGACTATAGAACTGTTCGCGCTCCACAAAACCATGGCATGCACGGGCAAGGAGCTTTTAGGATTTACTATAGGCCTATCGGGTGCTCAAAAAGTATGGTAGGAACAGGGTTTTTGATTTTTTCAAAAAAATCAATAAAATCGATTTTTTTTATTTAAATAGGATGTTTTTGATTCTTATTGATTTATTTGATTTTTATTGAACTACTAGTTAGTAAATTACCAAACTCAAATAATCATGACATTTAAGTTATTCATATTGTTACTATTCAAATGCTTGTACAAAAAGATTAGCTTGATTGCTAATTCATTTTCCTAGCCTATATCAAATCTTACTCCAGTTAAAATTGACCACATAAGTGACAAGACAAACTGGAGTTCTGGGAAAAACTTAAACTGAAATATGCCAAAATCATGATTGTTTTTAATTAGAGGCTTTTTCTAGTTAAGTTTTTTAAACTAATTCTTGGAATCTTAGAAAACGTTTTTTTACAAAATAAATGGCTTGATTTAAATCAAACAACTTTGGGCAGGACCGAATTATAAAGGGTTCTATGATATTTAGCCGCGTTCAGGTCAGGGTTTTCAAGTTGATTGGAATGTTTTACGGATGATCCCATGAAACGAAGTAAAAAAATTGAAATACAATGCTATTTTAACTAAGGGCCCAAGGGGTTATCCATAAAACTCTAATCATAGTTTGTAAACGGTAGATTGGACGGCAAAACTTCAGAGGATATTTCCTTACGCATAAATACCCCACTACCGATACCCAGACACTATTTAAGTTTGTTATAAGATAACACCGTTAAATCGTTTGCTATTCTTTTCTATTTCAGAGGTTAATGTGTCAGCGTAAGGAACCATGCCGATTATTTTCGGTTAAAAAACGAATGGACGTGGAAGAAGTGAATACAAACACTCTGTGCCAATGTCCGCACAATTTTCATTGCCCGGAACATCATACTGACAATCACGTGATTTTCGGAACGGCTTTTAGGCAAGAACATATTAAAACGTACAGTGGCTATTGCGCCACGCAATCAAAGTGAAAGAAAAATATATAGTCACAATCAACGCTTATACGTGTTGAAGAGCTTGAACTTTGAACTCTATTACGTGAAAAGTTGAAGTTTACTGTTGTAAGTTATTTTATATTGTGCAATATTGAAGTGAAGCTTTTGACTTTAACGAACTGAGATCATGGCACTACGAGTGCGCGAACCCCGAAACATATGTACAGACCTGAGCAGTGAACACTAACAAAGGAACACTTGGAACTACGTTACCTAATTGAACATCGAAAACATATTTAAATACAAATCGAAAAATATCCAAAGAATTTTAAAATCCACAAAAAAATTCAGGATTAATCGAATAAAATCAAAATATTCCTTCTATTAGTCAACTAAAATCAAAACTCGCATAAAAACGAAGTTGTAAATAAAATTTGTTCAAATCAAACAAAACCTAAAACAAATTTATCTTATTAGAAATGACCGTAGATCAAAAAAATGATATTTCAGATCAAACATTTTGCCTTATTCCATAATATTACAGTTCCAAAATTTCAAATTAAATGTTATTTCAGACCTAATTTTTCGCATTAAATGTCGTTTCAGATCTAATTTTTCTCATTAAATGTTATTTCAGATTAAAAATTATTTCGTTAAATGTTATATCCGATCAAAACTATTTCACTGGATCAGATCAAAATTTATCATTAAATGTTATTTCAGATCAAAATTCCCCCATTAAACGACATTTCAGATTTTCAGATCAAAATTCCCCCATTAAATGATATTTCAGATCGAAATTCTCCTTGAAATTATAAAATTACTGCAGATTAAAATTCTACCATTAAATGTACGTTAGATCGAGGTTCAATAATTTTAATAAAGAATACAACGAATTATAAAAGTTCAACTTGAAATCGGTATTAAAAGTATTTATGTGCATAGTGTGCCATTAAAACTTAGAAACTATCTTTATGTAAATATGACAGCCTAAAATCAAAAAGGTCGTAACTTGGCTTGATACCGCATATTTGCTTTCGAAAAACGACTAACTTAAAATTAAAATAACATTGCCAATTATGGTTTAGTTTTTCCTTGTTATTATATTTGAGAATTTTATAATTATTTCCCTTAAATTGCGAATTAAACATTAAAGTTTCTTGCCTTTTATAGTATCGTCTCAAATTAATTTTGTACAAAATTGTTTTATATGTATATTTTGTAAATAAAAGGTAACCAAATATTGAAAAAATAGTACCGAAATTGATTCCTAGCTTTAAGCTAACTATGAAAAAATATAATAATGCTGCTAGCACCGAAGTTGTGTTGGCAAAGAAAAACTTCGTACAGTGATAGCGTTCACTTTGGTTTTGTGGCCACGCTCAATTTTAGGCTAATCCCGAACAAATTGGCAGCTCGAGTAGATAAATAGGGTCACAATACACTGTTCCATCCATAGCCCCAGACAACCTTTCGTAACTGCAACTGAAGGCTTTCAAGCTTAGGCTTTGATTTGAAGAACAGGATTATGAGCTGAATTGGAGCATATTCCGCGGTAATAGCGTTCTTATAGATAACTAGTTGCAAAGACACCCTACGTTGCCCGTCAGGACATTTTTAATTTTACACGGAATTTTAATCCCGGTAAAATTTACGAAAGGGCCCAAGCGTCTGTCCCTGTGCCGGACACGTACACGATTTGTAGAGAGAAGCTCGTTGTTAGTTTTCGGGCCACCACATTCATAAATGGCGGAAAATCGAAGCTCAAAACGTCCCTGGAAAATTTCAGCCTTCCAAGTAAAGCCGTTTAAACTAGGTGTTGATTATCAGTCAGTCAGTCGGGAATTTAACTTATATCAACATATAGTTAATACACGCGCATTATCTCCCTAACTAAAGGGTTTTGGTGAAAGTTATAATGACCTTTTTTGGTATAACCATTTCAAGTTGCTATGGCTATTTCATGAGCTCGAGTTAGATTATAGATGAACCCCGGATTTGACCACTTATTACGTCAATGGACAATTTTTGTCCTCGATTCGCGGAAAGAAATTAACTTTAACACGCTAATCAGAAATAAATTCGCAGAGTTATCAATCGAAAATAATATTGCTATACTGGAGATATAAAAACAGAGCATACTAAAGTGCAGATTTTTGAAACAAGTTGCAAAATTACAAATTTACAAATATGCAACCAGTAATGGTCAATTATCTTCTAATTATATTATGAGTAATTACATATTTTACCATATTAACAGTAAGCGGATAGAGTCGAACGTTCTAAAATTTGTGTGGCTTGAAACTAAACACCTTAGAAGGCTTAGATTATAAAGCCATTTTGGAGTGAAAAACACGTACGTGTGCATGTGCTCTGACACATTACATTATATAAATATTCGATACAATATTTCGGCCAAGTTGGTTCTAATAAACCCTTTTCGTAAGTGGGGGCTAAAATAGAGTCTATTAATTGTTTCACCACTTTTTTCTTTATGCAGATCCAAAGACCTTAGCACTTGATAACAAATAAAAGACGTTAGTGGACTGGTGACTTTGAAGCTCATATCTAACGTCTTTGGATGCACACAAAACGGATATTCCAGCTTAAACCTCCATCAAGTCTTACAAAATATATCGGTAACTCTGAAGCTTTGTAAATTAATCTTATTGTACTTATGATTTCTAGTCAGAAATGTAATTCCAAACTCATTAATTGACTAAATCATCAGATAAATCTAACATAACCTGAGAAAATCAACTCAATTACACTCTTATATTACGTAATCTGCTAAAGAAAGGGCTGTTTTCGCGAGAACTTCTTCGAGTTGATTTACTTTATAAAGCGCCGATGTCATAAATTGGACAACAATAGAAGGGAAATTTTTTTCCGACGAAATTTGGAAATTTGAAATTATTATAAAAGTGAACATTTCCTTTATCCTAATAAATTCTCAATAAAAAGTTAATACGTAGAAATGAATAGAAAACGGACGATGAAACGAAAATAATAAATATACCTTTCCCTAAAACGTCACTGCCCGCCAAATTAGCTCCTTGCAAAAGCACTAGGTGATATAAAGTTTGTATCTAATAAAAGCATAAGCAAAAGGAGATGATCCAAAGGACATAGCTTTCCAGCCTAGGAATGAGGGTAATGTGTGTCAGGTTTTCTCTAACGAACGTCTCATCTCGAGTGTTCCTAAAACGTCATATCCCAAGGCTAGGCCGAATGTATTTACTGTAGAGTAAATGGTAGTTGAACACCCAAAGTTTTTCTCTACTAACATTTTTTCTCGGCGCAAACTAACATCAGCCGCGGAAAGCTGGGTCTCGCTAAAGAAATTCCACCCCCCTTAAAAAATGTACGAAACTTAAATTTTTCGATGGGAGGTTGGGTCCGCTTGTGATGAGCTTTTCGGCCAATAGAGAGACGTAGATCCGCTCGCGTAGATCTAAGGCGATCGGAGTTTACGTTATGGCGGAGCAAGTTAGGTGTAAATGTATTAATTTAGAAATGGATAAAAGGCTCTCAAAATAAACTCAGAGTATTTCCGCGCCAGAAAAATATAATTCCGTCGGCTTTCTCTAAAAACGTTTGCACACCACACGCCATAAAAAACGCAAACACAGTGCACTTGGATGAACCCTCCATGCTTGAACTTACTCGATAAAAAAATTAACCCCGCCTGTTTTACTTCACTCTCCACCGCTGTGGAGCGCTGCTTCAAAAGCTCGTTTTCGGTCGTGGCCGATATTTTAGAAATTTTATCTCTTCATTCACGCGAGCTCCGTTGGAAACTTTAAAAAGCTTAACGTCAGAACTTTCAGACACAGAGGCTACGGCAAAAAATCTTACATAGGAACTTGGTGTAAGATTATTCTACTTGTGGCATAAGGAATATGAAATTTTCACGATAAAAAACCGAGGGATGTTTCACGACTCCACGAGCGAGGGAATTGTTAAGATTTCAATGTCAAAAGAATTCTCACAAAATAGGAATTATAACCTATCCTAGCTTTACCCAAATATAAAATATAAGATATCGACCACCTTAACAACCGATATCGACCACCTTAACAACCGATATCGACCGCCTTCCAAACGATATCGACCGCCTAACAACCGATATCGACCGCCTAACAACCGATATCGACCGCCTAACAACCGATATCGACCGCCTAACAACCGATATCGACCGCCTAACAACCGATATCGACCGCCTAACAACCGATATCGACCGCCTAACAACCGATATCGACCGACATCGACCGCCTAACAACCGATATCGACCGACATCGACCGCCTAACAACCGATATCGACCGACATCGACCGCCTAACAACCGATATCGACCGCCTACAAACTGATATCGACCGACATCGACCGCCTACAAACTGATATCGTCCTAAAATCGATATATCGATAAAGTAACCTAGAACCAACATATCGGTAAAAATCTGTACATTAAGCTCGAACCGATATATTGGCTATATCGACCGCCTACAAACTGATATCGTCCTAAAATCGATATATCGATAAAGTAACCTAGAACCAATATATCGGTAAAAATCTGTACATTAAGCTCGAACCGATATATTGGCTATTAAAGTGAAATATCGGTTTGGGTAAGAGGCCCATCACTGATTCTAAACAAGAAATTGAAGAAACAAGAAGATAACAATAAGCGGCGGGAAAAAACATTCGCACAGATATTTGAAATATGTATCTAGCGACATCTAGGAAAGTGTCTACGCATTGACAAAAACGCAATACCGCAAAGCGAAAAAATACCCCTTCAATATAAATTTAATACCGCAATGAAAATTCTGTCTTATTAATTGAAAATTCACATATAATTAATAACAAAGTAATTAGTTGTACCGACGTCGGCTAGATGGAGATAAATACTATTTTAAAAAAGTTAAACCGAGCGCAGAACAGGCTAAGAAACAGGGTGGTGGCTCTAAAATGTCCACTTTAAATATTAGCTGGGCTGGATTAAAATTTAAATACTTAGGGGTCTACTGACTTTGAAGCCACTTAATTAAAAATTTTCCAAGATCAACAATTTTTAAGTGGCCAAAGTCCCGTTTATTTAATTAAAATTAAAGTGCTAGTCTCAGACTGGCGCACAAGTTTCCGAAATTTTAGCCATGAAGAAAAGAGGTAAGGAGTGGCAATGATGATGGGCGACCTGGGGCCCTGAAACTCTCCCAGTGTACCCTGCGCACGCCCCTATCCTTGGGTAGACGATTGTTAAGGGCTGACGAGTAGCGCCATTGTATTTGTATGAGAACTAGCTTACATTTTTAAGACATAGGGGGCGTCCTTCACGATTCTGTACAGTACGACACTATCTAAACGCTGAGGATGCTGGGAGGACTATAGTTTTGGTTTCTAAAAGACTGTTACTACTTTTTGTTGCCTTGACAAACAAACCAACAGATCGTAATTGAATTAACCTTGACCGCTGTGAAAATTGGTGGGAAAAACCTACATTTTTCTTTTGATTCTTGAAAAAAGCTGGCATGGAATAATGGAAAAGCCAAAAAAAAAAACCGCAGCAAAATAACGTTCTTAAAATTCCTTCCGTTAACTAGAGCTTCTCCCGCGCTAAAAAAAATTAAAAACAGATTATGGCTAAAGAAAAAATTATTCCATTTAAATATTTACGTTCGATACAAGATTACAAATTGTACGGAACCATTTACAAGGGATTACTGACCTTTCACCACTAATGAACTTCAGTTAGCGAATAGAAAACATTTCTTAAACAATTTCACCTTGTGCCCCTTCGTACAAGACAATTTGACCTGGTTTTCTTATTTGACCCGATATGTGGACTTCAAACATAAAAGACTAAAGAGGACTGGTAACTTTGAAGTCCAATCCAACCTTTATCTATATGACGGACCTTCTGTCTTAAATCAAAAAGTAGCCCCGTTGTTGCCCTTAAACACAACTTTTCTACTACACAGTGGCTAAGCTTGGATAAGGCTACTTAATCCAAAGGCCGGACCCATTGAAACTCAGTGCATTATGTATGATTGGTTCTTGCCTTTGACAAGATAAAATTCATGTCCAGAAGATTAGCCAGAATGCTAGGGGTGATAATGGAGTCGCCTGTTGCTTTAACGGTATATAAAAGCAGTTCATACTCCGACACCCTTTTTTGTAAAAGGTCTACACCTTCATACAAGATTTCAAATTATAATCCTTTGTTCAAAATTTAATATAATCTCTCCATTATGATTGGTATTTTTATGGAGTAGCCCCTGTAAAAGAAACCACCGCATCTTCTATATTTTCAATTTTGTATACTGCCTTTCTTTCTACCAAAGTTGAAGGTCAGATTGCGAAGGTTATTTTGGATCCGTTCTCAGAGCTTCAATCATGTAGAAACAATTTGAGCATCGGTAACTATTCATTTTGGCCTTTTGACGAGACTGCCATTCACCGCCGGAACACGTAATTCGAAATGGTAATTCGAGCGTATCCGACGCGAAAGTTACCTTTTTTTCTCCCATTAAAATGAAGTAAAGGCTTTAGGCGCCTTCTATTAACAACAAGGAAATGTATTGTGAATCGAAAGGTTACGCAAAAATATTTCAAAAGAAAGTAAAATTTGTTGAGTTATTGGCATATTCAGAATAATTAATTTACAAAAAGGGGTAGTAAATTAACGTAGCTTGAAGGGAGAAAGAAATTGTACTAAAAGCAGAAGAACACTTAAAGGGAGGGTGAAGTGGAAAACCAAGTGATTTTTTTATCGATTCTTCTACACATTATAAGACCAATCTGTATAGAAAAACATTCAGGAAATATCTCCAAATGGTTTTAAAATTCAAATTATGTTTAGATTTTATGGATAATTTGAAATAAGGACCTCCGACCAATTGCGTAACGCCCTGCCTTCCTGTTAACAAAATTCCAGTTGCACGCTCTACATCTCGCGCCATGATTGTCACATGGCGAGCAACTTTTATCAAATCTCGTGCTAAATTTCATTCGGCATGGAGAGTGCCACGAGAATTTTGTTAACAAGAAGGAAGGGCGTTACGCGATTGGTCAGAAGTCCTTATTTAAAATTTCAATTAAATCTGAACCTTTTTTAAAATTATTCTGAAGTATTTCCTGGATGTTTCACTATGCAGAAGGATCTTATAATTAGTAGAAGAATCGATAAAAAATCACTTGATTTGTCGAAGTGGAGAATTAAGTGATTTTTATCGATTTTTCCACTAATTATAAGACCAGTCTGCATATTGAAACATTCAGGAAATACCTCCGAATGATTTTAAAATTCAGATTGGGTTCAGAATTTATGGATAATTTGAAATAACGACCCCCGACCAATCGCTTAACGCCCTGCCTTCTTGTTAACAAAATTCTCGTGGCACTCTCCATGCCGAATGAAATTTAGCTCGCGATTTGATATGAAATTGATGAACTCTTGATTAAAATGTTTAGTTTAATGTTAAACTCCATTTTTGAATTTTTAGATTGAATAAAATCACGAGTAGATTGAAAAAATCATGATCAAATCTGGATAACATTGATTAAATATTGACTGAATATTTAAATAACTATTGCCTTGGCTACTTTGTTTATAAGGCGGAAGTAACCCGCCCCTCGGACTGTATCGTCTCTTCACAATTGAAGGTCATTATTGTCAATCAATGAGGGCTTCTCCTCTTGCGAGGTCACGGCCGATTCAAAATTAATTCTGGAATTTAGTCCACGGCGAGATTGACAATACAGTCTTCGAGTGTTCCTATTTTATTTTCGTAATGGACAATTACCCTGGGTAATAGATACGGCCAATTATTTGCTCCCTCAGTACTATAGGAAGAAGGAATCGTCAACAATACATATTGAAAATCTACGGCGACAATGATACCGTGTTTCAATTTTAAGCGTCTGTTGAATGACAACCTATCATTAGTAGATTTGGAGGTACGCGTTCTCGCACATCGTACCTTATGGTTCCGTGTGTTCTACTTTGTATAAGGTAGCCGGCGTTTCCCTGTCGTTGTTAAGAGATACCAAACTGGAAAGAGTTTTTTTCCCCTTGGGACAGAGCGTATAGCCGCGAGACTTTGTGCACCGGCAAGAATGTTGAACACGGACCAGTTCATAGGATTGAGGTTTGTACAGGTGGTGGCGCTTTTTGACTCTGTCACCACAGGCGAACTGTACACATCCAGTGGACGAGTCCCTTATTCCCTACAGCTTTATAGCTCAAAAGGTACTAGGAAGATTTTCCTCTCTTTGTATATAGACAGGCAACTCTAAATAGGCTTTGCGTCCACAACCAGTCTGGGTAACTAGTCCTTGGACCAGTGACCCTCATATTGTCCGAAATAATAAACTGGTCCCAGCCTTTGTTCTACTACAGATTTGCAATTAATAAACTGGTCACTAGGAGCAGTAACACTCCCCTTTCTTGAATTTAAAAACTAGTGCAAGTAATTAATTAACTGGTTTTAGACCGCAAGAAGTGTGACATATCCCAGACTGTCCACAACTATCAAATTACGATGGTTTTTCTGGAAACTAAATTTTTCGCAACTTTCAATTTCAATAAAAAGTATGCTTATAATTAAGGGCTAGGGTTTGCTACCGTCCGTCTCTATCTTGAGAATAACTCAAGCAGTCCACATCTAAAAC
Source organism: Phalangium opilio (assembly GCA_019434445.1). Lineage (NCBI taxonomy): Eukaryota > Metazoa > Arthropoda > Arachnida > Opiliones > Phalangiidae > Phalangium > Phalangium opilio. The sequence goes on from JAEQBA010002010.1 coordinate 18,088, forward strand.
CTTCCCCTCGTGTTACTGATATCAACAATAGTCTTTTCGAATTCGGTTACGAATTGTCACTGCGCATAAAGAACAAACATGCAAACAAAAAAACCACTTTCTGAATAATATAGAAGATTAGCAAGAAATTTCTGCAAAGGTAAACAGAAATAATAGAAAGTGAGCAACTTGAGTCCATGAAAGCCTTCCGTAGTGTATACACCCTTATCTAAAGATATACTGTTAAGAAGACATACCGTATGTGGACCCAAAGACTTTAGATAGGGCATTAACGTTTATAGTCCACCAAAGTCTTCATTTTTTGAAGGCATATCTAAAGTCTTTGGAGACACAATACCAGATGTTCAGTCTTAAATCAAGAAGGTGATCAAACACCAGTTTCTATTATATCCCCAACTTGTGCAAGGCTGAATTCCCAGTATGGTTTCTTTCTAGACTCCTGTACGATCAATCAGCCCTATACTTTTAATCCTACCTTATCTTTTACAGCTTCACTGTGACTAAAAATGTTGAATTCGGTTTGAGCTATTATAGGCCTTAGAATATTTTTGATCCTTATAGATTTCGTATAGTGCAAACATTTGTAAATGTAATTCGGTTTGCTGGTGCTTACTCTAATAAGCACGTTTTCTTCTAATATACCACGAGGGGCAGTAAATAGTTTGGTTCTGGTTTGAACAGGGACAATACGCATCACGCTTCCTTACAGTCTCACTTTCGGCAAGGGCTTTCGGTTATATTTATTCGCCTTTGATTTTGCCACGCAACACGTATCTATGAACGAAAAGGTTTCGTCTTAGTTTCTTGTTTTTTCGTCAGACAGGTGGCTAGACAGTATGATGTTCTTCTCGACAATGAAAATTTGAAATTATAACGTTCGTCTACGTGGGGGAGTAAGGTCGTTTAGAGAGAAAATTTGACTCGGTATAGACTGCGTGACATTACCAACACTAGTGAACCAGAGAGCATCTTCAGGAAATATTTTAACAAGTTGGGAAACCAAAATAAACCGCTCCGAGTCGAGACGCGATTAAGAGGTTTTTCTCAAATAATTTAATAAATATAATTTATATTAATTATTTTAATCGCAATTAATTTACCTTAAGTCTAGTTAAATCGTTTTAAGAAAATTTATTTCTAAAATCATTTTAAACATAGCTATTGTTGACGTTTGAATTCAAGCGTATGCCTCTTTAACAATTTTTGGAAATTGTCAATGTTAAGAAAATATTTATAAGAATAACAATTGTTATAAACAAGTCAACTGTTCAGAAAATTATGTTAGAAAACATATTTATTGCAATGTTCAACGTTGCAATTTTCTGTTACCAAAGAAATGTTTCCCACTAGTATCAAATTTTCGAAACTTGTTAAAATTTTAATTAAAATGAGTAGATTTTCCATGAGGTTTTCAACTAAGTTGAGACCGTTAGGATCCAAAGCTCTCTTATAAACCTGAGAAGAATTTAAATAGTACTACTATTTTAAGGCGTTCTTTTTTGGCTGAAGTTGAATGGACTGAAATGGTCATTTAAATTAGTTTTTTTTATCCGACAATGGTGTTAGGCTGTGCGCTCCAAATATTTTATACAAAGAAGTCAACGCTTCTTATACAACTACAACTTCGGCCAATACAATAAAAAATGACGCTACGAAAACAGACCAACTAATCTGAAAATAAGAAACAAGACGGTTTGGAATGAAATAATGATTCATCCTTAAATATACTATCAAAGAGATCAAATAAAATAAGTTCGAATTCTCTTTCGAAAAAGATGCGACAAAATTTTCAACTTCGAATTTCCTGAATTCGTTAAAATTCTTAAAATGTCCTGACGTTTTGGGTCAAAAAGTGTCAATGTTAAGAGAAAATTTTGGAAGATATATTTTTTATAATCAACTGTTATGTTATGTTCAAAACCTATTTATTGAAATGAGCGAAGCTGGAACACTGTTCAACTTTGAAATTTTACTAAACCGAAGACATGAAATTCCTTGGCTTAGTTAAAATTCTTAAAATTTTCTTAAATTTTTTTTATTTTAACTTTTCATAAATTTTCTGACATTTGAATGATTATTTTAACCCATTTTCAATTCTATGACTTTTTCAAGGCCATTTAAGGTCCCATAAATTTCATGACTTTCTTGGCTAATATTTTAAATTCAATGACTTTTTTGGCTCATATTTAAAATTCCATGACTTTTTCGCTCATATTTTAAATTCCATGACCTTTTTGGCTCATATTTTAAATTCTATGACTTTATGGCTCGTATATTAAATTCCAAAACCTGTACCATGCCCCACAATACAACATCCACTAATTGACTACAATAGGTAAATTTCACTTACGTGGACACAACTAAAAATTATACCTACACTGAAAATAGAGTTAAAATTCAGTACGCACAATACTAGAATCCCTAATAATTTTTGAGATAGCGCGAGGCTTCGAGCGTAGTGACAACAGACCCTGAATATGACTATAGGACATTTGAATCTTTGTTAAAAAAATAATAAAAGAAACATAATGAAAAGTCTTTGTTGAATAAACCATTATGAAGTGAACGTAACGAGATTTGCGGACCATTTAGAGTTTTATAGACCTTCCTTGAAGTGACCATTCAGTTGGCCATAGTTATCTACTATTGTCATTAGGGCTTGAATGCTAAGGTAAAGTAGGGCGCCATAAAACGGAGAATGCCTATTTGGTAAAACTTAAAGCGTAGATAAAAAACGCATTGCAAAATGCAGCATTGTTACATTTAGATAGCGGGTTTACACGAAAATTGGCTTCATATATCCGGTTTATTGGAAATATCGAGAAAATTATAGGAAATATTAAAAGTTGTTAAATTATTCTATGAAATTTTGGAAACTGTGAGATTATGACGTATAACATTGAAAAGATTTATGAAAATTAAAGATAGTAAACATTGGAATTTTTGAGAAAAGATAATGAAAAATAGCAAAGATAATGAAATATTGCAACTTTAGAAAGGTTTAATGAAAAATAGCAAAGATAATGAAATATTGCAACTTTAGAAAGGTTTCATGAAATATTGTTATTTTTGAGGAAGGTTAATGAAATATTAGAATTTTTGAGGAAGGTTAATGAAATATTAGAATTTTTGAGGAAGGTTAATGAAATATTAGAATTTTTGAGGAAGGTTAATGAAATACTGTTATTTTTGAGGAAGGTTAATGAAATATTGGAATTTTTGAGGAAGGTTAATGAAATACTGTTATTTTTGAGGAAGGTTAATGAAATATTAGAATTTTTGAGGAAGGTTTATGAAATATTGAATTTAATTGTTATTTTGAGGAAGGTTAAGGAAATATTTGAATTTATTAGAAAATTTTGAAACAAAAAAAAATTTAATGAAAGATTGGAATTTTTGAAAAACGTTTCATGAAATTTTTCAATTTAGTTGGAATAATGGAATTTTTGAGAAAGTTAATGAAACATTGGAATTTTTGAGGAAGGTTAATGAAATATCGGAAATTATCAGAGAATGTAATGAAATATCAGAAAATATCAGAGAATGTAATGAAATATCGGAAATTATCAGAGAATGTAATGAAATATCGGAAATTATCAGAGAATGTAATGAAATATCGGAAATTATCAGAGAATGTAATGAAATATCGGAAATTATCAGAGAATGTAATGAAATATCGGAAATTATCAGAGCAGATAATGAAATATTCGAATCTTAGAAATGGTTAATCAGATCTTGTAATTTTTGAGAAACGTTATTAATTTTAATTTTAATGTACAATAAAGATATTTGGAAAAAGTAAATGAAATATTGAAATTTCTGAAAAAAGTTATAGTAGTAGTAACAAAACTCCACGAAATATTGAAAATAAGAGAAACATAAATCGAAAGTAATTAAAGAGGGCATTACTCCGCAAGCTAAAAAAACCCACTATTACCATGCCTATACGTCAATAAGAACTAGTTGAACAATATTTTGTACGTCAAACCATTGATCGATTATACAAATATGTATCATTGTGAAAAATTCAAAAACGTGCATGGAATTATTGTCATTTATAAATTAGTAAATGTTCATAATGTAGTGCTTTTAATATGAAAGAGTACAAATTTTATTCTAATCAGGATTAAATTAATCTGAAGCTACCTATCTGAACAAATCAGGAACGCGTGTCAGTTAGAAATTACATGCAAAAGGTCACATCCCTTTGCAAAGATCATCAGGGATAGATTTAATTTTAGAAGTAGGAATGGAGAACAGTTAGTATTTACTTCAGTCCGATTCATAGCCCAGTAAAGAGCCCCACCTTCCAACACGTAACGAAAATTTTAATTATTTTAATGGCTCACATAAAACTACGTTTTGATGCGGTTGCTGACGGGGAAGGCGAAAAATACGTAATTCCTTTTTACCTCTGTCGCTCTGACCCGTCTCTTCTTTCATACCCCCCCCGTCCTGTGGAAGGGGGTCTGGGACTTTGACGCGCGCCCACATTACTCGGTTCTACATTCCTACTTCTAAAATTAAATCTATCCCTGGATCATTAACAAGTGAAAATAGTTAGTTGTATTACTATTCTGGTCGTCATTTTCCAAGATACCGGCATATTCAAACCAGCTACCAACGTTTAATACCTTCGAGTTAATTCGCTTCTGACAAGTACAAATTGAAAGTGGCATTTTGATTGTCACGTACAAACAAATTTATTTTTATTGTTGGATAAAATCATAAAATGTGTTCCGCGTCAACTCCGACGCATCGCCTGAAGAGCCAGTCGTATTCTTATTATTCAAATTTGATACTAAATAACAATAAGGATTTGACTATTCTACAGGGCCGGTAGGCCCTTGTAGATATGACTTGATACTCTTTTGTAACGTTAAATCAAAATTCACATGCTTTTACCAATTTTCCTATGGAGATTAACATGGGGTTTTTCGTGATATTTAACCACCTCTAACTGAAAAACTAGAGCGAAGTTACTTTTCGGAATACTCTTAATTTAACAATTAAGTATTCAGGGTGTGCGATCGGCTAGTCTAATCAGAAACAACTAAGTCTAAGTATGTTAATTTTAGTTAATTACAGAAGTACTTGTTTCGACCATCGTGATTGGACATAATAATAATGCTAGAGCTCTTCGAAAACTCAAAATAACCAAGTATCTATGGTGTAGTGGTTATCACGTCCGCTTTACACTCGGAAGGTCCCAGGTTCGAGCCCTAGTAGATACATGACTTGACTATCGTTATTGGACACAATAATAAGCTAGATCTCTTCGAAAACTCAGAATAACCAAGTATTCATTGTGTAGTGGTTATCACGTCCGCTTTACACGCGGAAGGTCCCGGGTTCGAGCCCTGGTAGATACATGTTTTGACCATCGTGATTGGACATAATAATAAGCTAGATCTCTTAGGAATCTCAGTATTACCAGGTATGTGTAGTGTAGTGGTTATCTCGTCCGCCTAACACGCGGAAGGTGCAACGTTTGGGCCCTGCTAGATACACGTTTTGACCATCGTAATTGGACATAATAATAAGCGGTAAAGAAAACATAATTACTCAAAATTTAATTACATTAAGACTGAAGCGACAGATATTATATAAAAACGTCTTGGATTGGACCAAGGCCGAAAAAACAAACGATATGTGTGAGGTTTATCAATTGACTGAAGTTTCAGATATTGAAATTTTTTCTACTTATTTTTATACACTCAATCCTTAATCAATATTTAATTCAATCAACTGATTTTACTGTTAATCGACCTAGTCCCTCTAAATTAATTGAAAAAATTACATATCTACGCTTTTTCAAGAACAATTACATTTTCCGAAAACATTCTATCGTGAAATTAATTTATCATGTTGAGGATACAGTATTGAATATTTGAAATGTTCTACTGGATGTCTAAAACAAGCAAGCGAACTTTGGCATAACTCGAATGGAAAATGTAAATATTTGATCGTGGATGCCAAACAAGGGTGTTGGTGCGAATTTATACATTTAATTTCGTATATCGAAATGCTACATTTCTATTGTCGCCTCTTTGATGGTAAAGTTGCACTGGAACTTCCTTTTCCGTACTTAAGAATTTCTTGGTCATAACTCAGTCTATGGTAATATTGGCTGGGTGTGTTGCGACGGCTCAGATGACCCATACACTGAAACCACTGGTGATTATAAAATGCCATATATTGGGAAAATAGAGGAAGGGAGGGGGTGTCGGAGTTAAATGTGACCTTCTTGGCATAACTAGTAATGAATGATTTGTTTAACCATATTATTTCCGCGGGAAATGAATATAACAAGTCTGAGAAGTATTTCTGTTTATGTGATCTTTACCCTTTACCACACAGGATAAACTTTGTTGCTTTGTCTTAAGTAGACGACATTCACTCTAAACGACAGTCTTATCAACAACTTAAAACAGATTTAAACTTCTTTTGGTGCAAACTTGAAAATTTGTCAAGCCAGCAACAATTAAAACTATGTCGGTCAAGATGCTCACAAGTTAGTGAGTATCGACACGAAATCCCTTCAAAATAATTAATTTCATGATAAAATGTTTTCGGAAAATGTAATTGTTCTTGAAAAAGCGTAGATATGTAATTTTTTCAATTAATTTAGAGGGACTAGGTCGATTAACAGTAAAATCAGTTGATTGAATTAAATATTGATTAAGGATTGAGTGTATAAAAATAACTAGAAAAAATTTCAATATCTGAAACTTCAGTCAATTGATAAACCTCACACATATCGTTTGTTTTTTCGGCCTTGGTCCAATCCAAGACGTTTTTATATAATATAAAGATGATTTTGAATCATAACAGGCGAAATTAATGGATTTGCTCAAATCTGGGCCACTCAAATCATTTCGATTTCGAAGCTCACCTTTAAATTGAATTACAATTCCATTTTGTGCCACAGTCCAACTGGTGAACGTGAACCGCGCGATACTTAACTTTTACAGCGAGTGATTTAAGGATATACGACTAAAAAGGTACCAAATACGAAGGTAAGCCTGATTTTAAAATATTCTTCTTCCCGTTATAGGCTTATAAAGGGTGGGATTAAAGAACTGTTCTTTAGCTCCAGAAAAATATGTTTCGCACGGACAACGAGTCTTTTGGATTCACTATAAATGTGGGTTCTAAGTAGAGATGGCCGATACCAGGCTTACCCGATACCGATCGATACCGGTGCAAACATGAACCGATACCGATATTTACTCACTATGATCCAAAAACCCGATACTTCAACCGATACCGATATTTTTAGTTGTACAGTGACATTTACGTATGCATTAAAAATACTAGGAAATATTTAGAGTAATTTCATGAATTATACTACAAAGTACAATGTTTAGAGGTACTTTCAAAATAATATCACGGCTTATTGACATTCATAGAAATGAGATATTATAACCATCAATACATTACTGAAAGACCCAAAAATGTCATGTAACGACATATAAAGCATTTTAAACGAGTGTCGGTTTAGTATCATATTCAACCAACCGATCCGATAATATCGGGAAACCCCGAGTATCGGTACCGGTTCATCCCTAGTTCTAAGACATTTTGATATTAGGGTCACCGTTATTAACCCCTTCAATTAAGCCACAGCCGAAAGAGAATGCTAAGTTACCTAAACATTTAAATCAGGGCCCAGACCGGAAATGCCAGTGAACATTTTTGACTCAAAATCACCAATAGAACAGACTGTACCTCGGTTCGTTTCTACCTCCCTTTATTAAACACCCAATATATTAATCGAACACTCTGAGCAACACAATTAGAAAATTTAGTAACAGCAGTGGTAAACGGAAGTAACAGAAAGTGATGAGGCACTGGGCAGGTTAACGAAACAAATAAATGACTGTATTCCCAATTAGAAGTTTATTACGTAAAACCAAATAATTTCTTACTCTAGCTTCTTTGCAAAATCAAACAAATAGGGCTATACTTAAATATTAACTTCTTTTTCGGGGATACCACGGAAACCAATGTTTATGGTGTATTAGCCGGCAAAGCCAGATTTGTTTAGGATATAATAATAGAATTGGTGATACGACGTAAACCACACCTTACATAATAATTCATATTGTGTCAGGATAGATAAAATCAGAAGTAAGATGAGACTAGAAGTGAAGGGCTCTAGCATTGGTAGTAGATCCTGGCACTAGTGAACAAATTTGAGGATTTTATGCCGCTTCAATCGCGCCTACGCTAGAGAGAAAAAAATTGGTCGAGTTCCAAAAAATTTCCTGCCCCCTTCCCCTCAACCTAAAGCCGCGGAACACGGACGCCTGTGCTTGAATCTAGTTCGGCTGCCTACCACCACGAGCGTCTCACGTTTTGGAGGGAAAATTCAGAAACCGCTACTAGAGGGCCAACCGTTGGTTTGTTATCAAGAATATTCACTTTCGCCAAGTGAAGAATTTGGTTACCTCGATACTACTTGTCTCATCTCACTTCTGATAAAATTAAGTAAGGTTAGTTTTTAGTCGAGACATTCGTGACGTTAGAATATTGTTGTTTTTGGAGATTATGGTAGACTTCGATGCGCAAACCTGGTGGAAATTTTGAAAATTGTTTCCCTAAGTCAGTAAATAAATTTTTCATTGGCTCTTAGGGAACTTTTGTTTACTTCAGTTCGCATTTGACTTAACGTATCTTTCTCATATCTATGGGTGGGTGGGAAATTCATTTAACGTAATTTTTTATGTTGGGGGAAGATTGTAGTTGCTTTCTCACGATGGCGCACGGTCGTCACGCGCTATTGGTTGCCAAACTCTCAACCTCGAGACCCCCATTGATGGTAACTCCATTACAAATTAACCAATGTTATTGACAACCCAAAGCTTAAAAATTGAAATTTGAAACTCGATCACTTAAAGGGAATATAGAAAGACCGAAATTTAGGGTTAACGAAAATTTAGTACCACATTTTGACACTATGTTGAACAAACTTTCAATCAATCAATTCAAAATGTTTATTTTTTCCTTTTCATTACATATACAGTTGACCACGGGGCTAAGTCATATTGTGACTTTATGGGAAAGTGGCGCTAGTCAAGTTAATAAACAATTCGGGGCAATACCGTCACGTTAGTTTTGGCTAAAGAGATATCATGGCTTATGCCGCTCGTATAATAAAACATACAACACTAGACCATGGAGGATTTTAGGGGAGATGTTATGGAGATCAAATGTTGAAACGTAAAGCCGTCCAGAACACAAACCCCAATTTCGTTTCCGCCTACCTTAAAACGAAAGGCGTGAAACGTTTGCGCGCACTATTTCCACGCATCTATTGTATGCTATTGGTTTTGATGTCCGTCTTTCAAGCTTATCGATACGGGACTACTTTATAATATAAAGTTTTAGGGACCAAGGTTTACAAAAAACGCGTTACCGCATGGTTATAGTAACGTTACGGTAGTCGTTACGGCATGGAAAACCTAGGAGATGAGGGGCAATCCTACGGCAAAATAATTGAAACAAGCGTTACGATTTCTGTTAATGAAACCCACGTGCTATTATCTATTTTATACATGTTTCAAACTTCGATTTTTGGTTTAAGAAACTTAACACATTTAGTATTTTAATTTGAATTTAAAACCAATTAATAAATATTAAATGGTGAAACACGCCTGCAACCCTTGCGTTAAAAAATGTCAACAGCTAAGCCTTTGTGGCTGCTCAGGGGTATTCCATACAATTGTTTAATTTAAACTCTCCCCAGTTTCAACTTCACCTGAGACTAAATGGAAGCAATTTAGAAGGTATCTAAGGCTTTGGTAGTGGTGCTAAGTAACAAGTACCACCCTAGCAAAAGGGGCTTGGTGCGCGCTAATCACGAATTCACGAGCAGATCGAATTTACACCTAGCTCATCGCTGAGATTTATCGCACGTGACCCAGCTACATTTCGCATAGCGGAACCGCTATGCATTCGGCCTTTCCATCTCCACTAGTTCCTCCATTGCTATACAAAAATACCGTTATTACAAATCCGTTAAGCAAGAAGATATTGTTCGGGTCACCTTCAATTAATAGCTCAAAATTAATGGTACAGCGTATAAATAAAACCATTTTCATTCTTGTATTTGAATTAGTTTCAGTTGAAGGCCGAGATCCAAAGAAAACAGTTCTAGGCGAACCAAAGATAAACAATTTTTGATTTCACTAAAGCTATGTTCACACTTAAACAGGAATCGGTTCAGAACTGGTTTGCCCAACTCTTTTTGAAACCTTCATTACTAATTCAAGCGATTTTAACTGTTTCGATTCAAAATTGAAGCATGTTTTAAAACGATTCCATTGGAACTGTCTGCTACTACTTCCGATAGTACTGTCTTCTAAAGCAGGCTAAATACAGATAAAAATAACCTCATCTCAAGTGTCAATATGAATAAGATTATTAAAATCATCCCAAGTGAACATACCCATAAGATTAAGCTCATACCAAGGTCAAAATATCCATAAGATTAAGCTCATACCAAGGTCAAAATACCCAGAAGATTAAGCTCAACCCCGGGTGAAAATACCCAGAAGATTAAGCTCAACCCCGGGTGAACATACCAATAAGATTGAGCTCAACCCCAGGTGAACATACCAATAAGATTAAGCTCATACCAAGGCGAATATACCAGTAAGATTAAGATCATACCAAGGCGAATATACCAGTAAGATTAAGATTAACCCTAGGTGAAAGTACCCTTAGAAATACTCGTAGAATCTCTTGCACGGCTTTCAGTTCGCCTAGAAGTTAGAACCACTAAAATATTTTAACAACAACGTGAACATATTTCAATCGATGCTCGGTTTTCAGTTCGCCTACTTGGCACCACTTCCACATTCCAAGGCTAGAGACCTAAGCTCCGACATCACCTAAAATCCTCAAATTTTGGATCTCGGCCTTTTAGTGGGCGTAATTCGATTCGGCTGAACGCCTCTGGCACGCACTCGCTCATCAAGCCTCGAATAACAGAATACGTATATATTCCCAGGTCCTACTGGCCGCTAATACATTATATTTTTAACGGCGATAAAGAACTCAGCACGTCTTTGCCAATACGTAACGCGATCCGTTCCTAAAACAAACACAGAATTGTTTACCAAAACGCTAATTACACCATTCACGAAAAAGGTATTCTCAATGAGGATGTATCTGGGTAAGGTCGCGCAATTCTTATCCGTTTGCTTCACCTAACCTGAACTTCCTCAACTCTTTAAAGGGAACATGAAATGAAACGGACATATTTTATTTTTTCTACATATTCATAATATCAAAGGCAAATAAGAGCAGCAGAAAAGAATAGCACTATTTGATAACTGGAAAAAACAGTGAATTCACGCTTTCTCGTATTACGAACGTTTTTGGCGTTCGCCATTTTCAAAATTCCGAAAGTGCTCAACCCACATATGCTTGGTTGCCTAGTATAATGTAATAAGCGTATACCACTTCGAAAAAGGCTGATAATCACATATAGTATACGTCTTGATCTCTATCTCACTAGCTTGTTTTAGTTGACCAACTTGACCACTAAGCGCTCAATTAATATTACTAAAGCGGTCGTTCCCCCAGGGTTGCCAGGCCACTTGTGAGTCAAAAGATTGCAGAGAGAAAGGCTAGCAGTTCAGTTTCAGTCAGTACTTGACCAACTTGACTCACAGAAACGCTGCACTGAAGTTTAAGCAGAGAGAGGGGGGAGGAAATGACTGTAGCCCCAAATACCTATTCCCTATGTTCGACGAAAAGTCCCAATTCAGCTCTTCAATAATAGACCTTATCGACGTAAAAAAGGGGTAGGCAACCCTCAGTATGAGGCCATGCAAGGGGGCTGATACATTACCGTCTCTGCGCACTCTCATGATACAAAAAGACTACAGCGCAGGCGCCGAAAAGCGAGGTGGAAGGCAAAGTTTTACCCCTGTGTCTTTCCCTCTTAGTTACATCGAAATGGTCTATTAGAATATTTATGGTTGTTGCTAAAAGATTTCGTACTTTAAAAGTGGTAGTTGCAGTAAGGCCGCAATTTCTCTACCGTTAACTTAGAGAAGACACTGCTATGAGCCTTCCCTCAAGAGTTAATTGCCTCTTAGCATTTCTTTTGTTATATTCCCTCGGTACTGTTATTCTATTTTGTTCGCGAGTGGTCCGTAAAATTAATTGTCCGCCTTTAATAAAATGGCGGAGCTCCGAAAGACATCCTGGCGCTGTAGCCTAATTGTTAGAGTCAAAATATGTTAGGTCATTTGCGGGTATAATTGGAATATTTTTTTCGGGGTTCTTGAAAACGCTCGTCTCCCGCCGAGGGTGCACGGCCACCAAACAAAACAAATCAAAATAGCCAATTTTCAGACAAATAACGAAGAAAAACAGTTGATGGCACACTTCTCAAGACCTTATAATCTCAGCTAGCTTGTTGCCAAACAAACAATTCCAAAAAAACTGTACGGATCGGCCTCCCGGAGTTAAGTTAGGGGTAACGCTTGATTACGTTTACCACGACTTATTATTTTTAAGGAATTCTTCAATAAAAATTACGAGGCTATGATAAATTAAAATACAGATACAGGTCACCTCGTAAAAGAATTTGTTCAATTTTAGATCCTTTTGTATAGCAGACAGGTTTAACAATTATCATTTTATAAAAGTCCGATCTTTTTAGCAATTTAGCTCACGTGACCACCGGTAATTGAAATTCAGCCGTTTTTAACCATTAAAAGCATATCATATCAGATCACTCTGAATATACCCATTTAAATCATATCATACAGTAGCGTCGCTAGGGTTTGAAATTTGGGGGGGCTAAATCTGGGCAAACTATTTTAAAGTTATTATACGAACTTAATATAAACAAGATGGCCCAAGGGCTGGGACTTAATAGTAGCCACATCGTTATCTATTTAATTAGCACATAAAAAGAAAAAAAATTCAAAGACCCTAAACAAAAAAATAAGAAGTGTCCGACCCCACAGTGGTAGCGTGTCTTACTGCTGCGCCAGCCTGCCGGGTTCAATTCCCGGGTGCGGTTAGAAAATTTTTTAATTAAAATATAACTGAGCTCAGCTACCACTATTGGTGGGTTGAAGTACTATCGAGTTCCATTTAAGCTAAAATCTGACGATAACGAAAGCGACAACCCCTGCCACTACTACTACAGCTACTACGGCTCGGGTCAAACTAAGAGCCTATCGTATACTACGATGTGGCTAAAAATTGCATAATGGGTTCTTTGGAAAATGTGTGGACCTTTAAAACTATCCGTAAATTTGTGTCAACGTGAAATTATTCGTATTTTAAAGATGTACAACCTTTTATTGATCAAGACTACGGAACCGATTATGAAGCATTTTCACTCGTCTTAGGTTTATTTTTAGTTTTGGTTAGCTTTTAGTCCACACTATTCGAAAGAACATGAAACATTTTACTTGTCTAGATTTGTTTTTTTCTTCAAAATTTTACTGTTTGATATTGAAAATTTTTTATATATTGCTACAGAATTTTAGGTTGCTTACAGCAATTTTTTGGTAGGGTTTACGGATTATTTTGGGGGGGCTAAGTTCGGAATTTGGGGGGGGGGCTATAGCCCCCCAAAAAAGGCCTAGCGACGCCACTGATATCAGATCATTCGGAATTTACCCATTTAAATCATATCAGATAACCCGGAATTTACCCATTTAAATCATATCAGATCAGATCACTCGGAATCTATCCATTTAAATCATATTAGATCAGTCGGAATTTATCCATTTAAATCATATTAGATCAGTCGGAATTTATCCATTTAAATCATATTAGATCAGTCGGAATTTATCCATTTAAATCATATTAGATCAGTCGGAATTTATCCTTTTAAATCATATTAGATAAGTCGGAATTTATCCATTTAAATCATATTAGATAAGTCGGAGTTTATCCATTTAAATCATATTAGATCAGCCGAAATTTACCCATTTAAATCATATTAGATCAGCCGGAATTTACCCATTTAAATCATATCAGATCACTCGGAATTTACCCATTTAAATCATATCAGATCACTCGGAATTTACCCATTTAAATCATATCAGATCACTCGGAATTTACCCATTTAAATCATATCAGATCACTCGGAATTTACCCATTTAAATCATATCAGATCACTCGGAATTTACCCATTTAAATCATATCAGATCACTCGGAATTTACCCATTTAAATCATATCAGATCACTCGGAATTTACCCATTTAAATCATATCAGATCACTCGGAATTTACCCATTTAAATCATATCAGATCACTCGGAATTTGCCCATTTAAATCATATCAGATCACTCGGAATTTACCCATTTAAATCATATCAGATCACTCGGAATTTACCCATTTAAATCATATCAGATCACTCGGAATTTACCCATTTAAATCATAATAGATCATTAGAAATAAAGTCACTTTAACCCCACTCGATCACTTGAAATTAAGCCACTTGTCGTTAACCCTACCCTATCTCTCGGAATTTACCCATTAAAATCATATTAGATCACTAGAAATGAAGTCACTTCAACCTAGCTTGTTCACTTGAAATTAAGGCACGTTTGTCGTTAACCCTACCCTATCTCTCGGAATTTAGACATTTTTAAACACCACATGATCAGCCATTTAAACTGTATGCGATCACCGAGATTTTACCCACTCTTAGTCTTACCCACCTCAATCACTTAAAATTTGGCAAATTTTAAACCCACATGATTACCAAGAAATCAGTCGTTTTAAAACCTCACATGATCACCTGAACCTAAACATTTTAGATTGATTAGAATTTAGTAATTTTCCACATCGTTTTAACCCTTTTTCACGGTCAAAAAAGCCTTCATACCAAAGAAACGTTTTCTGGGATTAATTAGAGGTAAAATTCCAAATCTCGAGTGAAGCTATAAAGACTAAACAATAAATCAAGAGAATTCTTTGTTTCAGAGAGGATGAATGTGATTAAAATGGGTAAAGGGGTGGCGGCTACTTATTTAGAGCACGTAAGATTTGACGACGTTAACAACAATTAAATGTACCAAAGCATACAGCCCCGAATACACGATTTTAAACGCTTTGAAACAGCAAACTTCAAAAGATAGACTATTTATTATTATTATGGGAACCATGGTTATGAGTGACAATAACTGGCATTTATTCTCTTGTTGAAAACTTTGCGTTAAAACTAGTTATCTAAGTTTAAATTGTGTATAAATGTTATTTTTTTTTTACTATTTTTTCTATTTTACAGGATAATTTATTTAGTTTAAAATTGGAGTAAAATTTATTTCTCAAATAATGCTTCGATACTGTATTAATATTTTTGCCTTAAACTATCAATCGAACTTAGAAAAATAATTTAAGAAACTTCGGAAATTTAATTTGTTAGCGAGCGTATGAGGGGAATAGGGAGCAATGATGAAAATTAAACTTGTTCAATAAGGATACACAGGTTATTTACCTTCTAAACAACAATTATATTGAAATCCTAAGATAAGTTCAAAAATGTGAGTTTATAACATCATAGTTCAAGACAAAATTCAGGGTCTCAACTGAATTCACACATATTTAGTACATTGGTTTCCTTTAACCTATAGACGGGCTGAATAGCCCCTTCCAAAAAGTTTTGAAAAAATGTTCTTAGTCTGAGTCAGTTCAGTTCTTCCTACAAACTGGAAGTAGTTTCCCCGTATAGCCTAGTTCACAACTTAGATATGACGTTTTTTAGCTCCAAGTGCGCATGCGCGAAGAACTTAAACAACAAGATGCACAAGGCAGTCAAAATTTTTGGAAGGGGCTATTGTCTTTCGGGTTCGATTTGTTGCCATCTTTTTAAATGGCGGCCAGAAATTTAAAAACCCTTCTTTATGGAATAATGTCCGCGTGAAAAGTAATAAAAATGTCCTGACGGGCTAACGGGCAACGCCGAGTGCCTAAGCTCCTAGGTTGCTACAAAAATATTAGTCATCAGTAAAATCTATCCATTCTTCATATCATTTTGATGGAAGTCCTTATTACATGCGAGCGAAGCCGCGGGTAACAGCTAGTATTTTATAAAATAATTAATAATAATTATAATTATAATTAATAATAATTGCTTATTTTATCAAATGTTTGGCTATTTTATAAAATAATTGAATATTTTATAAAGTAATTGAATATTTTATAAAGTAATTGAATATTTTATAAAATAATTGAATATTTTATAAAATAATTGAATATTTTATAAAATAATTGAATATTTTATAAAGTAATTGAATATTTTATAAAATAATTGGTTATTTTATCAAATGTTTGGCTATTTTATGAATCTATTGGTGTTTTTTTATAAAATTAATGAAGATTTTATAAAATAATTGGTTTTTTAATTTTTTTTATGAAATTGTTTATTTTATGAAATTATTGGTTAATTTATGACATTACTGGTGAATATGTCAAAAGCTATAGAATTTTGTTGGAATTCCGTGATCACTGAGATCCCTAATATAAACGCTATCCTTTAAAACCTTATAAGGATGCTGATTACTCATAAGATAAATCGTGGGAAAATGTACTTGGTGCCTTCAGCTCTTTGCTAAATCTAAACAAGGGTAACTTATTATAAATTATAAAGAGACGAAAAGAGAATTGAAGTCACGATGTACGAACGAAGAAGGTAGGCAGTCATTGTTAGGCTTTCTGATTCGTAGTAACACTTTTGAAGGGAAGGTTATGGAAGCGTTAAATCGTTACATTATCGTCTTAATAATAATTGGATTCACTCTCTGGCCGCCACCAAAAGGGGAACCACAGGGAGTTTACCAGCATCCCCTGTACCTAAAGGATGAACAAAGGCACCCTTTTTTAGTTTTCAACGCCCGCGACCCACAACTCCATGGGGCAGAAAATCGCCAATGGTCCAACTATCGCCAGCAGATTCATTATCATTTTCGACGCAAAAATATAAACAAGACGTCGCACACAGTCTTTTCAGTTATTTCAAAATTTGAAATTGATTTTTACCGCTTTTCGTTAACCGACTAAAGTGATTTTTCCTGAACAATTTTGAAATCCATATTTTTTTCTAGAAAAGTCACAATTTTGTGGCTAAAGCTGCTAGTACCAAAAATTTAAATATATTAATTCTACAACAAAAGAAAGAATAACATATCAATGTGAAATTCCCAAGCTCTTACGAAAATCTGAATATTCCCGACATTCCACACCCATTTCCAACACTTGCACCAAACCCTTGAAGACCCTTGTAACCCTGGTTTTCCAGGGTTACAAGGGTCTTCTTACAAAAATGCTATTTAATTTTATGGTATTTTTCGATGCTTCGAGGACTCATCTGTTTCGAATCGAATTTCAAATTTTGATAACCGGCGATTATATAAAATGTTTAACAATTAATCGAAGTGAATCAAATGTTTATTTCGGATGTTTAGAAAAAACTCAAAATCAATCATTTGAAGAGAAACAATTTTGAAAAATATTTAGACTTTTAGCGTGTCATCTATCTAAGGACGAATCATTAAAAATGAATCGAACAGATAACTTTCGGAGCGCTTAATCGACTTAAGAAACGATTAATATAATTTTCTTTCAATTATTCGATAATATTTAAATTATGTTTGAAGTTAAATAAATTAACGTGTTTTCTTAGGTCATTTACTAAAAGGGCAAATTTCCAATTCCTAAATATTTTTCTTTTGAAACATTTGGAATTTGAGCTACTGACGAATTACGAAAGTAACCATGAAAACGAGTAGCACGTACCACTTAAAATTATAGTTATGTTTAAATTTAACTTGAAATTGTAGTCTAAATTTAACTTGGAATTGTAGTCTATATTTAACGTACTAGACATTGACGTACGTGTTTTTGTCTATTTATAAAACTCGAAAGGGGGAATCTGAAACGGTGTTCCCCATGGACAGCCGCATAAACGCCGATCATAACACTACCCAAATTCAAAAACCCGATTCCCACACGAAGAATTTTAGAGCACCTTAAACAGACGCAAACCACACCACATTGAACACCAGAGAGCGCTACTATCAAGGCGTCCTAAACATCGCGCTAAAATTAAAAGACGGATTACACAATAAAAAAAGGCGTCCGTTACGTTAAGTCACGGTTGAAAGATGCCCCCGATTTAAGGCACGGAGCTCGCGTGAGAGATAACAACGGCAGTAAGATTTCTACGAATAATTTTCAATCTATTTCCATCATCGCCGGGATAAAGACAGGTCGACAAAATCGAGGCGCGTTTTCAAATATGTCTTAGTATGTTCCAAAATAAACCGTTATTTTTTAATTACAGTTACAAACTAACTTTAAATATGTGAAAAAGTTTCATAAAATATATTTATTTACAAACAAAAAAAAATCATTTTCTTTTAGCAGTGCAACTATATTACCCGAACGTTTTGTACGGTACAATATGCATCGTTTATATTTAAGCGCGCTGGTGGTTTTCCTAAGCCTAACTTTGTCAAAAGGTGAAAATACCACAACTACCAGTATAACATCAGAGGAAGTAACCGAAGTGTTATCATCTACGGTGAAAACTAATACTACGAACGATACAAATATCGATACTGATTCTAGACAAGCCAAATTAGACGAAAGACAATATTCTTCCGGATCGGGAGGTTACGGAAGCGTCCAAGTAGCGACTAGTAACGACAAGTACCCGTCGTATAGTGACTAGAAGCTATCGAGTGATGTGGGTTATAAACCAAGTTACGGCGGAATTTACAAACCGACTTATCAAACATCATCAAGTAGCGGTAATTACAAGCCCTATAAACCCAATGGTGGTCAGAGTAGTTACCAAAACTACGGTGGTGGAAAGCCGAATTATCAAGGTAGCGGAGGAGGTAGCTATCAAGGAAGCGGAGGAAGCTATCAAGGAAGCGGAGGAAGCTATCAAGGAAGTGGAGGAAGATATCAAGGAAGCGGCGGAAGTTATCAAGGAAACGGTGGAAACTATCAAGGAAGCGGCGGGGGCTATCAAGGAAGCGGCGGAAGCTATCAAGGAAGCGGCGGAAGTTATCAAGGAAACGGTGGGAACTATCAAGGAAGCGGAGGAAGTTATCAACAGGGAAGCGGAAGTGGGAGTTGGCAGTCGCAGAATAGCAAACCCAGTTATACTAATAATAATAAGCAATGGACGCAACAGTCGTCTAATCATGTAAGTAAATCAGTTTCAATTACCAATGATGCATAAAATAAAGGGGTCAAGGTAAAATTACTCGATATGGGCAAATCAAAGGCGTCACTGTGCTTGTGAGCGCGTCTAGCGTGATAAGTGCTTATTTTATCTATCAACGTTTCTCATTTGTTTGAGATGATCTAAGCAGTGTTAAGTTCATCAAAACTAGCGCTTACTCGAGAAATTAAAATTTCCTAGCAACAGATTAATTCAGACAAAAAAAATATTTTTGAATAATTGAAAACAAGTGTATTAGCGTAAAGCTTTAGTATAAACAATTATGATATTATAATGTTAAATCTCGCAGAGATTTTGAGTATGTTACGGATTGAGTATAAATAGAAAATCACCACCGCGCCAACACTAAAAACCGAAACTTAGTACGTATTTAGTGGAAGTCAACCTCGATAAACGCCATTTTGCGAGAAATTACCTCCATTTTAAAGCAAAGGGCGGCTCCATTGATGCCCCTTAAAGATGGTTTTCAACTATACCGTGGCTAAACTTGGTAAAGACTACTTAAGCTAAAGGCAGGAACCAATCAGACCTAATGCATTGGGTCCAGAAGATTAGCCAGAATGCTAGGGGTGATAATGGAGCCGCCTGTTACTTTGACACGTTGCTAAAAATTTGAACTTCTTTAGGTCTATATCCCACGTGGTGGATTAATGTTTGGCTCTTTTTGCAAAATTCTAGAATCAACAAGTTGCCAATTTAAACGAATGCAGCGGTCAACAAGCTTGCAACGCCATTTTCCTTCGTATGAATTATACGCATCGTCTATGCAGTTGTCCTAGTAGTAACGGAAAGCAAGGACGATGTTCCGAATCCAGAAATGCCTACGATGGATACACGATGGAGCTAGCCACTAGGCCTATCAAAAGAGTAAGTCAATCTTCTATATATATTTTAAAATGAATGTTCGTAGTCCCGTAAACAATAATGGGATTGCGATGAAACTTCGGTGAGTTGTTGCGCGTACGCCAACGAAGGGTTCAGAACAGTCTGGGAGATAAGAATATTTTTAAACTAGTACTTGGGAACAGTGACCCCCCCTGGTGTCCGAAATAATAAACTGGTCTCCGTACTGGTCCCCACCTTCGATCTGCTATAGATTTTCAATTGATAAATTGGTCCCGAGGACCAGTAACCCCCACTTCTTGAATTTAA
This sequence comes from Phalangium opilio, assembly GCA_019434445.1. NCBI lineage: Eukaryota > Metazoa > Arthropoda > Arachnida > Opiliones > Phalangiidae > Phalangium > Phalangium opilio. The sequence goes on from JAEQBA010002010.1 coordinate 38,479, forward strand.
GAAAGTGTGCTTTTTCCCTTCTGAACTTCAGAAGTAATTTAGTTGAGTTACTCAGAGTTGGATGATGGATCCGCGGATGTCTTTACAGGCTCAATGGCTAGGGAACTACCCAGATCCGTAACATTTGAGCTTTACTGTTTATCATTATAAAAGTATCGCTTTATTCAATTTGAAAGTTGTAAAAAAATTGTTTCTTAAAAACAACATCATGCAGATTGATTTGATAGGGGTGGGTCCAAAGTTTATAATCAGTGTTTAGTGTCCACGTAGACAGGAAAAACTCCCCGCTGTCCACTCCCTTAAAACACCCGCGAAAACACTGGGCAACGTCGGGTACCTTTCTTCAGTTACTAATATACTAAGCTGTCAATTTGACAAGGACAAGCCAGTGCTTATATTACATAACGGATAACTCTCACAAATACCGTTTCATACAGTTAAACATCACAAAAATCTATATTAAATTTCGTATTTAATATAAAAAGAAATAGCTCTGGCTCTAATACTGCGAAAAGGTAGACTATATAGATAGAAAAATTATGAATTGGCTACAATTCAGCTAATACATTAAAATTCTCTCTTCAAATCAAAAGCTTAAATGGCTTCAGTTAGTGTTAGGAGATGTTGTCAAGACATACTTATTGAACAGTGTTACGCGTTACTTAGTGCTGTGCGAGTACTCAATCGAGTATCGAGCCAACTACTCGGCTCGATACTCGATAAGAAATTTTCTGAGACTCGAAAAAGTTGCGAGTATTAAACCTAGGCTAGATAAATACTCGAATCTGCTTATGGAAGAATATATCTTCCCAATACAATCTCGAAGCTGGTAAAACGTTTCTTAATTTTATTTTCTCGTAAACAGTCACTCAAAACCATTTTTCTTAAAACCTACGTTGCGATTACACAATAATAAAATGTTTAGATAATATAAATTAATGAAAGTAGTTGTTCACTTGTTGATAATCAAGATGACATAGAAAACTGTATCAAATCACGATCCCTGAGACATAAGAGAAACATTGTACGCGCAATTTATGTAAATATGTCATAATTTTACTGAAAACTCTGACAAAGAACAACGAGAAGGCGTTTCTATAGAACGAAACGACAAATTTGCTTACATTAACAGGATTTTTTTTTTGTATAAATTTTAATACGTTTCGCGTTCGTGAATCTTTTCAGTTTATTCGATCCTTGAAATTTTTGTGTTAAAAGGAGGGGTGTATAATAACGTCGCTTGCAATTTCAAAGTCAACCCTTGAAATCTTCATACCCAATTTCGAGCTGTTTCTTTCTACACCCCCGTTACTAATGGGGACGTGTAAAATTTTGAATTGTTCATTTATAAGAGTAAAATTTGTAATTGCGAATAATAACGCATTGTAACATGAACAATTAAGACGGATATTGTATTGTAGGTTACCTGATTCTGCCGCTAATTACCATAAAATTTATGACAAAACAAATGGGGGCAATTCTCTAACTTTTTAAACGAGCTATCGCAAGTGATAACTATCGTCTAAAGGGTTGATGTCAACCTCGTTCCGTCTATGAGTGCGTGATATATGAATAGGTGATTAGGCATAGGTGTCATCAAACCTTGAACGAAAAACGGCGGATGTCTAGCGAATTTCCCTTGTGCTAATAAAAGACGAGGTGGTCAAGTTAAAATTTTACCGTCTTCAGTTATAAAGCAAGCGATAACTTATCGACCTGCTTAACCCTTTCGATAAGTTAATCAATGTCGTGATAATTAAAACCGGTAAATTTTTAACTTGACCACCCAGTTTTTATTTATTAGCACGAGGGGAATTCGCCAGAAATCCGCCCTTTTTCGTTCAAGGTTTGATGACACATAAGACTATTCACCTATTTAGATATCGAGCTCAAATAGAGGGCACGAGGTTGACATCAACCCTTTAGAAGATAGTTATCACTTGCAATAAGTCGCTTAAAAAGTTAGAGAATCGTCCCCATTAGATATTTGCCAATGAAAACTAGTTTTTTTGGTAGAAGCGACCCCTGATGGAGGAGGCAGAGTAAATAGGTATAAACATCAAGCGATTAGCGACCATTCCATTTTCAGACAAAACCCTATCTCTAACACGGGAAAGAACGTTCTTAAACAAATTTGGCATTAAGGCGCATTATCGCATAGAAAATGTCATACTTGCGATATTATACAGGGTGCTGCAAAAAGAGTGGGAGAACCAAAGTAATGTTTAAAGGGAGGGTGAAGTAGAAAATCAAGTAACTTTTTTCTCGATTCTTCTACTAATTATGAGACCATTCTGCGTAATGAAACATTCAGGAAATATTTTCGAATGATTTTAAAATTCAAATTAGGTTCAGATTTTAAGCATAATACTAAATAAGGACCTCCGACCAAACGAGTAACCCCTTGCCATTTTATTAACAAAATTCTCGTGGCACGCTCCATGTCTAGCGCCACGATTGTCACGTCGCGCGCAAAATTTTATCAAATCTCGTGATAAATTCCATTCGACACGGAACGTGCCACAAGAATTTTTTTAATAAAAAGGCAGGGCGTTACGCGATTGGTCGGAGGTCCTTATTTAAAATTATCCTTAAAATCTGAACCTAATTTGAATTTTAAAATCATTCGGAAGTATTTCCTGAATATTTCTCTATGTAGGCTGGTCTTGTAATTAGTATAAGAATCGATAAAAAACACTTGATTTTCTACTTCACCCTCCCTTTAAGAGATGACCCTTTAAAATTCAGAAAGAAACTAAAATACAAAGCCTCTTCACTTTGGTCCTACGACCCTTTCTGAAACACAATGTATTTCTTATGGTCTTAGTAATATAGTCTCTAAACGTTTTTCAGAAAACCCCAATGACATTGCTTAAAACTTGTCAACCTTTGAACACGCTACGTGCCTGCCGTAACCCCAAGGACTGGTCGCTTCTGGCTTTGCAAAATATTCGTACGGGCAAGGCTCAATACTTGGTGACGTGTCGATGCCCCAATTGGGCTTCTCTAGAGGGGCCAGTGGCACACGAAACACCAGCATACGCCGACATCCCCGGAATCAGAGTTTACGGAATGCTATGCTGGAGCGGAAGTAGAGGTAGTCGATTTCAAGCTAAAGGTAAGTTTTACCACAGTATCATGTTTTTTTTGCAAGTAGAGATGGACCGATACCGATACCAATAACGGTACCTATATTGGGCTAAACCGATATATCGGTATCGGTTTAAACAGGTATCGGAACATCTATAGAGATGGACCGATACCGTAGCCATATCGGTACCGATATTGGGCTAAACCGATATATCGGTATCGGTTTAAACTGGGAAACTGGTATCGGCCCATCTCTATTTGCAACTCGATTTGCAAGCTAAAAATCGTCATAGCGTTACTGAAGGGGAACATATCTGCCTCAACAGAGAACTTTCGGTTAGGGGAGAAGGTAAGAATTGTCACAAAATTTAAACGGCCATAATTAATAGTGGGTTGAAAGCAAGGGGAAAGATAAATTCTCAAGAAAATTTGCGAAAACCGTAGTAAGACTTGGGAGAGTGTGACGTACCACTAACTCAAATGAAAACCCTATAATGTTAAAGCTCGTAATTTCAAAATTAAAAACATGGCTTGACGAATTTCTCAAATACATATGCAAACGACTGTTGTATTAGACTCCAGAACTTGCTTAAACCGTTTTAACGCAAAACTTTAACATGGGAACAAACCTTATTGTTATTATATTACTTCTGGATCGCTTATGTATTCTGTTCAAATATACCTTATCGGGATGTTTCACCACCTAGTCTTCTTAAGACTAGGTATAGATATGGCTTCAAACAAAAATAAGACTGGTAACTTTGAAGCCCTATGCAATGTCTTTGGACCTACATACCCCATGTTCCGTCATAAGTTAGTTACCATCTATCAAGCCGATATTGGCTTTAAGGACTAGAGATGGGCCGATACCAGTTTAAACCGATACCGATATGATCCGATACTTGGGAAACCGATACGTACCGATACCGATATTTTACCCGATCCTTCGATTAAACCGATATCAAACCGATACCGATATGGTATCGGTATCGGCCCATCTCTATTGATGATTCTCGATCCAATTTCGGTACTTGAAACTATAAAACTGGCTTATCATACGAAAAACCCATTTTAGACACTAGTTACGTTATCCAAAAATAGATGAAAAACTGTGCTGTCTCAGAGTTTAGGTCTTATAGCGTCATCTACTCTCAACATAAGTATTTATTTTCTTCAAAAAATATCGGGTAGAAATATCGGTTCATTTTTAACCGATACCGATATATCGGTTAAGGCCAAATATCGGTACCGATACCGATATGGCATCGGTATCGGCCCATCTCTATTAAGGACCAAAGAACAAAACAGGAACTCTATGGTCTAGATGGAAGCCTAGCTTAGTGCATAATAATCATTCTTGAGATGTTAATCAAAGTTAAATAATTTCTAAATTCTCTTATTTCAGACCCAGCTCCTGACTTCCCATGGGATATCGTCATAAAATTCGTCAAATCCGGCAGACTGAACTAATGATGGAATCTGAACTAAAAACGGAGAACTACTACAAAACTATTAATTCCTCAGTGCCCTAGACTTAGACCTTAACTTTGATACAATATTCAGATGTCGCGAAATATTTGGTTTGCCGTTTCAAATTACTCCCATACCAGATATCTACCCTACCGTTAATTTATTAGCTTACAGCGAGACCAAAATGAGCAGACATCCTTAATCTTAATGATTTAGATTGATAAAATAACACATCAAAGCCATTAAAAACTAATTAGTTGTGCATTTTGAGAATATATAAATCCTGGCTGACTTTTCCAAGTTCTCCCTGAATATTTCCCATCATGGTTTTCAATGATCCTTTTAGGGCAAAGATGGTCAACGTTAAGAGTATATTTTCAAGATTATTTGTATTATAAATATCAACTTATTAGGTTGTGTTATTAAAGTGGAACTATTCAACGTAGCAATATTCGTAAACCCAATAACCCCCCCCCCCTAAAATAAAATTCCCTGGCTTTGTTAAAACAGTTCAAATTCCCTTAAAAATTTTAAATTCCACGACTTTCTGTAAACATTTTAGGCTAATATTAAGAGTATATTTTTATTAATCAACTCTTTAGGTTATGTGCTAAAACCTATTGTAAAGCGCAACGCTGGAACGTTGCAACAATTTTCCCATAACCAAGAAATTAACAAGGCTAAAATCTAGTTCTTAGACTATTTGGCGCATTTTAAAATTCCCTGACTTATGCAGGAAGACTGTTTTAATTAGGTTATAATTTTTTTCAATCCAAACCGATTAATAACTTGTCTAACCATTTTATTCTCTCTGTAAGACAGAGATACCCGTAAAAATCTAAATATTCGGATTAGGAGTGCGCCAAGAGAAATCGAATTACAAATGGATGAATTTTCGAGAGTGTAAAAAATTTATATTTTTCAAATAAATTATTTTTGTTTATGGTAAAAAAACGAGATGGCTTAATTGGCTCTGTATTTTACCCTTACGTACTCTTCATGTCGCATTTCCTTATAAAATAAGTAGTTTAACAGCAAAAATGCAAAATGTTAAATTCCATTGCAACCTTTCCAAAACGTTTTCAAAGTGTCTCAAGCTTAAATGGAGCAGTGGTAACACGTCATCATGAAGTCAACATTAATGGTAACCGATTTCCCCACTCATATATTAGAAGCCAGCCCTACAAGACTTAAAAATTGCCATAGAAAACAACTTAATTCACTAGTTGTAATGGTGTACGATTTTCAAGATATTTTTCCCCTACCACTACATTAAAGTAACTTGTAAGACGGGGAAACATTTACGACCAGGTCCTATTTTCTATGACCAGGTTAGATAATATACATTAAAGGGACTGTAAAGAGGTCGGCGGACCGTTGAATTTCTTTTTTTAAAAAAAACTCACCCGACCCATCCTCCCCTCTCTTGTGATTGGTTGTGATCCGCCCTGCTTCGGCGTTTCCCCAGTTCTGACCCGCGAGAGTCCGAGACCCCCACTGCGTTTGCTAGAAGGAAAGACTTTCGTTTTGCTCACCCCCCCCCCCCCGGGATTGTGACGTCAATAACGACGTTTTCAAAAAATATTTCCAACGGTCCGCCGACCTCTTTAGAGACCCTTTAATATATATTTCCAAATATTATCTTTATAAATCTTTAGGTTACATTTTGCAACAGTAATGTATGAAGCTGCAACACTGTCAAATTCCCCGAGTTCTTTAAATCCCCAACCCTTTGGTTCGTTTTTAAATTCCCTTGCTCTCAGGGTTTTCCCTGACTTTTTTGCAACCCTGTCCATTAGCAATCGAAATTCACTCCAAACAAATCCCACAGAATCAAATCAAAACATAAGTAGCCAATAAGTAGGCAAAAACTATTGACTTACCCAAGGCCTCAGCTGTGACTTGAATATTACAACTATACATCGCCGCCATCAAACGTTGAGGTTGAGCTTGAAACGCTTTCCGACACAAGTCCTTAACAGTGGACATAATCTGTCCGGCAACTGGTCCATAAGGCATTCCTTCTGAACAATCTTCGTCGTTGGATTCCACCGCATCCCATCGTTCCACGATAAAACACACTCCCATCATTGGTTCCTCGCACATCGGACCGGCTAACGTGGCCAATTGGAATCCGCTAATGAAGGTACTATCGTAATCCGACTGGGCAATCGCGCTGTCGGTATCGTTACTAGTCCATAACGATCGCCGATACTTCGATCGATTCAGTAAAATATTAGGTCCGCAATATCGTGGACCAAACGACCAAATCTGATCAAACGACTCATTCCATTCCGAATCGTCCAACGACTTGAAACACTTTTCTAACGATGATTTGAACTCGGCGACTGATTTCAAATTCGGCTGTTTCGATAATACTTTTAAAATGTCACTATTTTTGTCTAAGAGTTCGACTATCGGTTGAGGTATGGGCGTAGTTCGGATTCGTATCGTAGAGCGTTTATCGGGGGTTTGCATTTCAACTGATCCTTGCGGGAGCGTTTGTTTTTCTTGATCTTCTTTAACGGTTTTAGTAACGTAGTTCTTGTCGTCGATGACTTCGTTAACCATGTCAATTTTGGGTGGAATTATCACAGTTTCACGAAATGGGACGATAGGAGCCGAAACGTTGATTTCTATTTTGGCGTACCTAATAATTGTCAATGTAAATCATTAATTTGTGCACGATATACCTACGGTATCAGTGCACCCTCTCAACATTTAAACATTAATTTAAAGGGTATGCGAATTTACAATTTCATATCATATTTTAGCACGAAAGTGGTATTATGTTACACTTTCGAGTCTCTACTTTCAAAATATCAAGTTTTTAATATAATTGGACCAAATTTTCTATTTTTAAAATCCATTGAAAAAATCACGAAAACTCGGTTTCGATATATCAATAATTTTGTCTTGTCGAGCTTGTTTGCCCGTTTTATGACATCACTATGACGAGAGGGGGTAAAAAGCGCGGGAATCCTATACGCGTCTCGAGCTTCTCGCCAGTCTAAACTCTGGGTCTGATAGCGGAGAGAGTGGCACCATTTCACGTGAAAAATATATCTGTGACGTCACCCAACGGGAAACGTTTTAGCCTTTCGTAAAAAGTGGATTTCAAATAATTTCATACGAAGCATTTTCAAATGCATATTGCGGCCAAATAAGCAGAAATGGGAGAATTAAAAGCTTGATATTTTTGAATTAATTCTATCTTTTGTTATATAAATCAGAGGTTTTTATACAAGATGTTCTTTATCTGGCAATGATTTTTGCAAACCAATAACCCGAATTTTGTCTGATAAGTATTAGCTCTCGTTTACTATAATCATTATAAATTTCCATAAATAACCTTTCCCTATTATTTCCAGAACCAATATGTGAAACCACAATGTTAAGCCATTAACCATTTCACTAAAAAACTTCAAATTACCTTTCTTTGAGGTCATCCAAACACCTTTCAAGATGCAAACCTCCAGCTGTAACGAGAACATGTTCACCAGTTTCTTGAACCAATACTTGAACGCATGGGTCAGCTTGATTTAGAAGTTTTAGGCCTTGGACTAAAGCTGGCATTTCACCTAAGTAAAAACCAAGCAAACAAATCCATTGTACAGGTACAGTGGGTGCAAATAATAGGTTTCAACACGACAAAAGGTTCGCCAAAGAAATGATCTTAACAACAACTTAAATAAAAAAATTATAGAATAGGCCTTTCTGAGTCCGAATAAATTTAGAGAAATCTTGGGTGAAAAGTCCGATGCGCGACTAGCAATTGATAGATTCGTTGAGTTTCATCTTTATAGAGATGAATTTCAATATCAACAGTACAATTTTGAAGAATAAAAAATTAAAATCAATGAACGAAAAACAAATAGAGATCATTCAACAGATGGAGACTTGTAGAATTTTTGCCCTTCTTTCGAAGGGAGTCCCAGCAGTGGGGCCTAAAAGCAAACTAAAACTTAAGGCGAGTGAAATTCCTTCATCCACAATGGTGTCATAGTCAATTATAAAAAAACCGTCTTAATTGGTTTCGACCAAGGCCGAAAAAACAAACGATGTGTGTGAGGTTTATCAACTGACTGAAGTTCAGATATCGAAATTTTTTTCTAATTATTTTTATCCACTCAATCCTTAATAATTAATTCAATCAGCTTATTTTACTGTTAATCGATCTATTCCCTCTAAATTAATTAAAAAAATTACGCTTTTTCAAGAACAATTACATTTTCCGAAAACATTTTATCATGAAATTAATTATTTTGAAGGGATTTCGTGTTGAGCGTTCAGTATTGAATATAAAAACAATTACATATTCCGAAAACATTTTATCATGATATTAATTATTTTGAAGGGATTTAGTGTTGAGGTATCAGTATTGAATATAAAAACAATTACATATTCCGAAAACATTTTATCATGATATTAATTATTTTGAAGGGATTTAGTGTTGAGCGTTCAGTATTGAATATATGAAATATTCTACTGGATGTCTAAAAAGGGCAAGCGATCTTTGACATAACTCGAAAGGAAAATGTAAATATTTAATAGATGCCAAATTTTTTTGCTAATTTCTTATAATAACTTTCAAATTGTTTGCCCAGATTAAGCCCCCTCCCCTCCCCCAAAATTTCAAACCCCAGCGACGCTGTGTGCTGGCGAAGGGACCAGGGCAACGAAAACAGGTGGCCAAAAAGTTATCATAAAAATTTGATATTGGTGGAAAAACTGGAAATGTTACACCCTAATTTATACTGATAACATATTTTGCTGCAACAGTACAAATATATTTGAGCGCCGCTTATGTCTAAAGATTAGCGGCGACATTACTCCAATATAGGCTAGGGCTATCGGGCTAAACATATTATTTTACAAGTGCTCTAGTTGTCGCCACTGTCAAGATACATCGCTATGATAAGGGGTATATAATTTTTCCAGGAGATGGCGCCACCCACAAATTTAATACTCCATCTTTTATGACATAAAATTCCCTCTCCTATACATAGGTTACACGGAAGGAGGGTTTATACCATTGCACAAGGACACCAGGCAACTTAGAGCGTAAAATAGCAGACGATTTTACGCTCTAAGTCGCCTGGTCTCCTTGTGTTAATGGTAGGAATCCTCCATGCCTGTAAACTATGTATTCACGGCCAAATTGGGCATTCACTTAAAAACATTCTAATCTAAGTGTCTTTACTTACTTGGTTGTTTTGGTTCTAGGGCGACTCTAAGAATAGGAACATTCAAACGGTTCAAATCCACAAATGGAGGGCATGCCAAGCTAGTTGATAAAGTGGCGGACTTTAAAATATGATCTTCTAATCCGCCAATACCTGAAACGTTCCATGAGTTATGTAATGTCACTCATACATTATAATGCTCAAGTCGGGAATATTGAATAGAGCTCCTAATGCTAAATCGAAAAATAAGTATAGCCAATCTATTCCTATGCCTAGATCCTATTTCTATAAAATGTCTCTCAGTTTAGCCTCCATCCCTAATGTTCCTAAAGTGTGTAAGCACATTTTGAATGCTAGAATGAACGACATTTCGCTTAATTTTAACGATAGTTATTAAATAATTAAATCATCATTTACATTATTTTCTTCATTATGTGTAACTTAATTAATAAAGGCTCAGGAATCGATTGGCAACAGAATTTTTTTTCTTTTTGGATTTCAGCGTCAAAATTGAGTTGATTTATTAAAGTGTCTATAAAGTTCTCTAAAGAAGACAATCCGGGTAAGAAAACATTATTTGAAATACGTCATAGGCACGTGACTGAGGAAAGATGTGGTTCAAAGAAGCTAGTTCGTTTTATTTCTAAAATTACCACTTCAGGGAATTGGCGCTGCAATCTCGCGAAAAACCAGGACTAGGCGTTAATTTCCACTAAATATGGCGTTTTTGTATCTTGGCGTCACGTGGTGCCTGTGACTTATTTCAAGTAATTTTTACCCACCCGCCTATGCCTTGTTTACAGTCCCTTTAATAAAAAAGTCCGAGACCCGTAAATACTTAAAAAAATAAGTACCTATTACGTTTCCAGCTGAAACCGATTCTAGTTCCTCTAACTCCCTGCCCATTAAAAGGTAAAGACTTCCGACAGTAGCCACCGTCACGTGTTGATCGCTTTTCAGATCTTTTAACACAAGTCCTTCTTCCACATGAAAATTCTAGGCGTTCCACCAATAACAGTTAATCGTTTAAACATTTATATATAGAGTGAGTAATGAGTCTTACATTTTCAAGGGATTTAGCGGGATCGTGTTTGGGTCCCAAAACGTACAGCTTCTGACCTTTCTTAAGTGTACCACTAAACACTCTGGCAAAAGCAATGAAGACATTTTCTTCCACACTTACATCTTGTGCATGAAGAACGCTTTCTGAATCTAAGTTAGCAATAATTCAATGTGATATTCGATTCGCTATCATTAAAAGTATAACAAGTATCTTGTTATACAGGATCAAGAAGCGATATCTTGTTTACTAGGAACATGGATTAACTAACGCTAGGGATTATTCACTAACCGTGTTTCCCATGTAATACTGTTGCCAACTACATGTTCCGAACTATTCCTTGATTCCCCTCTTCATTCCCCCAATTTATTGGACCAAAACGGATGCAGATATAGCGACATCTCTCGCCAAAATAAATAGTTTTTGCCCAACCAATTTAGTCAGGATTTGAATTTTGACGTCATAGAACACGTGATATTTGGTCCAATTTTCTTATAACTTCCTGTTAGGGATAGTAGCTGCTGCTAGGGGGCGTTTGGAACATGCATGCTTTATCTTTTTGGGGGAACGAACTATCGCTAGTGTTAGTTAATCCATGCTAGGGAGAAGGTATAAATTCGCCACATTTCCATCTTTATCTCCAGTCCAAACGTAGCCTGTCCGTAGTTAATCCCCGCCTCTAAATTACAACCAGCATGCATCTCATTGGTTCTTGAAAACTCACGTCAGCGCGACGCGAATGACGAAAATTACAGTCATATTTTCCGACTGAGGAGAGGCAGCGAAATAGCCCAGCCTCCTTTTACCTCCCCCCTTGTATTTTGAAAGGGGGACTGGGACTATGGAGCGCGAATACAAAGGCATCTTATACCTTCTCCCTAGTTAACTAGATATCGCTTCTTGACAGGATGTTCTAAAAACGGTTGTAGGACCGAAGTACGATGGGTGCTACAGTAAATTTTGAGTCAATAATGTTCTATGACCTTTTAAAAGTAGCTTAAAGGTCAACAAAGGAAACTTTTGATAGTAAGAAACACATATTTACAGGTAACTATATGTTCCCCAAAGTACCTGTTAAGTCTTTATGCTCAGCGTTTCTCTCAAGTTGTTTCTGCCGAGCCAATTCTCTCCTCTTCTGTATTTCATCGGCCGTTAAGGGCCTTTGCTTATTCTTCGGTAGATACTTCTCTTCAACTGGAAACATCTTGGAGACGCAGACGATAATGGGAACATCATCTGAAGAACTGCACTCCATAAAATCTAAAAACGGGAATTGTTATACCCAGGTTAGGATGGTTTACCTATTTGTTGGAAATAATAGTTAACATTTCAACCAAGAACAATGTTAATGCAATATGAGAACGTGGTTTGATCGTATAGTTGTTGAAGCATGGATTAACTAACGCTAGGGGTAGTTCGCTCCCCCTAAAAGATAAAGCATGCATGCATGTTCCAAACGCCCCCTAGCAGCAGCTACTATCCCTAACAGGAAGTTATAAGAAAATTGGACCAAATATCACGTGTCCTATGACGTCAAAATTCAAATCCTGACTAAATTGGGATTTGGGCAAAAACTATTTATTTTGGCGAGAGATGTCGCTATATCTGCATCCGTTTTGGTCCAATAAATTGGGGGAATGAAGAGGGGAATCAAGGAATAATTCGGAACATGTAGTTGGCGATAGAAATACATGGGAAACACGGTTAGTAAACAATCCCTAGCGTTAGTTAATCCATGGTTGAAGGGAACACTAAAATACAATAATACCATAGTTGTTGAAGGGGACACTAAAATACAATAGAGCTATTTCAGTGGGGGAAAAATTTCGTCTGCTACGAAAATTGGGCCTGCCTTTGGCGGACCAGGGCGGCCATTTTGTGCAGATTTTCTCTATGGGCAAATAGCATTGGTGACGTAGCCATTACCCCCTCTGAAATAGCTCTATAATACATACATTTTTTGAGTTCTTTGGTTTGCTCTGGTAAGGCATCGTAACTTTGAACGGCTGTACAAAATAGAGATTCCACTCTCTCTTCACTCAGATCACAAGGACTCGGAATCAAATTGCAAACCATATCTGAAATTATGGTTTTATATTTATAATTAAGAAAACAATAATGAGAAACGTAACATGCCTTCAACCTTTCTAAAATAAAGGTAAAAGGAGAGCAAAATATTTTGCTAAAGAATGTTAATGTAATGCAAAATAAAACAAAGAAATTGCATTGCTCTTAAGCTACTAATGTCAAAGTTGTTGATGTAAATGGACCTCCAATTATTGCCTAAAATGAGTCGGATACATTTCACGCTAACCGTTTACGTAGTGATTACGTGACTTACACGTGATTATCATTTCTGATAAGTGTCATATTACCAATCGTTATAAACCTATGTGACACCTGATCACTCGTTATTCACCCGACATACGTGACACATTATAACCCGTTATTGACCAGAAAGACACCAGTTGTAAATGACAAATTATCACTAGCAACAGACTTAAGATACGAACGCGAAAAGTTTAGTTTCTTTGTGAGTTGTGACAAGGCCTACGGTCCTACGGAAAATCGCGGATCTCTTTTTGAGCATCCTTCTCGATTTTATCTTTCTATTCAATTTTTGACTAAATCTCCAGCCAATAAGACCACGGCAGGGCCGGATTAAGCAATTTTGCACCCGGGGGCCGAGATACTGTGCGCCCCCTTAAGTCAGAAAAAACTGAACAGCAAGTGTCGCTAAGGGGGAACAGTTTAACTCAATGCGCCCCCAATAAGCCTTGCGCCCGGGGGCCAGTGCCCCCTCGGCCCCCCCCCCCTTTAATCCGGCCCTGGACCACGGTTAGATTTTGCGATAAAAGTGGGAAAAGACATTTGATCATATTCATTTCGAAACTATCACAGATTATATTAGCAAATGTTTTGCTGTCATACATTAAGGCTTTTAATCCTATTTTAATATTCTAAAGGTGCAAAAAAACAACGTCGAACTCTTCACCGTCCCTTTCAAAAACCTCTAAAATGATCAAATGCTGAATTTCTTACCAAGTGTTGCTGTTGAAAGGGGGAACCATTTCCCGCAAACAGCTTGTAGCTGTACTTTAGGGTCAGAGTGTTTCATATCTCGCGGAAGAACTTTCAAGTCCAAAGTTTTGACAATTTTCTCCGTCATTGCTTTGTCCCTTCGTACCGCAATGGCTTCATACACGGCCCACAAATTTTCAAGGACCAATTGAACAAACAGAGGTTTCTTCGACTTACTCTGTTCAAAAATCACAATTTTAAATGCAATAGCAACTACATTGACCAGCGACATAAAAAGTTATTATTATCAGAAGTGAGATGAGACTAGAAGTAAAGAGCTCTAGCATTGGTAATAGATCCTGGCATTAGAGAACAAATTTGAGGGTTTTACGCCGCTTCAATCGCGCCTACACTAGAGAGAAAAAAATTGGTCGAGTTCCAAAAACATTTCCGACCCCCTTCCCCTCAACCTAAAGCGGCGGAACACGGACGAAGCGGGTGCTTGAATCTAGTTCGGGCGTCTACCACCGCGAGCGTCTCACGTTTTGGAGGGGAAATTCAGAAACCGCCACCAGAGGGCCAACCGTTGGTGTCTTATCAAGAATATTAATTCACTTTCGCCAAGTGAAGAATTTGGTTAGCTCAGTACTTCTAGTCTCATCTCACTTCTGTTATTATCTAACTACATTGGAAGAAAGAACTAGTAAAGAAAGAACTAACAACAGAGCAATGCGAAACAGACTTACTTGGGCACCTTTTTTAACTTCTTTCGTTTTTGTATTTAGGTAAAAATCTCCCCAAAGTGCGTGACGTAGAATCAATTCATTCACACCCAGTTTATCCGAATACATTCTTGCAAAATCAGCAACACTTAAAATAGAAATTAAAATAAAAAAGATTACTGCCAGAACCAAGATGGCCGCGTAAATAAACTTACCTGAAGCCCCATCCATCAATAGCACTGGCGAAGATAACGTTTCCCTGATCAGGATCAAAATACACAGTTGAATCATCTACTTCCTCCAAACCGCTACTCCAATCCAGATATCGCTGAAAAATGTTTTTGGGTAACTTCTAATCTAGAACTAACTTTCAAGCCAATTTCAAGACTAGTGCCTTACCTGATCTTTGTTCTTGAACTCCTGCGCAACATTGCTCTGAAGGAAAGGAATCACGAATGAATAATTATCGTTTAAGAAAAAGATTGAATTGAAATGGTTAAGTATTTAAAATTTTTAGGCTTCCAAAAACTCCAAATAGGTGGCGCCACTATAGTGTATAGATTTATGGGGCTGTCCACCTGTCCGCGATTCCAATTGCTAAAGATTCTGATGTTTTAAGCGGAGCCTCCGGGATGAACTAGGCCCATGCGTGTGGCGAAGCGAGTATATTTTTTAACTAATTTAGTTCGCCTTGTTTTCCCGTTTGGGGGCGCTGATACGACCGAAAAATAAACAAAGTTCAACCCCGTGACCCTGTCGACTGCTTAAGTATTTGGGCCAAGGTCGCGGATTGTAAGTATACGTTTTTATAACTCTTACTGAATTATTTTAATTGAAATAATTTATTTTGTTGTCATCAATACCATCTAACCGAAAGATTCAGTAAAAAGTGAATAGCCCCAAAAACATTTACGTTAATTTTAGGATGAAACTTTTCTCTATCATAAAAATTTTATGACTGACCCCTAAAATATCAACGATAATTTAAGGAAGACCCCTGTCCAGGTTTTTCCCGTATATGGAGTATCCTATGGAGCAAATGTTAACGAAGGAGGGGGGGGCAAATAGGACTATAACATACTCAAAGGGCATCCCCGTATCTCTAATATAACCAGAGTTATGAGTCTCCAAAGTATAGTGTAATGTTAATCCTATGGAGGGTATCTTCATGAACATTTTGCTTAATTACTCGGCCCCTGCTTGACGCAATTTTCCCTGATTTTTATTAAAAATTCCAAATTCCCTGAGGTTTTTGTCAACTATTTCCCTGGTTTTTCCAGGTTTGTATGAACCCTGTAGCTGGTACAACACACGTCTCTGTTGCGGTCGGACCTCCTTTTAACTCCATGGATGAAGGGTTAGCTTTTTCCCTCTTTCCTAAATCTGTTTGTTTAAAATTCTCCCGACCTTCTCGGCCCCTTTTTAAAATTCCACCGACCTTTTTGGTCCATTGATAAATTCCATGACCTTTCCGCCTACTTTTAAATTTCATGATAATTTTACAGGGTTCGTACAAAATTTTTGTAATGAAATTCCCTGACTTTTCCAGGTTTTCCCTGACTAAATTCCACAAATTTCCCTGACCATTTGCAATAACGTACATGGCGAACGTATATGAAAACCAATCTATATTCACTCAAATATTTTTTGCACGAGTTATTGTTATAAAAATCAGCCAATTAATTCGTTTAAATTTAATTTAAAGTAAACCATAAATAACCTGAGCGAGCGAAGCGAATTTGGGGCTTTGCTCAAATCTCAGAAAAACTTTTTCTGGTCACCCTTATACTTTAAATTTCCCTCCAATATATTTTTCCCTGACTTTTCCCTGACTTTTTAGGTCCATTTTAAATTTCCCTGACTTTTTAGGCCCATTTTCAATTTCCCTGACTTTTCCAGGTTTTCCAGGTCGTGTACGAACCCTGTTTTAGCGTATTTTTACTTTGTGTTTTTACTATTTTCCCAGGTATTCTTCGACCCCTAAATCACTATTATAAGCGTTCTATCACAACTTCCATTTTTCTGCCACCTTATACCTTAAACTTTAGCCCTAGACGAACGAAAGGAACTCCACGCCTGTGGCGCCACCTGCCGCTACAATAATACATACTTTTGCAGTCTTTTCCATAACTCCAGCAGTAAAAAGTTCCCCAACCACCGCGTTGACTTGTTCGAGTATTTGCTGAAGATGAATGAAGGCATCTAGAGGCGTTAACTTAGTTTCCAGAATAAGACGGTCAATTTTATTAAGAACAAGGACTGGTTTGATGTTTTCACTCCAAGCTTGACGGAGCGCAACGATAGTCTAAAATTAAACCAAAATAGTCTTTAATATTCCCTGACCAATTGACCATGCACAAAGATTTGCGATATACGCGGTGCTTAGAGAGAGACTGACTTATCGTGAAAAAACTTGCATATTAGCAGAAGTGAGATGAGACTAGAAGTACTGAGCTAACCAAATGCTTCACTTGGCGAAAGTGAATATTCTTGATAAGACACCAACGGTTGGCCCTCTAGTGGCGGTTTCAGAATTTCCCCTCCAAAACGTGAGAGGCTCTCGGCGGTAGACGGCCGAACTCTAGTTCAAGCACCCGCGTCCGTGTTCCGCGGCTTTAGGTTCAGGGGAAGGGGGTAGGAAATGTTTTTTGGAACTCGACCAATTTTTTTTCTCTCTAGTGTAGGCGCGATGGAAGCGGCATAAAATCCTCAAATTTGTTCACTAGTGCCAGGATCTACTACCAATGCTAGAGCCCTTCACTTCTAGTTTCATCTCACTTCTGATATTAGTTTATTTATGTATTTAGCATAAATGCTATGGCGCGAAATGTAAAAGGTCATTTTAAAATATGTTGGGTCAAATTCAGGGTTTAAGCTGATATAAATAATCTCTGACGTATGATATCGTCTGTTCTTTGGCATAACATACCTGTGGACAAACTCCTTCAACCACATCAACTACGATAATGGCACCATCACACAATCTAACGGCTGTTGAAACCTCACCAGTGAAATCAACGTGCCCAGGTGAGTCGATCAAGTTTATCAAATGTTTCTTTTCACCTATTCAAAAATTTCAATGATAAAAGTTACAATGTATGCGATACAGCAATTCCGATATATCATAACTTCATAAGATATGTTCTATATGTTCGTCACTGAGAGCTTGTCGTGAAGTGACGTAGGTCATAGATTCTCGTAAAACGACGCCTGGTGAGGCGCTGTCAAAGGCTTAGTAGTTAGTACAGACTAAATAGGACTAGATGGACTGCAAAACTAACCGAGTGTATAGTCAATTCTCGCTTGTCGTTCTCGAACTAGCTCGAGCTGTAAGTCTCTAGCATTACGAAGTATACATAGCGTCATACTTATGGAACATATCTTAGAAGAAGAAATGGACTCGCCGAGTACTGTTATTAGCCTTAGCAGAGAACTCGTGAGTCCCGAGTACTCGCACAGACATAGTTATATTTAGACAGACAACTTACCTATAATGTGTTGCAAAGAAATTGCGCTTGATTTCATGGTGATCCCCCTTACTTGTTCGTCTTTTCTGCTATCCATATAACGCAACTGAATTAAGCATTAGTATCGTCAAATACTTGAAATAAGCCGGTTTGTCATTGAAATTTCTTTTCAAAATTTGAAATTGACTTTGAAAGTTATCCCCGAGTGTCTAAACTAATTCATTCTCCCTAACTCATTTTAATTTCCATTTTATTTGGGTAGAAAAGTATTGTTTAAAACGGGCTAGTACCATATTGCATATTAGTTTATGCTAGTGCAACTATAAGAAAATTACCGAACTGATATGGGAATTTTTAGGACAATTTTAAATTTCCCCCAACACTTCCCGACTTTTTCCATACATTTCCAAAAATTCCCCAACTTTTTCCATACATTTCCAAAAATTCCCCGACTTTTTCCATACATTTCCAAAAATTCCCCGACGTTTTCCATACATTTCCAAAAATTCCCCGGCTTTTTCCATACATTTCCAAAAATTCCCCGGCTTTTTCCATACATTTCCAAAAATTTCCCGGCTTTTTCCATACATTTCCAAAATTTCCCGGCTTTTTCCATACATTTCCAAAAATTTCCCGGCTTTTTCCATACATTTCCAAAAATTCCCCGGCTTTTTCCATACATTTCCAAAAATTTCCCGGCTTTTTCCATACATTTCCAAAAATTTCCCGGCTTTTTCCATACATTTCCAAAATTCCCCGGCTTTTTCCATACATTTCCAAAAATTTCCCGGCTTTTTCCATACATTTCCAAAAATTTCCCGGCTTTTTCCATACATTTCCAAAAATTCCCCGGCTTTTTCCATACATTTCCAAAAATTCCCCGGCTTTTTCCATACATTTCCAAAAATTTCCCGGCTTTTTCCATACATTTCCAAAAATTTCCCGGCTTTTTCCATACATTTCCAAAAATTTCCCGGCTTTTTCCATACATTTCCAAAAATTCCCCGGCTTTTTCCATACATTTCCAAAAATTTCCCGGCTTTTTCCATACATTTCCAAAAATTCCCCAACTTTTTCCATACATTTCCAAAAATTCCCCGACTTTTTCCATACATTTCCAAAAATTCCCCGACGTTTTCCATACATTTCCAAAAATTCCCCGGCTTTTTCCATACATTTCCAAAAATTCCCCGGCTTTTTCCATACATTTCCAAAAATTTCCCGGCTTTTTCCATACATTTCCAAAAATTTCCCGGCTTTTTCCATACATTTCCAAAAATTTCCCGGCTTTTTCCATACATTTCCAAAAATTCCCCGGCTTTTTCCATACATTTCCAAAATTTCCCGGCTTTTTCCATACATTTCCAAAAATTTCCCGGCTTTTTCCATACATTTCCAAAAATTCCCCGGCTTTTTCCATACATTTCCAAAAATTTCCCGGCTTTTTCCATACATTTCCAAAAATTTCCCGGCTTTTTCCATACATTTCCAAAAATTCCCCGGCTTTTTCCATACATTTCCAAAAATTCCCCGGCTTTTTTCCATACATTTCCAAAAATTTCCCGGCTTTTTCCATACATTTCCAAAAATTTCCCGGCTTTTTCCATACATTTCCAAAAATTTCCCGGCTTTTTCCATACATTTCCAAAAATTCCCCGGCTTTTTCCATACATTTCCAAAAATTTCCCGGCTTTTTCCATACATTTCCAAAAATTCCCCGACGTTTTCCATACATTTCCAAAAATTTCCCGGCTTTTTCCATACATTTCCAAAAATTCCCCGGCTTTTTCCATACATTTCCAAAAATTCCCCGGCTTTTTCCATACATTTCCAAAAATTTCCCGGCTTTTTCCATACATTTCCAAAAATTCCCCGACGTTTTCCATACATTTCCAAAAATTTCCCGGCTTTTTCCATACATTTCCAAAAATTCCCCGACGTTTTCCATACATTTCCAAAAATTTCCCGGCTTTTTCCATACATTTCCAAAAATTCCCCGGCTTTTTCCATACATTTCCAAAAATTTCCCGGCTTTTTTCCATACATTTCCAAAAATTTCCCGGCTTTTTCCATACATTTCCAAAAATTCCCCGGCTTTTTCCATACATTTCCAAAAATTTCCCGGCTTTTTCCATACATTTCCAAAAATTCCCCGATATTTCTAATTAATTTTCAAAATTCTCCGACATTTTCTATCCATTTTCCTGACTCATTTTTCAAAATTCTCTCATAATTCCCCGACTTATTTTCTAAATTCTCTCATAATTCCCCGACTTATTTTCTAAATTCTCTCATAATTCTCCGACATTTCCCATCCATTTTCCTGACTCATTTTTCAAAATTCTCTCATAATTTCCCTGACTCACTTTCTAAATTCTCTCATAATTTCCCTGACTCATTTTCTAAATTCTCTCTTAAATTCCCAGACTCATTTTCTAAATTCTCTCTTAATTTCCCAGACTCATTTTCAAAACCCCTGATGCGACATAATTAGTTCTTCAATTAAAGCCTCACCTTTCCAGCCATTTTCTGTGAAAATATTCCATTGCTTGCAATCAGGGAATCAGCCAAACTGGTCTTTCCTAAAAACAGTTGTATGTTATAGACCCTGGCATAAATGTTAAAATTGCCGATTTAATTCGAGTGTAAGGGGAAACTTACCATGATCTACATGAGCCAGGATGCAAACATTCCTGATATTTTTACTGTCAAATTGCAGCTTCATTTTGATACCACTCATTTTTATTCAGACTCAAATGAACAGTGATCTTTTCAACCCATCAGATCGATCAACGAAATATCTATAAATATACGTGTCTGGCGTAAAGTCAAAGTTCCGCATTACACATGAAACAAGAACGCGTCTACACAAATGCATATGTTGATTTGACCAATTCGCAATAAAAGCTACGTTACAAGTCGAACCTAATTCCTAAGTTTGACCTCTTTTATTGTCCCATGCATTTCAAAAAAAAATTACCGATATATCGCACGCATTTCCAAAATCCCCCGACATTTCCCATGCATTATATGTCCTTATAAAGCGAGAATTGATGTTCTTATGAAGCGAGAATTGATGTTCTTATAAAGCGAGAATTGATGTTCTTATAAAGCGAGAATTGATGTTCTTATGAAGTGAGAATTGATGTTCTTATAAAGTGAGAATTGATGTTCTTATAAAGTGAGAATTGATGTTCTTATAAAGTGAAGCGAGAATTGATGTTCTTATGAAGCGAGAATTGATGTTCTTATGAAGCGAGAATTGATGTTCTTATGAAGTGAGAATTGATGTTCTTATGAAGCGAGAATTGATGTTCTTATGAAGCGAGAATTGATGTTCTTATGAAGCGAGAATTGATGTTCTTATGAAGCGAGAATTGATGTTCTTATGAAGTGAGAATTGATGTTCTTATGAAGCGAGAATTGATGTTCTTATGAAGCGAGAATTGATGTTCTTATGAAGCGAGAATTGATGTTCTTATGAAGCGAGAATTGATGTTCTTATGAAGTGAGAATTGATGTTCTTATGAAGCGAGAATTGATGTTCTTATGAAGCGAGAATTGATGTTCTTATGAAGCGAGAATTGATGTTCTTATGAAGTGAGAATTAATGTTCTTATGAAGCGAGAATTGATGTTCTTATAAAGCGAGAATTGATGTTCTTATAAAGCGAGAATTGATGTTCTTATGAAGTGAGAATTGATGTTCTTATGAAGTGAGAATTGAAGTTCTTATGAAGTGAGAATTGATGTTCTTATAAAGTGAGAATTGATGTTCTTATGAAGTGAGAATTGAAGTTCTTATGAAGTGAGAATTGATGTTCTTATAAAGTGAGAATTGATGTTCTTATAAAGTGAGAATTGATGTTCTTATAAAGTGAGAATTGATGTTCTTATAAAGTGAGAATTGATGTTCTTATAAAGCGAGAATTGATGTTCTTATAAAGCGAGAATTGATGTTCTTATAAAGCGAGAATTGATGTTCTTACAAAGTGAGAATTGATGTTCTTACGAAGTGAGAATTGATGTTCTTATAAAGTGAGAATTGATGTTCATATAAAGAGAGAATTGATGTCCTTATAAAGTGAGAATTGATGTTCTTATAAAGTGAGAATTGAGTTAACAAAAGTTACAAGAATACACTATAAAAAATTCAAAAACAATCTACAATCCGTGGCCACGTTGAAAAATGATTTTCAGAAATAAAAAAAAAAACAAAAAAACCACATTCTTAATGGATTAAAAAAAGCACTTCAACCAATTAGACTAGTAATTAGTACACTGGTATACAATAGACGGGTTTTATGGCTTTTGGATTTCAATTTGATACCATCTTTTAAAATGGCGGCCTGAAAAATAATAACAATGTCCCGAGGGGCAACACTAGATGCCTTTGATTCTAGTAACAATAATAATTGTTAATGATTTATAATTGAATAAGAAATTAGTTTGGACAAAGATGTCCAATAAAGACTAAATTTGAACTTTTAAATGCCAATAGATGGAGCTTTTGTTGGTAATAAACAATTCTAATTAAGAATAGATTTGGAAGTGAGAGAGCCAGTCTAGGGGTGTGCTTTAAATAAGGTAGCTAAAGTGTTTCTAGATGGACTACTGTAGTGAAGGCACGAACTGAGAACATGAAACTAAGCGGAGCCTCCGAGATACCTAGGCCCGTGCCTATGGCGAAGCCAGAATTTGAGAATTTTTTTTAACTAATTTAGTTCGCTGTGTTTTCTCGGTTGGGGGCGCTTTTAGTACCGTAAAATAAAAATAAATTCAGCCCTCGTGACCCCGTCGACTGCTACAATATTAGGGCAAGGCATTGACGTAGAGGGGTGAAGCCGAGGTCGCGGATAGTAAAAAAAACGTTTTAGAAAATTTCCGAAGACCTTTATTAAACAATCATGCCAAAGAAGTAAAGGATAAAAAAGCAAAGGTTAAAAAAATTAAAGGTTATGAAGGAGTAAAAAAAATCCTCTTATGGTATAATAAAACTGTGAATTAGCAACTTCAATTAGTTTTGTTTTACTAAAAAAATATCCATGTTAAAATCTCATAATTTTGTTGTCCACACAATCTAACCAAAAGATTCAATAAAAAATAAATAGCCCCTAAAACAATTACGTTAATTTAAGGGTGAAACCTTTCTCTTTCACAAGATTTTTACAATTGGCCCCTAAAATATCAACAACAATTTATGGACGACCCCCTTTGCAACTGTAATAAAAGCGCCATCTAGTACACATATTGGGTGAAAATATTTCCCCCATGAAACTGGATATTTCCCCACATAAAAATCGACACGCACGGGCCTAGGTATCTCGGAGGCTCCGATTCCCTCATACAAGGTCAATCTTAGCTTAGAAGAGTGACTATGGCCTACCACAGTAGCTGAACATCTCGCAACTAACGCCAAAACTACTATCACTATCACCATGAATCTATATAACTATGAATATACAGCTGCGTTAGGCTGTCTAACCTCTCGATAAGGTTTGGGCGGGGCTTAGCGAAAGGAGACAGCAGTCACGTGTCTGCTAGTGTTAGGAGCGGGAGAAGGGAGGGGGAGTCCGGGGGTGTGTAAATTCGAAACGTCACTTCCTCTTGTCTCGTGATTGGCTATTAGAGCTACGCAAAACGCGTCAAAGCTAGGAGGGTAACACCCAAACCAAATCGACATGATAGAAGGGGCATATGATAGAGCTGTATATTCATAGTTATATAGATTCATGGTATCACCCACTACATAGCTAACCTCAGTAACCTGTCTTTATAGCCCTAGTAATAGGTCTTGCTTGATCTAGGGGGCACTCACTAAACGTCGCCATCTACATCATTCCTGTTCAACTAATGTATTTAGGATATTAACCCAGCCTTAAGATGGTAGGCTATTAGATTAAGGAGCCTGAAATAATACAGCTAGGAGATAGGAGGTGGTGATGTCATGAGAAAGTTCCTAGTAGCAGACTATAATGAGTGAAAACTTATTTGTGTCAGGTGTACCTCAGATCAATAACGAGTGACATTATCATCTACGTCAGATGCCTCTCCAGTGAATAAAAAGTGATCAGGCGTGACATGGCTTCATAATGAGTGATAAATATAACACTTATCACCAAGTGATAATCACATGAAGTCATGTAATATTTACCAACATTTTCGATGTGATTCATATGTGAAATATAAGTAAATAGCTGGACCAGAGCCAGAAATAAGCACAGAACACTTTACATCGTCCAATAAAAATTTAAAATGCCCCATAATGTTTTAAAAACTAAGGGGGCACTGAACATTTTCACCAATAAATTATTTGATTACTTGACAATGAAGATGCAACACTATTTCTGCACACTTCAGTCAACAATGTCCTATATATTTTCCAGTTAAAGGAAGGGGTCACGGGACATATGTCCTTTAAGAAATTTTTCTTGTTTGAGTAAGGCAATAAACCCCCTTTAGTACCTTAGTGTAAATTTTGTTTTCCTGATACTTTACACCCTACTTATAAATAAAATTTTCTGTGATTGTAATTGTGATTTTCATTAAAACATTAAATGGATAAACTCGACTAAAATTAACTTCATCATCTTACATAATGGGAATTAACAACCACAAAGGATAGTTAAAGGTACTTCTCACCTTTTTACCGTTCTTCTTGATTTATCGTTTGATAAATATTTTAATAATCTAGTAATTAGATTGGTTATTATTTAATTAGACATTTAAATAAACACACTCAAAACTGCAGTTCAACTTCGAATATGGAAATAATCCGGAACTGGTTCATCCACGTGTTAATTCAATTTGGCGAAAACTAGCGTTAAGCAGAATAAAAAGCAGACAGCAGAATTTAACAGGCAACCATAGCCCACTCGATCACGCACTCGACAACGCAAGCTGCTCGCCAGTCTGGGAAATAAGGATATTTTTTAAACTAGTCCTTGGGACCAGTGAGTCACTCCCTAGCGTCCAAAATAATAAACTGGTCTCCGGAGTGGTCCCAGCCACTGTTGTCCCATAGATTTGTAATTAATAAACTGGTCCCGAGGACCAGTAACCCCCACTTTTGGGGTACGTTCAGTAACGAAAATCTCAAGGAAATCGCTGTTTCCTTGATGTGTGGTTGATGGGCTCGAGACGTCACAGTGACGTAAAAGGCTGCTGAACGGAAAAGTGACACTTTGAAGTTAGCGCTGGTTTAGAAAATGGAGTTGGGGAAACGTCTTACTGGCCCTCAAAACGTTACGAAGCGCAAATGGCTCTTTTTAAGTATAAACGAGCTTACAAATAATGAAATTGTTTAAGAAAATTATGTCTATTTGAATGGTAGAAGTATTTTTGTAATGAAAACTAATACAATTACTGTAGGAATAACATTATTGGAATTTAATTTTTAAATCCCGCGCCAACTTTTCGTCTGTCAAGTGTTCATCAGTCAAACGCTACGTCACGCCATCAAAAAAACCATATCGATTAGATGGTTTTTTTGATGGGCAAGCGCTGAGCATCATGACGTCAAAACCGGAAACACGAAAAAGCGTACAGTAGGAAAAATCTCACATCGTTTAGTAAGCGCTGTCATCAAAGAGGGTTACTGAACGTACCCTTGGAATTAAAAAACTAATCCAAGCAATTAATAAACTGGTTTTGGAAAAGAGGAAATGTGCTATTTCCCAGTCTGCTGCTGGACAATCCCCTATTTTTCAAATCAACACTTCTGTTCATTGAGTTGAGAAAATTACCACTAGAGTGGTCTTCCATCCGCTAGGATATAAGACCCAATTAACTATATCATGCGCTTGTGGCGCCATCCCGGTGCAACCAAGGGAACTAAAAGAAAAGGCGCGAAATTTGACTGATTTCAAGAATACATGTATTTATACATTTCTTATCTAGGCTTCGAGATGGCGACACCATCGCGTGATAAATTTGGAAGCTGTCCGTCCGTCCCAACATAGAGACTATAAACCCCAAGGAGTGGAAGGAATGCCTCAACTTGTTGCCCCTTTTTTCCTGGTACAGGGCGACTTCCGCTAAGCAAAATTGAACGGGCCGGAAGCTCTCATGTACCAATTTATGAGCAACATCATTATTTGGGCTTGTAGAGCGGGGGACCTGCCACTCCTTGGGGTTTATAGTCTCTATGGTCCCAATGTTTTCAAAAGTGTCCCACGTACCCCAATAGGCAGGTTAACGCAAAGGCCACTCTAGTGGTAATTTTGAACTCAATGCTTCTGTTAAATTAAATTATCATTAAAATATATTTATAGGCGCGAAATTCAAAAATTTAGGGTAAGGAATATTGAATGTTCGGCGAGGAACTAAAACTACACTAAACATTGCAATTATCGTCAATTATTTATTGAGATTCATTTTTTCAAATTCAACTGAGCGTACGAGATTTGAAATCAGTATCGATTTTGATGATTTCAATTATTTGAGAGTGATTTTCACGATTTTACGGTGATTTAGATTGGATTTTTGTGATTTATTTAATTTATATTAAAACTAATAAAGACGTTACACAAGCCTCATGTTTCCTCTTTCACACATAAGTTAATTTAAATTATCCTTAATATACATTTATAGGCGCGAATTTTGAAAGTTTGAGGTAAAATAGTGATTGTTCGGCACGGATGAAAAACTCCACTAAATATTGCGATTAATGTGAACTATTTTTTGAAACTCATTTTATAAACTAACTCAAAACCGCCGAACCACAATCTAACGTGGATTTTATACGAGGGGGCCGTCGCTCCTTCAAACACATACACACACACACAGACAGAACGTTCAGTGTAATACCTCTCCGTGACGTTATCGTCACTCGGAGAGGTAAAAAAGGCACCTGTGAATAAATTTGTGAGACAGGTTTGTTCAATTAAATATTGGAAAGGAAAGTTTACTGAACGTGTTCAAAAAAAACATTCTTGTACACACTAATAACAGAAATTTATTATATAAATAGCTATGTGGTCTTTATTATATTACAAAGCTGAAATGGAAACAAAGTAATCAAATTACAATTAGGAATCAAGAATTATCCGCAAAAGAATCGACTTGAACAGACATATTTTGATTAATTTTAAAAAACCAAAATTTTGGGGGGGGGATTAAGTTATAGGTGAGATTAAATTTAATGAAATAATTATTTCTAATTCTATATTCTAATCCGTTTACTTGAAGTTTAACGAAATTTTGTCAATGATAAATTAATATAGTGTATTCTTCAACTTAGCGATTAATAAAAATAGGGTGTCTGTGAGTCGCAGTGTCCGACCCAGAGTCAGATAGACACAGTTCCTACACGAAATAATCGCGAGACTGAATCTGAACAGGTTTCAAACTAGACGAAACGTTTACGGAACGGTATCCTGACGCAAGCCTGCAGTGACCATTAGATTACACCTATTATATTAAGAGTCAGTCAATGCGTTAGCATAGTAAAAATGGTATGCGGCTGTATTCGCCGCTTAACATGGGAAACAATAATATGTTCGCTCCTGCAGGTTCAGGGACCTTTTAAGCATGTTTAAGCGTAACCATACCACATATTATAAAAAGGAAAGTATTATGAGGCTATTCCGAAAAATCTAATTCAAATTGTGCAGTGGCAAATGAAAAATCTTTCGTTCAGAATAGAGTGAAAAAAGGGGGAATTTCCCCTCCAGTTCAAAACTTTCGGTCCCATCTATATAGAAAACATGAACCCGCATTCAGCGAATACCTTAGCAAAACACGAACCACGACCCAGTCTAAACATTACAGGATATGAATAATTTTAAAAAGTATGCCTATATCTATAATTTCAAAAAGGATATCTATAATTTGAAAAGGATATCTCTAATTTGAAAAGGATATCTCTAATTTGAAGAAGGTATCTCTAATTTGAAAAAGATGTCTCTCATTTGAAAAAGGACATCAATAATTTGAAATAAGACATTAAAAATTTATGAATGGACATGAATAATTTTAAAAGGGTATATCATTTAATACTTTTAAAACGTGTTTAGCCACTATATATAGAATCATGGTTAAATGTGCGGGGCCCTTTACTAGTTGATGACGGCCAGGGTATAAACCGTTAGAGAGTATAGACGTAAAACTGCAGGGGCCTAATATTCGATAACTCAACGCAATTTGTTTAATTCTATCAAAGCTGAATATTATTTAAATAAACGGGAGTCTATCTTGAGAATCCTGAAAAGGCTCGATATGGGAGATTTCACGCAAAATTTCTTCCGCAATTTATGAGCCTGTAGTAGAGAAAGAAATTGCTATATTTATTCCCTTTAAAACTAAAAATTTAAATAAGACATAAATAGCTATGCACCTATTTTTGATCGGTCGGGCAATTTTTCACTATATGCAGTACCACTTCAAAGATGAAAACCAACGCAGCCAAAGTGTTTCCAACAGCAAGTACGTGCTGGTGACTAGAAACACGGAACAGAGAAAGAACAAGTCCATGGGTTCGTCCAACATCAAACTGTCAGACTCGAGCAGGTAATTTTGAGCTTTGAATTTAGCATTAAATAAATGTGTGGAAAGTAGACTAGTTTCAAATATTCTTTCGATACTGTGAACAAAAAGAAATTAAATAATAAAATTAATCGAGTGGTTTAGGACAAATTACTCTAAGAATAATACTATCTAAGCTAACCATCGCTGCTTTAAAGTGTAACGTGTTATTTTAGCATTCTACAAAATTTAAGCGTATTCATCTCAAAATATTAACCTCTAACAAATAAAATCTTTAATTCTCATTGCACTATAGTTCTGAGCTAGATCCATTATTAAGTAATATTTAATGGAATGCGCAAGCCAATAATGAACAAATAAAGGGTAAATTGAACTACTTTAAACTAAGATGATACCCTTTTGATTTTTATGACGATTATATTACTGTTGCGGATAAACTAAATACTGAGCCTCAGTAAGTTAAAACATTGAAACGTTGACGAAAGGTCTTGATGGGAGATTAAGTATGTTTTGAACAAGGTTCCTTAATGTAAAGCGCTAAAAAGAGCTTATCCATATTCAAAAACTGCGAACTAAAATGCACTACTGTGAAGTAAAGTCTCATCAAAATCTCATTATTTCTATATTTAGGAAAAGCGACGTTTTACGAAAAGGATAGAGATTGCTTCAGAAAACTTACGTGTAGTCGATATTTTCCAAGATTTTTCGAGGAATATTTTTGTTGAAAAACATATGGGCGAATATAGGCTCGTAGGTTTTCTTTCCCACATAAATCCGTCTTTGTTGATCATCCAGTTGTTTCTTTAGTTGAAACAAATGTCCTTGACCTGTGTCCCAAAACATTTGTGTTTGTTCAATAATAACACCTTTGCCAGACGCCAATCGTTTCATAACATTCCGATCGTTAAGGAATTGAAATGTTTCCCCTCATTTTTTCAACAAGGCTGAATACGCAGAATCGTTTTTCTAAAATTTAAAATGCGGACCAATAATTACTTCTGCCGAGACAATGATGTCAGTAAACACCTGTCATGTAATCGATTCCTTTTAAGGCCATCGATTCCTTGTTATAACTGAGTCAACGACATCAATGAATAAAAATTAAGTCCCGAGTTGGATCATTTTTGTTTTTAAGAATTCTAATTTTGCGCGTGCCTTAAAAGAAATTGTTGGAACGAACATGCAAGGCTTAACGAAGAACCTTTGGATTACCCATGATTAAGAATAGTGTTTTCAAATTCAGTATTTTTGAAAATAGAGTTAACTTACCCTCATTAAAATGAAAATTTAGATCTATATTTCATCGAAGCGAAAACGTTAGAATTTGAAATCAAATCGTCAATGGTATCAATTTTTGATGAATGACCGGTCAAAAGTGTACCAGTCAAATTGCCCGACCACGCCCACGTTAGTACCATCGTTCCAAAATCCAAACTGAAGGCAGAAATCTCTTCACTCCACGTTTATCCAAAGATGTTACCGCTAAATTACATTGAAAATATATCAAGGGAGGGCTTCCGATTAAGGAATTAATTCAAATCTCGAAAGAAATGTCTTGGTCAAATGTATCGAAATAAATCTTATATAAAATGTTTCATAACTGACACTTGTTTAATCATTTGGTCGGATTTATTTGGTTCTGCGAATTTTTTTATCTAAACTGATATCGGGAGATTTGGCCTTCTATCGTGGGGATATTGTCCCATCATAGGGCGGTTTTGTCTCAGCACCCAGTTGACTTTGTCTGGATGGCGGAGTTTGTCACAAAAACTAATTACACAAATCCATGGTGACGTCTTTTTCAATTCTGTACCTCAAATTATGAACCCCCGCTAAACTGTTCGCTAAGAAGAATGTCCGATAGTAAGGACTGAAATACTTCTAGTTAATTTAAGCAAGTTTGCGTCTTTGAGTGTGAATTTCATTATTTCATTTTATAAGAAAGAAACTATAATATCCGTGATTTACCGAAAATAAATCAAAACCTTGCTTGAAATTAAAGTTATTCGAATATATATAATTAAATCTGTCTTTGGCACGTACGATTCCCCAGAAAATCCGAAATGTAAATCCAGATGAATTTCGTAAAGATTCCTGAATTGGACTCCGACAATCTCATTCTTTTACTGGCAGCCACAAGAGATACGAGCGAAACTAATATTAGTGTCAAGAAATTGAAGATCCATACTGTGTTCTCGAGTCCCTTGATGGACAGAATCTTTTGTGAACGCCCATTTTTAATGGGCTCGCTTGAAAATATTGAGTAGGAATCGAAGTAACTAATTGGAGCTACATGAACTGCAAACGCATCCCTCTCAAATGGGCAATAGTGGAGTACAACGGTGTCTAGAATCTTAAGGAAAATATAATGGATTTAATTCAGAAAATAGGCAGCCATTATTACACACAAGAGGGGTATTTTTTGTAAAAATATGCAGCACGATGTTTTTTATCAGGTACTACTACACTCATGTTCAAGATATTTAATGGAAATTTTTGAAAATATTAAAAAAAAACCATTTCTAAATTCCCACATTTGTAGTAACACACTTTTTCTGTTAAAACACGATCTAATCTTGTACTTACACCTTTAAAAATAGCTAAATTATGTTTCACAGGACTCGATGTCCATTTAGTAACATTGATCTCCCTCAAACCAACTTCGACCCATTTATTACTCATAAATGTAAGTCTGAAATATTATTTACAAATTTTGTCATATGATGTTTTTTGTTTGGGGAAAATATCATAAATGCTGCCATACTTCACATTCCTGAGGCTCAAAAGCACGTAACGACCAAATGCATATGCCATATTGTAGTACGGAGAATATGGCGCTGTCAAGAAGTCCTTCTCCCATTTATCCAGCCACTATATGATGTATTTAATCACTTTAAATATTCGGTCCTAATAAGTTGTCCGATGACTCAAATTATAGCAATGCTGCATATCTTTGCTCGTAAATAATCATAATTTGGTAAAAATGGTATGTATTTGGCTTTAAAAACATTTTCAAAAATCAACAATTTGTGGCTATTGTGCTCACAACTTTATAGTTTTGGAATTTTTCCTCATACGAAACATTTGTAAAATTGTTAATGAATAGAGAAAAACCGAAATTCCTTTGATTGGTTTTACGAAAACTTTTAATGAAAATTTAAAGATATTTAAAACAATCTTCTTATTTGTTAACCCTTTAATAACTCTGGTGAGAATGTTTTAAATTTTTTTAATTTGATGTAACACATTCGAAGCAGTCAAATTATAAAGGGGATCTGGGAGCACGGCAGTGCTCCCAGCCAAGTCGAGCACTGACATCCTTTTCTCGAAGCAACTCGTGGCTCTTTTAAGCCCACTGTAACTTCGCTATGGGTATAGGTAAAAGTCTGAAATTTTGCTTGCCGCGAGGACTGTCAATTCTAGCTATAGTTTCCAAATTTCAAGATCCTACCCAATATACTTTTCGAAATATCGCAGGTGAAATTTCCCTTATTTTGTCACTCACTCACTCACTCACCGATCATCAAAATTCTAAGGTACTTCTAGAGGAGATAGAAACTTAAAATTCAGGATTTAGTTTTCATTTATTTTATAAAGCACAGAAAAATTAAAACATCCCGAAATTTTTATAAAATTGTTCTTTAGTTCTTTATTTTAAAACTAGATGGCGCTGCCGTCTTTTTAACAGTAATAGTGTGTGTTCTTGATGAAAGGACGTAATGGGCCAAAGTTAACCGAAAGTTAAATATATATTAAAGCTAATAGGTGTAGTAATTTAAAAGAAATGTGTCGTAACTGATGCTACATTCTTATATTAGGATATCGCGTATACAACCTTTATTGCATATTCTCTGCGGGTCGAAAGGGGTAATTCAGCGTAAATATGGAGAAACGTTAGCGATTATATTGGTAAACGAAGTACCACGAGAGGGTCTTCTTTTAATATAACTACCGAAGTATAACGAGAGGGTCTACAAAAAGAAGTGAGATCCTATGAAAAACATTAACATGTACAAAAATGGGCCAAGCCTCGCTTCGTGCCCGCTCCGCCGTAAAACGTTCTGAGATCCCATGTAGAGCCAAGTCTGCCTTTTGTTCTCATTCAATCGCCAATTGAACAATTATGTTATAAATTAAGTCCTTTTCCTAATTAATAACCAATATTCTTTGACTCTATCATTATTATACATCTTTGTTCGTATCAAAAATATCGTGACTTGGCAAGCGCAGGTAATTACCTTATAAATGTGTACATAAGGTTATGTATAACTCACCTAATAAACATGTAAATAGGGTTATGCATAACTCACCATATAATTTGTACATAGGGTTGAGCATGACTCATCTTATAAACTTGTACATATCCCCTATACCATAAACGATTTAGTGAACATCCCTTCGATTATTTTAAAATCGGCAACGATTTAGTGACTTCCTTTTAATATTACTTACCTGCGATTGCCAAGTCACGATATTTTTGATACGAACAAAGATGTATAATAATGATAGAGTCAAAGAATATTGGTTATTAATTAGGAAAAGGACTTAATTTATAACATAATTGTTCAATTGGCGATTGAATGAGAACAAAAGGCAGACTTGGCTCTACATGGGATCTCAGAACGTTTTACGGCGGAGCGGGCACGAAGCGAGGCTTGGCCCATTTTTGTACATGTTAATGTTTTTCATAGGATGTAGTTTACTGTTTCGAACAAGTGTTTTTTGATCTGAAACGGTTGACCAATACGCACTTTATATTGAGTGATCTTTAAACTGAATCACGTGTGAATTTTATAAATCCTGCAAACGAGACTAGTGCGGTAAATAAAAGTTTAATCGTGATAGCTTAAATATAGGAAATATTGAGATGAAATAAATTGGTAATTAAAGTCACAATACAAGAATCTCAACAATATTGGGGAAAATATATAGGTCAATTAAACGTAATAAATGCTACGCCTAATTTTCAGTAGAAGTGGTTAATTTTTAGTTTTTTTACCTCATCTGAAAATGCAAAAGTCAAGTTGTAGCGATTGCTCGAGTTAAATATTTCTTCCATCCGATTTTTTTATTTTGCACACGACATCATAGATGGCGTTTGCAAAATATTTCTCTATACGGAAAATTTAACGAGGGAGAAGCCACTCTGTAATAAAGTCTTTCTGAGAGTGTAAGATGGGAAGCGTATTACGCCGTTTAACGCGGAAATACACTCGGGATTACTTTTTACAGTTTTTATTTCAATATTAGAACGGATTAAAGGCATATCTCCCGAATTTACGGCATTAAAACCACCAAAAAGGTAATACCCGGGGAATACGCCATTGGCTGATCCCTCGGACGGCGTGCGTTTCTCGTTGACGAGGGGAAAGCCGCTCCGTAATAAAGTCTTTCTGAGGGTGTACGATGGGAAGCGTATTACGCTAGTTGCCTGATCCCTCGAATGCCGAGCGCGGCGTGCTCCCGAGCGCGACGTGTCGGTTAGTAACCTCGTATTTTAAGCTTAAGATGATACTGAGAATAAATAAGGGAAGAAATTTTATTTTATCAAGCTAAATATAATTTTTGTGATCTACTGTCTTGTGACACTTGAAGTTCCGATTTAATGTTATAAACAGATTCCCGATTAGTAAAATCAATTGTCGGTAAGTGTATACAAATGGCCAATTGATTTAAGTTCCTATATAGAAACTAGTTCAAATAAAACGAAAATTATCAAATCTTAACTGAATTTCCTACTTAGATTTAAATATCAATTTTTCAAGCTAAGTATAATTTTTGTAAACACTGCGACTAATTGTATTATTTACTAAGCATTATGATTAATGCTTAGAGCTCGGCATTATCTATCCATTATCCACAAATTGGTGGATAACCGATTATTTATAAACAAAGTTGTGGATTATAATACGATTTAGCATGAGTTATGTGGATAATTTTCGAGTATGGATGAAGATAAAATAACTTGGATAATGGATAGATAATGCCGGGCTCTAAACATTGTGTTTAATGTAACATTAGTAAATAAATCATTAATAATGATTTATTTACTAAACATTGTTATTAAGGCTTTAGAGCCGAACATAAAATCTTAACTGAATCTCCTACTTAGATTTAAATATCAATTTTTCAAGCTAAGTATAAGCCCTGAAAATTTAATGACAAGTGTGTTACAATCGATTATATCCAAAAATGGTTAAAAATGTTCATAATTAATTAGTTTTATAAATTATGCAATGAAAGAGGAAGTGACGTACATTTGGGTAAATGTTTCGCGGGAGATTCAAATGTCGATTTGGGTTAAAGAAATAAGAGAATAATTTGAGATGGTGAAATGTTTGGCGGGAGATTCAAATGTCGATTTGGATTTGGGTTATAGCGTGGGTCCTCGCGGAGCGCTCCCATGGAGGAATAAAACTAGGAGATCCTATTCTTCAAAAACAGTCTTTAACGAAGCTGGAAACTACTACTACCATTTTTATTGCTCCTTGGGAGCGCTCCGCGAGGACCCAAAGGAAAACGCTATTAAAGAATAGGGTTTTAAGCTCTCTCTCCTTATGGAACCAACCCTAATGTTTACATTTGGATTTGGGTATTTAATCATTAAAATTTTTAGAGAATAGTGCCCCTGGATACATTTCAAGTTTTCTGCTTATTTCCGCTCTCGCGAATTTCCAGGAGGCTCAAAGTATTTCAGTTATTTCCGCCCCAATTCAACCTTTTCTAGCCGTGATTTATTTCGTCGGTTTTATTTTAAGCAGGGACGGAAATAAGATAACTTTGAGACACTTATAGGGGTCACTGCCTCACTGGACCAATGTCCTATAAATTGATTGGGTGTGCAAAATGTTCTGGTTGCTGGACCAGCTTGTTTAGGGAAAATTGAATTGTTTTCCCTAGAAGTTTTTTATGGAAGGACCAAAAGGGAACGAAAATTGGAAAATTTTCCTAGCGTCCACTCTCTGTGGAATAAAGTCAAGCATTCTGCCGCTTTAGAACTAAAATCGACTCATAGGCTATTCTTCGCATATCATTTATTACTACAAGGGAGAACATTTCAAATTTAAGTGTGGAAAGTTATTTAGTTTTTTATGTTTGATGTAATGAAAACGAGAAACGAAATATGATGTATTAAACTCCTCTGCTTTGTCAAACAAGAGGCGGTTCATTGGAGTCCTCAGCATTCCAGCCAATCTCCAACACACATATTTGACCCTGCCAACAGAAGGAACCAATTACATTGTACGAGGAGGGTGGAGCTAAAACCGTTTCCAAACAGGGATTAGCAGAAGAAAAGCAATCATCAAGGGACGACACTGATATCACCCTTGCCTTTAAATAAAATTGGTATATTTCTTCTTTCGTATAGCATATACGACCATTACGATAAAATGAAACAGGGTAGTAAACTATCTGTAGGGTCATGGTAGGGTGCATTCAAGGTAGGTCGACATGGTATACATCTCGCAAGATACATATAACCCCATACTGGAAGTAGTAAGATTTCACAAACTCTTTACTTGGTAAAGACATACTTAGTCGTTAAGAACTGGCTTGAAATAAATAATCCCTTTTGCGAGTATATTAAAGTAAAGTAAAATAAATTAGGCTATGAGAACGTTTGTCGTTAATTTCTTCTGAATTATCAAATTGAAAAACTCTTTATAATTATAATTATTTTTCTTAACTGGAAGGAGAAGGATTATATCCATGTTAAGGTTATCGGAGTCAAGCATGTTTAACCAAATTCATGCGTGTAGATATCACTTTATCCAATCCTAAAATATATTTCGAAACAAATATAGCCTGGCTTAGAAAAAGGAAATATTAGAAACAACCATCATGGAAAAGGTTAAGGACTTTTTGAAACTATTACCACGCTTCATTACTTGGTTTGTTTTGGCATCCTACAAACTATTTTCAATATTTTTTCGTATCATTATAAGAAACAATTAAAAGCTGTATAAATATTTTCACAAACTGTTACGAATGGACTTTTCAAAACTAATATCACGCTTCATTACTTGGTTTGTTTTGACATTTTACTCGTATTTTCATATTTTAAATAAGAATTTTCAATATCTTTTCGTAAACACTTTTAATCATAAGTTTGCCAATATCTGTATTGAAAATACTCATTTAAAATATGAAAATACAAGTAGGATGTCAATTGTCAAAACAAACCAAGTAATGAAGCGTGGTAATAGTTCAAAAAGTCCATTTTCTTTTCCATGATGGTTTTTTATAATATTTCCTTTCTCTAAGCCAGGCTATATTTGTTTCGAAATAAATTTTATGATTGGATAAAGTGGTATCTTCATGCTTGAATATGGTTAAACATGCTTGACTCTAATAACCTGAAAATGGATATAATCCTTCTCCTTCCAGTTAAGAAACATAATTATAATTATAATGAGTTTTTCAATTTGATAATTCAGAAGAAATTAAGTACAAACGTTCTCATAACCCAATTATTTATTTCAAGTGAGTTCATAACGACTAAATATGTCTTTACCATGTAAAGAGTGTGAATTCTGCCTACTTCTAGCATACGGTTATATCTGTTGCGAGATTTATATCATATCAACCCACCTTGAATGCACCCTAGAGGTAGTTTGCTACCACGTTTCATTTTATCGTAATATGCTACGAAAGGACAGATGCAAAGAAGATACACGCACCAGGAATGGAAACTGTAGCTTCCTCTAGTGTAAATTTTTGTCTGGCCCCTCCTAGTACGCTCCAAAGGCAGGCTCGGTTGACCGAGGTATTTCCGGTCTACATTGAAATTGCATAGACCGGAAGTTCCTTGGTCAACTCAACCCCCAGACATACCTTCCATTCCTGGAGCGTATATTTTCTCTGACAGATGTAACAATTTTGTTTGAAGGCAAGGGCGATATCAGTGGCGTCCCTTGATTTTTGCTTATGTTTGTAAAGTCACCCGGTTTTAGCTCCACCCTGCTCGTACAATGTAATTGGATCCTGCTTTTGGCAGGGTCAAATATGTGTGTTGGAGATTGGCCGGAATTCTGAGGACTGTATTGAACCGCCTCTTGTTTGACAAAGCAGAGGAGTTTAATACATCATATTTTGTTGTTTATCGTTTACATAACATCAAATATAAACAAAGAAATATTTTTCCACACTTAAATTAGAAATGTTCTGCCTTGTAGTACTAAATGATTTGCGAAGAATAGCCTCCGAGTCGATTTTTCTTCTAAAGCGGCTGAATACTTGACTTTATCCCAAAGAGAGTGGACGCGAGAAATTTAAAATTTTCCGATTTTCTTTGCCTTTTGGTCCTTTTATGAAAAACTTCTAGAGAAAAACAATTAAATTTTCCCTAAAAAACCGAATGGAAGAAATATTTAACTCCAGCAATCGCTACAACTTGACTTTTGCATTTTCAGATAAGGTAAAAATTAACCACTTTGCTTGAAAATTAGTCGTACGTTTAATTAACCTATATATTTTCCCCAATATTGTTGAGATTCTTGAATTTGAACTTTATTTACCAATTTATTTCATCTTACTATTTCTTGTAAGCTATCACGATTAAACTTTCATTTATCTCACTTGTTTAATACATCGTTTGCAGAATTTATAAAATTCACACGTGATTCAGTTTAAAGATCACTCAATATAAAGTGCATATTCGTCAATTGTTTCATATCGAAAAGTACTTGTTTGAAACAGTTAAATAAATCCCCTTTATAATTTGACTGCTTCGAATATGTTACATCAAATTAAAAATATTAAAAACATTTTCACCATAGTTATTAAAGGGTTAACAAATAAGATTGTTTTAAATATCTTTAAAACTTTATTTAAAGTTTTCGTAAAACTAGTCAAAGAAATTGGGAAGCCTTCACATGAGCAGTTCCCTCATGAGCGGATTTCATAATAGCGGTCCTCATAACAACAGTTCTCTAAATAGCGGTTCCCGAAATGGCAGTTTACCCATTACAGCAATTACCGATACAGCGGTTCTCGTAAACGCGGCGTACCGTTACAGCAGTTCTCTAAAGATCGGAAAAACAGATATGCGAAAAACCATAGTTGTTTATTATGGTGTAAGCTTGCCCAGCTGGGTTATATGAACTCAAAAAGAACTAGGTCAGATATGGATAATTTGGTTAGGTTAAAGTTGATTATTTCAACTAAATAGTATTAGGTCAGGTTATGTTTTGTTTCGTTTGGTTAGACTTAGGTTAGTAATATTTTGGAAATGGTGTAACAATGTTACGCCTTTTCCAAAAAAAATTAATGTTTACAATTATCTACTTCCGAAATAAAATAACCTTTCTCGAATTATAATATGCCTTTTCCAAGAAATTATGTTTACAATTATCTACTTCCGAATAAAATAACCTTTCTCGAATTTTAATATGCATTCTCCAAATTATTGTAAACTGATAACAGCCTGAAGAATAGTACAATATTTAAATGTACTTTTAAAAAAAAAATCATAAACACGATCCGTTAGTAGGTCACATTACTGATTAAATAATAACAGAAAAAGGTAGATTTTGAAACCAACGAATACAACTATATTGTTAAGAAATGCTCAAAACTCAACACAAACACTACTATTTTCCAAAACAGCAGCCGCTATTTCTAAAGCAACAGTTTTGAAAAACTCAGCTGTCTTTTTGGAATCGCGGTTGCTATTTCGAGAACTGCTCTACAGGGAACTGCTCATTTGAGGTACACCCAAGAAATTTCGGCAATTCTCTATTCATTAACAATTTTATAAATGTTTCGTGAATGAGGAAAAATTCCAAAACTATAAAGTTGTAAGCGCAATTGCCACAGATAGTATTGATTTTTGAAAATTTTTACCAAATTAAGTATATTTACGAGCAAAGATACATTGACAGCAATGCTCCAATTTAAGTCATATTATGACCGATAATTTAAAGTGAATAAATGCATTATATAGTGGCTGGATAAATGGGAGAAGAACTTCTTGACCGATCCATATTTTCCGTACTACAATATGGGATATGCATTTGCTCGTTACGTGCTTTTGAGCCTCAAAAATGTGAAGTATGCCTGCATTTATGATACTTTTCCCAAATGTAAAACATCATATGACAAAATTGGGAAATAATATTTCAGACTTACATTTATGAGTAATAAATGGGTCGAAGGACGTTTGAGGGAGATCAATGTAACTAAATGGACATCAAGTCCTACGAAACATAATTTAGCTATTGAAAAGGGTGTAAGTATACAAGATTAGATCGTGTTTTAAGAGAAAAAGCGTGTTACTACAAATGTGGGAATTTAATGTTAATAGTCCAACAAATATTTTTCTAATATTTTTAAAAATTTGCTTTAAATATCACGAACTTGAGAGTAATAGTACCTCTTGTTGTACATTTTTACAAAAAAATTCCTTCTTGTGTGTAATAAGCAGCTTTGAGAAACAAATGGCCGCCTATTTTCTGAATCAAATCCATTATATTTCCTTATAAGATTCTAGACACCGTTGTACTCCAATATTGGCCATTTGAGAGGGATGCGTTTGCAGTTCATGTAGCTCCAATTAGTTACTTCGATTCCTACTCAATATTTTCGAGCGAGCCCATTAGAAACGAACGTTCACAAAAGATTCTGTCCATCAAGGGACTCGAGAACACAGTATGGATCTTCAACCTCTTGTCACTGATATTAGTTTCGCTCGTATCTCTTGTGGCTGCCAGGAAAATAATGAGATTGAGGGAGTCCAATTCGGGAATCTTTACGAAATTCATCTGGATTTACATTTCGGATTTTCTGCGGAATCGTAAGTGCGAAATACCGATTTAGTTAAAGCACGAGTCCAAGTAAAAAGGGAAGTACAAAGTTTGATGTACAAATCAATTCGGTGCTTCAATAAAAACGTGGTCTAGACTAATCTTTTAAAATATACTTTTAAATGAAGTGGGAAGAGGCAAATGCAAACTTTCTCATTGTAAAAATACATTAACTTGAAAACCTGCTAAATGTTTTGACTAGCTAGTCGAGGCGAGGTTATCTGAGTGCATGCATTCGAAGTAACTTTAATTTCAAACAAGGTTTCGATTTATTTTGGTTAAAGACCGATTTCCAGCGAAAAGGGTTCTAGCGAACTGAAAACCGGGCATCGTGACTAACAATGGGGCGACCGTGCCGATTTTTGAATCCCCGCTGGGGCAAAAGTTGGAAGGGTTCTAGCAAGGAACATGGAGATAGGGAAGTTTGGTCAGTATAGGAATCTCTCTTCACGAAATGTAGCAGGTCACATGACTTATATTCGGCGTTAGTTTGAACTGCGCAGGAAACCGGTAGTGCCGCCTATCCTCAGCACGATGCGCGAGAAAAGTGCGGCGCGTGCGCACTTGCACATCCACGCCGAAAACGGGATTTTTGGGCGACCGGAGTTATAGCGTTACACGAAACTTCCCTATCTTCATATTCCTTGGTTCTAGCGAACTGAAGATAAACAACAAAAATCCTTTTAATTTATTTCCTCTCGTATTTTTGCTTTCTCCCGAGGAAAATTCTCTATTGTTCATCTTCAGTCCGTTAGAACCACACTGCACGGCTTTCAGTTAGTTAGAACCCTTCCAACATTTATCCAAGTGGGGATTCGAATATCTGCACGGTCGCCCCATTGTTAGTCACGATGCTCGGTTTTCAGTTCCCTAGAACCCTTTTCGCTTGGAGTCGGCCTTTATATCACAGATATATAGTTTCGTTCTTATAAAATAAAATAATAAAATTCACACTCAAAGGTGCAAACTTGCTTAAATTGACTAGGTGTATTTCTGACCTTACTAGCGGACATTCTTCTTAGCGAACAGTTTAGCGGGCGATCATAATTTGAGGTACTGAATTGGAAGAAGACGTCACCATGGATATGTATAATTAGGTTCTGTGACAAACTCCGCCATCCAGACAAAGTCAACTGGGTGCTGACTGCTGAGACAAAACCGCCCTATGATGGGACGATATCCCCACGATAGTAGGCCAAATATCCCGCTCTCAGTTTAGCGTTAAAAAATTCGCAGAACCAAATAAATCTGACCAAATGATTAAACGCAAGTGTCAGTTATCAAACGTTTTGTATAGAGACCACAATTTCTTTCGATACAATTTATTCCTTAATCGGAAGCCCTCCCTTGATATATGTTCAATGTAATTTAGCGGTAACATCCTTGGAAAAACGTGGAGTGAAGAGATTTCTGCCTTCAGTTTGGATATGTGGGACGTTGGTACTAACTTGGGCGTGGTCGGGAAATTTGACTGGCACACTTTTGACTGGTCATTCATCAAAAATTGATACCATTGACGATTTGATTTCGAGTCCTAACCTTTGGGCTTCGATGAAATCGGGATGTAAAATTTTCCTTTTAATGAAGGTAAGATTACTCTTTTAGTTGAATAGCTTTGTCTTTCATAAAACAAAGACAAGACCCGGGTATGGAGCTGATTATTTTTATCGACTCTTCATCTCTAATTCACATCAGAGATTAAAAAAAATGTTTCAAAACCGTTTAAAAGTTATAAAATAGTGTGATCTCAATCATACATACTTTAAAAAGGAACGATTAGAGTGAGGATAATCATTTTTCAAAAGCGAAAGATAATGAAATGTTTACATGTGAGGCGATGGGTAACGAGATTCTAAAGAAACCAGAATCCCACGATATTTCAAAAATACTGAAATTGAAAACACTATTCTTAATCATCCAAAGGTTCTTCGTTAAACCTTGGTTAGTTACAGCAATTTCTTTTAAGGCACGTGCAACGTTAGAATTCTTAAAAAACCAAAATGGTCCCACTCGGGCTTTATTTTTATCCAGTGATGTCAATGACTCTATTATAACAAGGAATCGATGGCCTAAAAAGGAATCGATTACATGACAGGTGTTTACTGGCATCATTATTTCGGCAGAAGTAATTATTGGTTCGCATTTTAAATTTTAGAAAAACGATTCTGCGTACACAGCTTTATGGAAAAAAGGAGGGGAAACATTTCAATTCCTTAATGATCCGAATGTTATAAAACGATTGGCGTATGGCAAAGGTGTTATTATTGAACAAACACAAATGTTTTGGGACTCGGGTCAAAGACATTTGTTTAAACTAAAGAAACAACTGGATAATCAACAAAGAAGGATTTATGTGGGAAAGAAAACCTACGAGCCTATATTTGTCCATATGTTTTTCAACAAAAATATTCCTCGAAAAATCTTGGAAAATATCGACTTCACGTAAGTTTTCTGAAGCAATCTCTATCCTTTTCGTAAAACGTCGCTTTTCCTAAATATAGAAGTAATGATATTTCGATGAAACTTTACTTCATAGTAGTGCATTTAAGTTTGCAGTTATTCCATATGGATAAGTTCCTTTTAGAGCTTTATTTTACAGAACCTTGTTCAAAGCATACTTAATCTCCCATCATAGACCTTTCGTTAAAGTCTCAATGTTTTAACTTACTGAGGTGCAGTATTTAGTTTATCCGCAATGTTCAGTAATATAATCGTGATAGCAAAAGGGTATCATCTTAGGTTAAAGTAAGAATATTGGCTTGCGCATTCCATTCAAAAATTACTTAATTATGGATCTTTATGATGCTACTTTCACGACTCAATACTGAACTATAGTGCAACGAGAAATTTAAGATTTTGTTAGAATTTAATATTTTGAGGTGAAGACGCTTAAGTTTTTGAGAATCCTAAAATTACACGTTACACATTAAAACAGTGACTGTTAGCTTAGAGTAATTTGTTGTAGACCACTCCCTAAATTTTATTATTTAATCTTTTTTTTCTCACAGTATCGAAAGAATATTTGAAACTAGTCTACTTTCCACACATTTGTTTAACGCTAAATTTAAAGCTCAAAATTACCTGCTCGAGTCTGACAGTTTGATAGTGGACGAACCCATGGACTTGTTCTTTCTCTGTTCCGTGTTTCTAGTCCTTGCTGTTGGAAACACTTTGGCTGCGTTGGTTTTCATCTTTGAAGTGGTACTGCATGTAGTGAAAAATTGCCCGGCCGATCAAAAATAGGTACATAGCTATTTAAGTTTTATTTTAATGTATAGTTTTATAGGGAATAAATATAGCAATTTCTTTCTCTAGTACAGGCTCATAAATTGCGGAAGAAATTTTGCGTGAAATCACCAATATCAAACTTTGAAACTTTCAGGATTCTCAAGATAGACTGCCGTTTATTT
This sequence comes from Phalangium opilio, assembly GCA_019434445.1. NCBI lineage: Eukaryota > Metazoa > Arthropoda > Arachnida > Opiliones > Phalangiidae > Phalangium > Phalangium opilio. Next base: position 82,193 of record JAEQBA010002010.1, read on the forward strand.
AAATGATATTCAGCTTTGATAGAATTAAAAAAATTGCAGTGAATTATCGAGAATTAGGCCCCTGCAGACATGTTAACGTAAGCCTATTAATTTTTGACAACATAATGTCGCGCCTAAATTTCGAGCTGCAATTAAATAAACCGTTAATGTTAATTTACATATTTATTATTTTTAAACCACTATGAAATATAATTTGACCCATTATGTAATATTCTATCCTTCTTACACTGTAAAAAAATAATGGTGCATTCTAACACCTTATATGCTCTCTGTTTCGAATGGACTGTTTAGAACTATTATCACGCTTCGTTACTTGGTTTGTTTTGACATCCTATACTTGTATCTTCATATTTTAAATTAGTATTTTCTCTATTTAGTCGTAAACACTTTTAATCATAAGTTTACCATTACTGTTTGGTATATGCCACATCGTATCAAGCAACTCTACGATGATGCTATTAGTTTTTAACTGACCTTGTCATACTAGTAGTGCCGCGCAGTACCGACTTTGATTACAATACAAAACCTTAAATGGCTTCTATAAAATATTTCGTATGATATCACGCAAATATTCAGTGATTGCAATAAAAAATTAACTAGGAAATTAGAATTAGTTCGAATTTCCGAAACTTTGGAAATTTCGAAACTTTAGTCTCGGAATTTTTACACCTACACGCATTTGTTGTTCGATGCCATAGATTACCCTTTGTAATCGATAAGTTTCATTTATATTTAGCCTCAGAACAGCAAAGCAAATAAAATGGGTCAAGAAGAGTTCATCAATGTTGCTTTTATGTGATTCACAACCACTGTTGTTGTTCGCGTAATGCTGTCTTAGGTAGTTTAGATAATCTGATTCATTGAAAAGTTAAATTCAGGATGCAAGAATTTGAAACCCTCTGGAAGTTCAATAGCATTAGGATGCAACAGCTTGTGATTGTTCAGAGATACGTCTTGTCGAACCGAGAAATTCTGTTCTATCCTGATGGTAGAGACTAGCTCGCTCTCCTGTTAAAATTTCATTATCTCTGGTCCAATTGGTTCCCACTCCAAAACAAGCTTATTTTGTATACCTGGCAAGAAATGAAAATGCAATCGTCATCCAGAAAATCGATATTAATTCGGTAATTCCGAGAAACTGTTCAATCTGGCTTCAACAATGTGAACTAGCGGTAATTTAAGTGAGTTGGATCATTTCAGTTTCATTAATGATCCAATTATAAATGACACGTTTTTGGAAATCAATAGGGTAACTGAATTGAAAATATTGAATAATTAATTTATATAAACTATATAGTTTTATATATAAGGCCCAGACTAGAAGAGTTGAATATGAAAGTATTTAGTACGGAAGAGAACACTATTTATACTTTAAAATTTACCCTTTCTAAAAAGGAATTTTGCTATAAAGAGTCTATACCATTTAAAGACCATTACGTTTCCCAACTAGGTTAATTTAACGTGAGACCAGAGAGAATTTATAATAGGGAGTGGAAGCTCTTGCCCTTGACAGTGCTAAATACAATGTAGCTCAAACAAGTACGCTGCGACGCTAAAACTGGCCAGGTAAATTTCCGGTCACGTGACTCTACTTTGATTTTAAAGTTTGCCCTCAATCACTGTTGGTTGTACAATTACCCAATAAGGGTTCGCGGTTTCGAGTGCGACTGGCGCCATTGGAGTTATTTTAAGTCAGATGTTTCCCTTTCCCTAAAAAGGTAGTGTCCATCTCCCCTAGACCCTCCCGCAACATTCTAGACTCACCCTAGAGGGAGGGGCCACAAAAAATAGTACCGGAAATAGACCTGGCCAGTTTTGTTGATCACGTGATTTTTGAGCTACATAATATTCCTCAGTTTCCATTTCCACTCCCTATTATAAATTCTCTCTGGTGAGACAATTGTTTTCGCAATACAGTTCGTGGAAAAATAATAAGTTTTGAGTTTAATTCTACAGGGCCGGTAGGCCCATTTTGTAGATATGACTTGACACCGTTCTGTAACGTTAAAGAAAAATTCACATACTTTTACTAAATTTCCTATGGAGATTAACATGGGGTTTTTCGTGATCTTTCCCTACCTCTAACTTAAAAACTACAGCGAAGTAACTTTTCGGAATACTCTTAGATTAACAAGTTACTATTCGGGGTGTGCCTTTTGCAAGTTTCATCAAAAACAATTAAGTCTAATCATGTTATTTTAATTAATTTGTAAATTGTGGCAAAACTTTTATCGCTATACTGATTCAGTTTCAAACGTTATCAAGTTCAAAGGCCTTTTCTCCAATATTCATGCTGGTTAAAAACCAGTAGCCTGGGCTTGTGCGTGCTAACAAGTTAAGTTGGTAACAAACAAATTTATTAAGTTACCGACCGCCTCCCATTGATAAATTAAGATGCCAACCACCTTCCAATCCTGAATTAAGTTACCAGCCGGATAAGTCATTAACTTCTGTTTATTGTAAATCAATCGCGTTATAAACCCTAAATATCCAAAAATAGTCAAAGAGACATACGCTTGAATTCAAACGTCAAAAATAGCTATGTTTAAAATGATTTTTATTAAAAAGGTTTTTTTAAAACGATTTAACTAGAATTAACGTAAATTAATGATTATTAAAATAATTAAGGAAAACCTCTTAATTGCGTCTCGACTCTGAGATGTTAATTTTGGTTTCCCAACTTGTTTTTAATTATTTTAATCTTCATATATGAAAATAATTAATTGTTAACAGTATTACTAATTTGGCTTTAATTGACTGATTTAATGTTAAAGCTGGGTTTATTTTCCCTTAATTCCAATTAATCAAGATGAATTGCGATAAAATTAATTGATATTTAACTCAAATTAGTTTTGTCAGTGAGGGACCGAGGCTTAACGTCTCGCGTGGTAAAAGGTGGGTACCAGTACACGTACCAGACCTGCGGTGACGAGCAAATTTTGGAGACAAGCCAAGGCTTAGGTATGCCGGTTAGGACCAATTCAAGCTTTGAAATCCCTTTTCGGGCGCCATTTATCCAAGGATTCTGGCAGCCATGCTCCAATCGGGAACCAGGGAACAGATCAACAGAACACATTTGTCCCTCACCAACAATTTTAAATGTATGATTATTTTAAAATTTATAGAACCCTTACCCTATAACATAATTTTGAAATTGCCTTATACTCTCTTTAAAGGGATAGAATCGATCTTTTGACTACAAACGAAAAGCTTTCATTTTTTTAAATCAGATAGAACCTAAAATTACGTTTTCAAAAATATATATATATTGATAGTTTTAATAACTTAACTATTTTTAATTAATGTTTAAAAGAATTAGTTTTGGGCGCCGCTCCCATCACTGCTCCCTCTACAGTCGTTCGGCAAAAACACGAGCGAACCACCTACATTACCCCGCTAGCCTCCTCTCACACGGAAATATAGTAGATTTACACCTAAAAGTAGTTTTCATACTATTGTGAATTTTGCATTTTCGCCAAATTAGTATTTTTCATGGAAGCTAAGCCTTTGCCAAAATAGCGGAAAAATGAGGTGTTTTGGCCATTACCCGTAACTATTTCCCAACTATCATCCCAACTCTACAACGTAACCAAGAGTTAAGGAAACAAAGGATAATAAACATGATAAATCAGAATTATGTTTACAAATGTCTTCTCGAATATGCGCCGCTTCCCCAGTGAAGGAGAAAAGCTACTATACAGTGATCTAGAGCTACCTATATACTCCTATTTCCAAACAACCAATGAATCAGTGGACGTTAGCAACGTCACTAGGGTAACAAAACAAGTTGGGTGGTATTCGCGGCTAGTTTGAATTTCAAAATATCTAACGTACTTTTCTTAATTTTAAACGGTTTAATTCGATTTTTTTTTTGGCACACATAATTTTAGGCACATTTTTTAACCTAAAACTGCCCTCATCTTGTACTAGTCGGAAATCCTTGATTCTATCCCTTTAATGTTATGAAATAAACTAATTTAATAAAAACAATTGTTTGATTATTTTTTTATTAATTATTAAAAATAAAATATTTTTCGATTTATTTCATACTACCTTTAACGTATGAAACTGCCCTAGGCCCCTAGCCATATGAACGAAGGACTACTTTACTTTATACTCCCTTTAAGGTTATGAAGAAGGCCGTCTAAAATAATTTCAATTTGTTTAATAAATTAACCTATCCAAATTCATTGGATTTACTTCTAGTGAAATCAAAACTTATTAGAAGTAGTAAGCAGTTAACTCGGTTAACCTTATCACATTCAAATTCTTGAAAGTTCCTACCAATGCAGTGATAATAGAGATTCTCTAGCCATTTCTAAAATTGACCTCAGCACAGTAAAAACAAAATGGACTGCGAAAATCGACACGCGATTGGTGATAATAATTTTGTATGTTTTCAACACCACTGTCAATTTTGAGTTTTCTGTTTTTGCTTTATCAGAAGTTAACTTTAATCTTATACACTTTATTTCAAATATTTGTTTTTACGAAATAAAAATATTAAAACTCGAAATAATTTCTGAGCACAAACGACTAGTTTCGCGTCGTAAAGGCGCAACATCAAGTCTTTTATCTTATTATCTTAATACCTTATCGTAAAAATAAGTTGCAAAAAGGTGAAATAATTCAAATAAAAACATCGAAAGCGAGAAACATGCAATTTTAGTTTCAATGTAGAACACTCACGTATATATAAGGTCTGCAAATACAGACGCTTTTACTTCCTCTACATCAGAAAACAGTTTATTCCAAAAAGTTGAAAACATCATCAACTGTTGCGAAAACGGAGAGTTCTAAAAATTCATTTCTAAAATGATATTTTGCTTCAGTTGATTTTTAAAGTGAATCATTAATGTTTGATGCCTCGTAACTACTTTGTGAGAAATAGGGTTATTTGATGAGCCCATTAACCACAGTCTGGAAGTGACAAGACCCCCGATGGACTTACGTAGATATGGGGTTTGGATCCAAACCCAAAGGCGCACGCGGGCATGAAAAAAGAAATTTCTCTTAATACCTAAAAGCCTAATTCTATCTGAAAATCTGAAATACAGGTTCACCGTCTTGGATTTAAGTTTAGAAGAGCTGTGTGTTCTTTACAGAATTGACATTGTTTCATTCTTTGTAAAATGATATTTAGACTTATCGTTTCTATCTTCTATCAATTTAAACTATCTTTAAAAGAATAAATAGTTAAAAAATTTTACTCTTTAAGTTCTATTCTGTAATCAGCGATTCAAAGATTATATAATTTTCATTTCGAATAAGGACAAAATGTACAGTTCATAAATGAACGATTTTATCGGCTAGAGTCTGGAATTTTGTTATTCAGCTCTAATTTAGACGAACTCGATTTAAAATACACTTGCGTTTTTCGAGCGAGATCCAATGAAGGTCTTTTAGTGTACTGTTCCAAAAATCACCATAACGGCTTATTTACGAAACGTTGAAAGGATTAGTTAGTCGCCCGATAACATCAGAGCGACTGGCTGTTATAAAATTACTCAAATAATTTTTTTAGTAAATACTTTAGTGTTAATCACTCAAAAATGGGTTCCTTCATTTTGGATGACTTTTGCAAATCTCCATTTTGGGTAAGTTTTTCTATTCATTTTTGTCAGCAGTTGCACCAAATTGCTAAGTTTCAGGCCCATCCACTAAGCGTAGCTTATCCTAGATGGGAACGGTTATTCCAGAAGCCGATTAGGCTTTACACATGAAGTACGTAACATGTGCCTGGGGGAGCTACACGATATTCTCCAAGCTCCTAGGAAAGAACCTCCCCTTACGCGGAGGGAAATAGTTCAGTAACGCGGCTCCTTCGGATCCATCCGATCCTTCCGCCTAAAGAACCGATTTACCATAATAATATAAAGACTGAGTAGGGTGCCTAAAATATTCCTTAGATAAAAATATTCACAATACCAAAGATTATTTGGGAGTAAGGCGTTAAAATGTTATCAATCTGGGTAGCTTTTGCTTGAACTATTTAAGACGCCGTGCATCTGCTTTTTAACGAGGTATTTTTCTGTTCTCGCCGTTACGGCAAGCCCGGCCGCCGGCAGCTCGAGATGCGCCGCTCGGCCTCAGCCGCTGATATCTAGCCAAGGCTTAGTGTAGTTTTCGTGTCTAATTTTATTCGCTGAGCTATTTTTCTGTTGAAATTTAAATAAAATCTTATAATATTTAGTTGAAGACTAAGTAAATGTCTCAAAAAATTTCGGAATTTGAGCTTTAAAACGTTGAATATTTTATAACGACTACGGAACGATACCGCAAATTCGCCTTCCGGGCCTCCCGCTTATGTCAAGGATGATAGGGGGTGGATACGAATTCTGAGAGAAATACGCGCCGTAACTTCGGACGCGATTGGGTCTGGTGGGACGCTAAAAATGGGGGAGGAATACGCGGGACGAAAGGCAGGTGGGCTACCTTAGAACTAGACCCTATTTAGCGCCATCGTGTTGGCATGCATATTGCCAAAGTTATTTTAAACTTTTTTCTCATAAATAAAATTTGCAATTGAAACATTAAATTTTATATAGAGTTAATATTTGATAATTATTGTTTCGAAATTGTTGCTAAAATAATAGTGCACGTAGATGACGCTGCAATAGGGAAACGCTGGTAGGGATTTATTTGAACGCGCTGGGCGTCACCTAGAGTTTTTACTTCCTATTTCAAGGACGATTGAAATGATTAGTCATTTGATGAAAAAAATGGAATTTAAAGGGGCTGTTCGGACAGTGGGACGATCTTCCTCATAGAGCTTAACATAGCGGGAGGGTAAAAAAGGAGAGGGGGTCGGACAGCCCCTTAACTACTAACGCATAGTAATGAAACCAGACATGATTTTACTACGTTTATTTATTTATTTATTTATTTATTTATTTGATACAACATCCGCAAAGACAGCTTAGTGTCTTGTAAGCAGACGGCGGTTATAGTGAGGGAGCCGTGACAAGAAAAGTATACAATGACTAGGATAATGTTAACACAGGTCTAAAATACCAAAAAAATAATACTTAAGTAAAGATAATTGAAAAAAAAAAAAAAAAAATACGGGGATGCATCGGGGTTTAAATCATGGTGTTAAAATGTTCAGAGAGTTTAATACGAAACAGAGATTTGTTGGTAATGGCAATAATGCTAGGGGGCAAGGAGTTCCAGTCATTAATTACATTATTGGAAACATGGGTCTGCCGAAAGGTGGTTAGGGCTCGTGGTTACATTGATTATTAAATCTTTTCCTCTTTCGCGCATAAAAATTATCATTTTACACCATAGTTAGAAGTTAAAAACATTATTTAATGAAATATTTGATCTTATAATCCTTTCAATCCCCCTTGAAAGCGGAAGAAAGAATTCTAGCAGACGCCCAGCACGTTCAAATAAATCCCTACCGGCGTTTCACTATTGCAGCGTCATCTACGTGCACTATTATTTTAGCAACAATTTCGAAACCATAATTATTAAATATTAACTCTCTCTAAAATTTTATGTTTCAATTGCAAATTTTATTTATGAGAAAAAAGTTTAAAATAACTTTGGCAATATGCATGCACAATTTGGCCAACACGATGGCGCTAAATAGGGTCTAGTTCTAAGGTAGCCAACCTGCCTTTCGTCCCGCGTATTCCTCCCCCATTTTTAGCGTCCCACCAGACCCAATCGCGTCCGAAGTTACGGCGCGTATTTCTCTCAGAATTCGTATCCACCCCCTATCATCCTTGCTTATGTCGACGGCGAGGTCGAGTCGAGGAGGTCCCATGCAAGAAAATAGTAATAGCCGTCGCCTATTGGTCTGGCATTAAAGAGGTTATCTATGGTTAGGGGCTCATGATTGGTTAAAAGCTTTTTTGTTCGTCTGCTTAGTTTTTACTTCGGGAATATCATGAAATCCATGACCAAAGCTATGGAAAAGTGGGACTTACGTACTTTATGTGTGAAGCATAATCCGCTTTTGGTTATACTTATAACAATTAGGGAAACCAAAATAAACCTCTCCAAGTCGAGACCAAATTAAGAGGTTTTTCTTAAATATTTAAACAAATACAATTGATATTGGTTATTTCAATCGTCAGTAGTTTACCTTAATTCTAGTTAAGTCGTTTTAAGAAATGTTGTTCCCAAAATCATTTTCAACTTAGCTATTGTTAACGTTTGACTTCTAGGGAACACATTTTTCACAATTTTTCTAATTTTCACAGTAAATGATAAAAAACCCGCAATTGTTTGAACCTTTGGTGGAAACTCTGCCATTGGCAGGCTAGACGTTTCTCGTAACTCTAACGATGACAAGATCGAGAGTAGAAGCCATTATTGCTTTGCAATAAATTTATAATAAATATAACAAATCAGTACCGAAAGCTAATTAAATGTTAAGTTAACAGCGTGATTATTGTTGACTTCAGCTATTTTATCATGGCAGAAGTCACAAAGACTTCATGATATAATCAGCTCCTATATCCACAATTCTTACTTGTTTTATTACTTTACCAGGGCAATAATTATATTAATTGATGGCGTTTACGTTTAATTATCAAATCTGTAATTATTTTTAATAGGACGGCAATTTGACATGGTACACGGATGATCCGGACTTCACTCCCTGTTTTCAGAAGACCATCCTGGTCTGGGTGCCATGCGCGATACTCTGGGTGTTCCTCCCATTGGAAGTCGCGTTGATTGCTAAGTCGGAACGGCGAAGCGTCCGTTGTTCTCATCTTTCCATTATGAAAAGTGTAAGTCCTTACTGAACGAGTATTGGTAGGCGCAAAATGCGCTGTGCAGGATGAGCGTTTTCTCGGCATTGCTTATTCCTCCTCTTGGGGAAATAATTTTAAAGGCGAATGTCGGAAAAGTTCCTAAAACCTATAAGTACTAGTTTTTCTTGTTGTTTCAGCTCTTGGTTCTCATACTGACCGCAATTAGCGTCTTAAAATTTGGCAAACAAATATACTACGGCGAGTTACAAGTCGTTGACAATTTGGCGGTCGTCCTTCAATTTGGAACTTACGTAAGACAATTTAAAAAAATCCGTATCTAATGTTTTGACTAAATAAATTTTACTCTTGTGTTCCAGATCTTGGCACTATTACTCATAATTTACGGCAGAGGGGGTGGCACGGTGTTGTCCGGAATCCTAACAATGTTTTGGTTCCTCTTAACACTAACGCAAACTATCACTCTGAGATCCGCCATCATGAAATACTATATACAAGTAAGCGTATAGGTTTATTTTAGATTTTATAACAATATTATTGTAAAGAAAAAAAGTGAAATATTTCAGAATGACAAAGATGACTATTTCGGGTTGGTAATTGAGTCGGTAATTTACTCTTTAGTAGTAGTTACCCTCGTATTACACACACTGAGTGACGCCTATCCGCAAGAACATACGTACGCAATCGAAGTCAAAATGGTAATATACTCCAGACATTTGTTAATGCAAGGATGATAGGGGGTGGATACGAATTCTGAGAGAAATACGCGCCGTAACTTCGGACGCGATTGGGTCTGGTGGGACGCTAAAAATGGGGGAGGAATACGTGGGACGAAAGGCAGGTGGGCTACCTTAGAACTAGACCCTATTTAGCGCCATCATGTTGGCCAAATTGTGCATGCATATTGCCAAAGTTATTTTAAACTTTTTTCTCATAAATAAAATTTGCAATTGAAACATTAAATTTTATATAGAGTTAATATTTGATAATTATTGTTTCGAAATTGTTGCTAAAATAATAGTGCACGTAGATGACGCTGCAATAGGGAAACGCTGGTAGGGATTTATTTGAACGCGCTGGGCGTCACCTAGAGTTTTTACTTCCTATTTCAAGGACGATTGAAATGATTAGTCATTTGATGAAAAAAATGGAATTTAAAGGGGCTGTTCGGACAGTGGGACAAACGACGATCTTCCTCATAGAGCTTAACATAGCGGGAGGGTAAAAAAGGAGAGGGGGTCGGACAGCCCCTTAACTACTAACGCATAGTAATGAAACCAGACATGATTTTACTACGTTTATTTATTTATTTATTTGATACAACATCCGCAAAGACAGCTTAGTGTCTTGTAAGCAGACGGCGGTTATAGTGAGGGAGCCGTGACAAGAAAAGTATACAATGACTAGGATAATGTTAACACAGGTCTAAAATACCAAAAAAATAATACTTAAGTAAAGATAATTGAAAAAAAAAAAAAAAAAAATACGGGGATGCATCGGGGTTTAAATCATGGTGTTAAAATGTTCAGAGAGTTTAATACGAAACAGAGATTTGTTGGTAATGGCAATAATGCTAGGGGGCAAGGAGTTCCAGTCATTAATTACATTATTGGAAACATGGGTCTGCCGAAAGGTGGTTAGGGCTCGTGGTTACATTGATTATTAAATCTTTTCCTCTTTCGCGCATAAAAATTATCATTTTACACCATAGTTAGAAGTTAAAAACATTATTTAATGAAATATTTGATCTTATAATCCTTTCAATCCCCCTTGAAAGCGGAAGAAAGAATTCTAGCAGACGCCCAGCACGTTCAAATAAATCCCTACCGGCGTTTCACTATTGCAGCGTCATCTACGTGCACTATTATTTTAGCAACAATTTCGAAACCATAATTATTAAATATTAACTCTATCTAAAATTTTATGTTTCAATTGCAAATTTTATTTATGAGAAAAAAGTTTAAAATAACTTTGGCAATATGCATGCACAATTTGGCCAACACGATGGCGCTAAATAGGGTCTAGTTCTAAGGTAGCCAACCTGCCTTTCGTCCCGCGTATTCCTCCCCCATTTTTAGCGTCCCACCAGACCCAATCGCGTCCGAAGTTACGGCGCGTATTTCTCTCAGAATTCGTATCCACCCCCTATCATCCTTGGTTAATGCATATGTATTATAAGTTCGACACTGATCTCTTGGAGCTCTAGTAGTTTTTGCTTGAAGTTTTCTATCAAGCTCTCAGTAGGGTTTTAGTGTCATACTTAGGGTTCGAAAATTAAGCTAATTTTGGAAAATGGTAAATTACCGTTCAAGGTAATCTACCAAAATGCAAAAATAAATTATTTTGATAGTTTTTAAGCTAAATAATGAAAAATGCCACTTTTTATAACGTTTTTATTTCCTTTTTCAAATTCGGAGGTAATTTACCACGGTAATGACCATTTTCGTAATTTACCCGAGAAAATCGTAAATTACAGTTATCCTGGTAAATTTTCGTGTAAATTGCCATAGTAATTTACCTTTCATAACCCTAGTCATACTTATGGCACATATAAACTTTTCTATTTAAATTTCTTAACAAAAAGATGATTACTTTAAAACAATTAGAAATCAATGGAAGATGATGCATCGTTTTGTTCACGCGTGGTTCATTCATGGCTTACCAGGTAAATCCGTTCCCGTTCTTGTTTTCTTATAACTTGTCCAAACTTGAAGAAGTTATTACAGCGCAGCTCCTTGTACTTTAATTTTAACTTTCAAGTTTTTCTTTTAAATTTTAAACGAATTGTAGCGTTCTGTGTAAAGGTTGGAAGAAAGCCCTGGAGCCATCGGATGTGTACGACTTGAACGACGCTGAGCGAGCGCTAACTGTCTCGCGCCTTTTCGAAAAATACTGGAAGCCTCAAGCTGAGACCGAAAGTGATGGCGATGAAATGGAAATGAAAAGCTTTCCGGAAGAACAAAACAGAACCAAATATCAAAGAAAGTCAATCATTTGGCCCTTGTTGAGAACAGTCGGACCTTGCTTGATTGCTGGATTGCTCCTACAAGTTCTGTCCGACGTAGTATCATTCGGCCCTGCCCTTTTGACTGGGTAAGTTATTCTATTTTTTCCTCTTTACAAGAAACATCATAACACCATAAGTGATTATTTATGTTAAATCAAGAATATAAGATTAAATTCAAATAAGATGAATGGGATGGTACATGGTTTTCACTTGAAGTGTAAGAATAAGTGATTGGTTCCTTGCTCGTACTGAGGCGTAGAGAAAAATCCAATCGCACGAGCAATAACGTTTCCTGTTTCTTTGAGTCAGCTGTCTGAATGTTTTCATTCCTCTCAATATTCTTTAAAACTGATTCTAACAGAAGTTGAGATTGACCATGCTGCATGAATTATGTAAACTTTGGAACCGAGTTAACCAGTTTACTCATCTATGTTATTAGTTCCATTATTGATTTCTCGACGAGCGAAGATCCTTTGTGGAAGGGGATTTTCTACGCTTGCCTTTACGGTGTGGCCGGTCTCGCACAATCTTTGTTGCAAGAAGGCAGTGCCATTTTCCACACCAAACTAGGACTAAGACTCAATTCCGCCACCATGCACGTTCTGTACAAAAAAGTAAGTTACAGTTATCGTGATAGTGGGACGCTAGTACATTAATGAGATTCGTCAAAGCAGACATTTCGCTTGACGAGCAGCGATCGACGTGATCTGACAATGGGCGAAATACTAAACACGATGTACGTCGACACGAACAGATTCCAAATTCTGTCGCCGCAACTGGGCCTCTTGTGGTCGGTCCCAGTACAAACAGTACTGTGCCTCGCCTTCATGTATCAAGAACTGGGCCTTTCAGCCTTTGCTGGCATCGTACCTATTGTCATTATTCTTCCACTGAACTATTTCAGCACCAAGAAATACAAAGAATTGCAGGTAAATGTTACACTCTTAGAAAAAAGGGTTCTACTTAGCCAGGAAAAGGGTTCTTAACCGATGTTACTTATTTTGAACCCTAAATTGTTCTGCATAGAATACTTCTAGAAAGTTATCAAACCTTGTTTGGTTCTAATTGGAAAATTCAGAGGTTCGTTATCAAACCCTGTACGGTACTATTTGGCATATTCAGGTTTTCGTAATCAAATCCTATTTGGAAATGTCAGGGGGTCGCTGTCAAACTGTGTAGGGTAGTATTTGTCACTGTCAGGGGTTCTTTGTCTCACTCCGTCCGGTAATATTTGGCATAGTCAGGGGTTCGTTATCAAGCCCTGTACGCTGCCATCTGTCACTGTGAGGTTAGTTCGTCGAATCATGTTGCGAGTTGTTGCTGGCCATGTGATTAGCGATAACTGAGCTTTGCAATAGGCCTACCCCTCTTTCTCCCGTTGTGAGATTTAGGATTTACGTTTTTCAGCCTTAAAAAGCGCGATTAATTCATCTCTTTCCCTACTCCTCCCTGGTAGAGCAAGCGCGGGTAGTATAGGAGTATATAGCGCGCTTTGGGATCATACGCGGCAAGGTTCCGTTAAATACCCAGGTTCATGGAACTCGCGTGTTAGCTACGACAGTCGAGTGAATATTATATTTATAGAAAAATTTCACGAACATCAGAGTTTCTGCGAATGGTTTCTTTAGTCATCTCGTTTATTAGGTTGAGCTGATGAAGCTGAAAGACAGCAGAGTGAAAATGACGAGTGAAATCTTGAACGGAATCCGCGTCTTGAAATTGTACGCTTGGGAAAAATCATTCCAGAGAATCGTTCTTGAAATCAGGAAACAAGAAATTGCGCTCATGAAGAAACAAGGATTCTTCGATGGAATGAACTTTTTTATAACTGGTCTCGTACCGGTTTTGGTACGAACGTAAAAAAACATTTACAAGAATTGTATTATTATGAACAATGAAGTTGGCACATAGAGGTGTGGAGATTTCAGCTCCGTATTAGTTTCTTGTCGAAGCGTTCTTGCTTGACTAAAAAAGCCAGATGTTCCTGAAATCTCTACGCTTTCGCCAGTCTCAAGAAAGGTGATGACGCGAAATTTCAGAGATGGAATAAGAACACGGTTGCTCGTCATCTCTTTCTAACTATTCAACTTCATGAAGACTAAAACATTTTTTTTACCTCCATATTGATTTTGAGTTCCTACAGACACTGTTTCTTAATCTTCAGATTACTTCACCGTGTTTCGCCATGTATGTATTAATTGACGACGATAACGTTCTCACCTCAAGGATAGCTTTCGTCTCCTATCAGTTGGTACGATTATTAGCGACGTCGATGCTTACTTTTCCGGATTTAATAAATACTCTAGTTTTGGTAAGAACGGTGTATGGGAGGGTCAATTTGGTCAAAAGATAAATCCGATAATCAAAGATTTGGAAGTTTCGTGATTTTAGAATGTTTTAAATAATTTGGAGTTTTTTTGCTACATAATTCTGAATATTAACAAAAGTATATATAAAATAGCAGACGATGCGTCGAGCTCCCGTCCAATTACAGCTAGCTTTATTTAAGTCATACGAAAAAAGCATTTTTTTTTGGCCTTAGTTTAAATATATTTAACTACTGGCCGTACTTTTCTTGTAGAGTGAGTGAATACACGGTCTAAGGCTCCACGCGAAATTTATTCTTTTTTCGTGTAAAGATCTCTTTACGAAATTTTATGACTATTACGAAAACTCGTGAATCTAATACGAAGGAAAAGCAAAGAAAAACATCTTTTAAAAATTCAACCAACTCTATTTCACTACTATTCCGCTTTCGACATCAGTTATCTCAAAATAATAGAAACCACGGGTACAGTAAATAGGCCTAGGCTACTCTCTTCCAATTTTCGTGACGCGAAGTAGGACGGCTTAAAAGGGGGTAGGAACTTTGGGACACGGATATGACCGGCCGGCACTCTTTTGCCTGCTTGATCGAGACTTTTGCTTCTAATATATATACTTTTGATATCATGCATCATTCAATTGTCATCGTCCTTCTGTAAAAGAAAGTTTTCAAAGTATAATTGGCGTCATTAAATAACGGCAACTAATATCATGTTTTTAAAATAAAGTAGAAAACATTTTCCCAACAAAGAGGTATTCGTACAGGATTGTCACGTTGACCTTCCCTTTAGTTAAAGCATCTCAAAATGACGCAATGCCACTAATTAATTCTTTACAGACACACGTCTCGGTAAAGAGAATTGCAAACTTATTGAATCGTGAGGAAACCAAGCATTACGTAAAGCAGATGGCTAGCGACGCCAAATTTGGTATGTCAATTAATTAGGAACTTGCAAAAAAGCGAAACTTCGCTTATTTTTTCCAGCAGCTATTTCTACATGAGCAAGTTCAAAATTAATTGTTGTTAAAAAGTAGAAGCGCGAACTTGATCATGAAGAAAGAGACAATTGAAGGAACGTCTTCAGAACTTAATCCACAAATCCGCAGCTTTGGTATATACAGAAAATATACTCCTATTATAATCAGGTTTACCCCCTGGCCAAATGGACTTCTGGCTTTTTAGGACTAAACCCCGCATACTATCTCCTTAAAAATCCAATTTGTATGATAAACCAATAAATTTTAAGTAGGAAATTCTGAAGTCCTTTTTAGATTGTTTCCAGATATTTTTGAGCTCAAAACTGGTGAATTTTGACTAATGTTGACATGTATTTTTTTCTCTGAAAATTTCAGCAATTGAGATTGATAATGGAACTTTTCATTGGAACCTGGAAGACGAAGCAGCAGCGTCTCTTCAAGAGATCAATTTCAAAGTATCTCGCGGCTCATTGGTTGCCGTGGTGGGTCCGGTGGGTTGTGGCAAGTCTTCCCTCTTGTCCTCTCTAGTTTCCGAGATGCAGAAGGTGGAGGGGGAGGTGAGAGTGGCCGGGAAAGTGGGATACGTCACTCAACAACCCTGGATACAGAACGCCTCACTTAAAGAGAACATACTCTTCGTCGACGAAATGGACCAGGATAGATATAGCAAGGTCATATGGGCATGCGCCCTACAACCAGATTTCGACCAGCTACCCGCTGAGGACGAAACGGAGATCGGAGAAAGAGTATGTATAATCATAAGTTCATAAGATAATCAAAAAATCTACCCTTAGACAGAATGTTCCATAAGTTTGTCACACTGGTTACGGAGAGCTAACGATGGCTAGAATTTTAAACACAGAAAGGTTGTTATTGTAACCGGCTTCTTAAAAAGGTTTAGAAATAAAGATGAAATGACGGTGGAGGGAAGGCGGGGCGAATGTATGTGCAGTATTAAATTTCATAGGATGCAAAAATATAGAGGTGTTTTCACCCAGTGCGACTTACCAAGATTACACTGTCAAGTCCTTGGACATAGAACAGTGGATGTTATCGAACACATGTCCGATGAACGTTTTCCATATAATAAAATAAAACTAAATAATATAATGCACTATTCACGAAAAACCTGTCATTGCGACATTTCATTCATAGTTCCATAGATGGCTGCTTTCTTCAGTAATGTGTTCGTTTACTAATTTTACATGATAGGGTATCAACTTGAGTGGTGGTCAGAAGCAAAGGGTCAACGTGGCGAGGGCAATTTATCGCAATGACGATGTTTATCTCTTTGATGATCCATTGGGGGCGGTTGACTCGCACGTGGCCAAACATCTCTTCAGCGAAATCATCGGACGCAATGGATTTCTTCGAAATAAAGTAAATAAAGCTAGTCTTTTATTTTCTTTGAAAGCGCGTGGGATCCACTTATGAGTGGTCGACAGCTCGTTCCGATTAAATCCCGGTAGCTTAATATGTCGGCCGGAAATTTAGTCCGTTTCTTTACAGTGAAGTAAATATATATATATACTACTTGTATATATATATATAATTGCCTAAGCTTAGTAGATTCTGATTTAAGTTCGTGAAAATTCAATAATAGCGTCTCGAAAAAATATGATGATGGTGCAAGTCGCTAATGCAATAAAAAAATTTGAGTCCCTCGCCTTTGAAAGCTTCTGTTTGGTTGTTCCTTGCTCGCTCGACAAATATAATTTCAATCTCTTACAGACAAGAGTTTTGGTGACGCACAACTTGAGCTTCATAAAAGAAGTGGACGAGATCTTCTTCATGAACAACGGACGAATCATAGAGAGAGGAACTTATGACGAAATCATGAGCCGTCAGGGAATGGCCAGAGATTATTTCGGGCAACACATGAGTGACATGAGCCAGGAGAATAAAGAAGAACCGTCGTGAGTAGATTTAGAGCTACATCTACGCTTTTTACTGCCAGCTAGATCGAAGTAGAAAAGTGAAAGAGATTCACGTTGTAGAAATTAACGAATGTACTGTACAAAATAGCCTAATGAATTTCTTTGTGGAGTGTACTTGTTGTAGAGATAGCACTTATTTTATTTTTTTTTTGAATTGATTATTACATGTTGAACCATGGGGGTTGCATTATTGGAGGAGCCTTCCGCTGTACAATTTGTCACGCCCCGCGTCTCTTCTAGCTCAAGCGACTGGTTGGGAGTAGCCCAAGGTCGGTAACATAAAAAACTGGAGTTGCTATACGGGACCTACGAGGTTACCTCCCCCACTTCGAAGAGTTGTTTTGTACGAAGAGCGAACTATGGCAGGAAATGTTAGCCGCTGACAAAAGACACAAGCGGCTTACTGATAGGTTGTAGAAGTGCCCACAGAAATAACTCTATAGTAGACCTTTAATTACACTTTAGACTGTGTTCGGATCGCGGGCGCTATAAAGTGGCTCGCTCACTGCTCCTCTTAAGACACAGACTCCATGGTTGAACACGCTTTGCTCATCTATGAATTTTGGTAATGCAATTTTTGTAGCACATTAAATATCAAAGTTGAGAGATCTCATCTTGCACCCCAAGGAAGAGTCTCGGATGAAGATGACACAAAACTCATGACTGTAGAGACGCTCAAAGAAGGAAACGTATGTGCTCTTTAATATACAAGCGAAGTTTGGACCTTTCTTGGCTTTTTGACATCTAACTTTCTCTTTATTTTCCCCCGCAATAATCTTATTGCACATATGCAGGTATCCGTATCACAATACAAACAATATTTTAAAGACTATGGTATAACATGGTTTGCCATCTTCGAATTAACAATCACCAGTGCTGTTGTCCTTAATTTCACGTCAGTGTACTGGCTGTCTCTGTGGTGCGCAGACTCCAAGGATGATTTTAAAACAAACCCAGACTTAAAGACAACACGTATAGCGGTCTTTATGGTTTTTGGTCTAAGCCAAGCCATTTTCGCATTTCTGAACGTAATTATCAATGTCTTTCGCTGTCTACGAGCGGCAAACAGTCTACATGCGAAAATGCTCGACAGCGTATCTCGTTCTCCGATGTCCTTCTTCGACACGACCCCCTTCGGAAGGCTACTGAATCGTTTTTCCCAAGATATCGACGCCCTTGATCAGCAATTACCGTCAATGTTAAAACTAACCTCATGGGGAATGACGTATTTAGTTGTTTACTCGTTAGGAATTGCAATATATTTACCATTGTTCGTAATTCCCTGCATAGTTGTGTTTGTTGGATACCTTTTACTTCAGGTAGGAACTTTACTTCGGTCTCTCTCTCAATTGTTATTTGTCGTGGTTAAATACGGAATTCGTATCGAATGAGGGAAGATCTTTAAAAATCTGGAAGTTGGTTAAAAAAAATTATGACAAAAAAGATGTCTTGGCGCAACGACTAACTGAGACTTCTCTACCCAGATCCTTCCCCGCAAGATTGAAATACCTACAAATATTTTGAAATTTTGAGTTTCTTAAAAGCATTTTGGCAGTAATATATTTTATTGCGAAATATTGTAGAAGGCACGCATATCTTAACCATACTGGGGAATTACATTATAATATTGCATTTAAACTGATGATTTTCTCATGTCTTTCGCAGCGTTTCTTGATGTCAAGCAATCGTCAATTCAAGCGAATAACAAGCTCAAGAAATTCCTTCTTATTTTCCCATGTGGGAGGATCAGTGGGTGGCAACACTGTCATAAGGGCATGTGAAGCCGGAGAGCACTTTGAAGGACGCTTCCTGAAACTGATCGACGAATGTACTGCTGCTAACTACATGATGAATATGGCTCAAAGGTATCTCATTCACTGAAAATTGTAATTGCATCACTAAACCCCTGTTTCAATCGTGTCTTTTTCGTTTCGGCGTGACAACTTTACCAGAGTCTACAATAAATTTTTACCTTTGGGTTATAAAGAGCTGTGGATGCAAAGCAAAACTAGCATTTCAATTAGTAACTCATTTCTCCAAGTCAATAAATGATATTTCCTTGCAGATGGCTGACAGTTCGCTACAATATCTTGGGCAATTGCTTGATGTTTTGCACAGCATTTTTAATAGTTTTGAGCAAAGGGACTATGTCAACTGATTTCGTAGGATTGATCTTGGCTAATTCCGATAAGGTAAGAGTTACCAATGAAGACCAAGCGAACAAAGCAATATCTTTTCCACAAATTTAAATATCCCTTCGTTTTTCGTTTAACTCTTGATAAAAGCGTGATAGTGAAACGTCGCTAAAGTGCGACGATACAAAAATTACCAATATTTACTAAATTAACAAAGAGTATCTCGAGATAGAATTTATGTGGAGGTTTGAATGGGAGATTGATATAGCGATAAGCGTAGCAAAATCAAGTTTGCCGACGATGTAAATTTAGGTTAGGTACACCTAATGCTGCCAATATTTTATGTATCTTATTGTGAAGAATATATGGTAGTTTGGCCGCCATTCTGGTTCGTTTTCAAAATACATTTGATAACGTCTTTTCATGGCGTGGCATTGACAGCCCTTTTTCGTACTTGATTTGCGTTACTATGCTGATGAGTTATTATTCTTTTAGAAATAAAACCCATAGAACCGATTTTGATCATTAAGCAATTTTAAAACAAATTTCTTCGATAAACGAATATGCTACACCTTAGTTAATGAGAAAAAGCTGGAAAATGGAGGTTTTGCAAAAGAACCTGTTCAAACCGCGGTTAGTTGAGAAGCAATTTTTTTTTTCCTATGAGATGTAAAGCACCATCTGTCAAATCAGGGATAGATAGACTTTTTTAAGACGGAATAAACAATGTTTGGCCTTTACTTCAGTCCGACTCATAGACGAGTATATAGTCCCTTCCTTCAACACGTAACCAAAAATTAAATTATCTTATTAACTCACAAAAACTACGTATTGGTGACGTTGCTGACGGGGAGGGCCAAAAATACGTAATTCCTGTTTACCTCTGTCGCCATGACTACGACCCCTCTTGCGTTGTACCATAGCCCACTCGATCACGCGCGTCACGACGCAAGCTGCTCGCGCTATAGCTATAGAGCGCGGATCGAGTGGGCTATGGTTGTACAGATAAGCGTCTTCATAGGGGTTCAAAATGGAGCCGTCTAAATTCGAGGGTCCGGTAATTATTCGGGAGTTGTTTTTAATAGCAATTAAGAAGGTAGTTAGTGAATTTGGTGCCGGTGTTTTGGATTTGGAGCAGGGCCGGAAATAAGCACAGGACACTGGACATTGTCCAATAAAATTTCAAAATGTCCCATAATTTTTTTAAAACCTAAGGGGTCACTGGACAGTTTGACCAATAAATTTTCCGAAGTTTTGATAGCTTAACTATGGAAATGCGATACTATTTTTGCACACTCCAGTGGACAATGTCCTATAAATTTTTCAGTCAAACAGGGGGTCACTGGACACATGTCCTATAAAACATTTTTCTTATTTCCGGCCCTGATTTGGAGTACATCTGTAAAGGTAAAAAGTGTTCGCTAATTCTTTCTTAAGCCAATCATTTCTACTATCCTCATGATTTTGTAAACGAATTTGATGAAGTTAACCAAGGCTTAGTGAATGGTCAGGAGTTTTGTGAGCTTAGTGTTTGGTTAAAACCTGTTCGTGCTGTAATATCTATGAAGACTTTTACTCAATTCTAACTCACTTTTTACCTCTCCGAGTGACGTATGTCACGGAGAGGTTCTGTAACGATCGTGTCTGTCTGTCTGTGTGTCTGTCTGTCTGTCTGTTGTTACACCCACGTGACCGCGTTCGCAGTTTCCAAATCGGAGCAAACGTGTTCGCCATTTCCGAACTGCTTTCACAGTCACAGAAATGGCTCCTCTACTTGAGTTCTCACACCACCATCTTCTGGTCTTTGTCCATCCCACACGGACACCAGTCTGTACTTACTGGCTTCTAATCACCACCATCTTTTGGTCTTCGTCCATCCCACATGGACACCAGTCTGTACATACTGGCTTCTAATCACCACCATCTTCTGGTCTTCGTCCATTCCACTTGGACACCAGTCTGTACATACTGGCTTCTAATCACCACCATCTTCTGGTCTTCGTCCATCCCACTTGGACACCAGTCTGCACATTCTGGCTTCTAAACACCACCATCTTCTGGTCTTCGTCCATCCCACTTGGACACCAGTCTGTACATTCTGCCTTCTAAACACCACCATCTACTGGCCTTCCGTCTATTCCACATAGACACCAATCTGTCTCATTGGCTTCTACTCCATTATCATCGTTTGGTTTTAGGATATACGCGGCGATCAGCTAGGGTTACGAGAAACATCTAGCCTCCCTAAGGTGGGATCGCCACCAAAGGTTTTCGCAATTGCGCTTTTTCCTTACTATTATAATGGAAACGAATCGTATATATACCCCAAAATTTGAAGAAAGCGGGCAAGAGGGGTACCCTTCACGTTAAACATCAATATTAGCAAAGTTTCGAAAGATAAATAGGAACAACTTTATTTTAAACGATTTAACTATTTTTAAAGTTATTTACTGGCGTATAAAATAATTAATATCATTTATATTTAATTAATTATTTAAGATAAACCTCTTTCTATGTAATGACACAAGTGAGAGTTTATATAGAACGAGTAATGAAGATTGCATCCGAATCGAAACACTACACGCACATCAAAGTTAATATAAAGCGAGTAGGATGAAACGTCAATATTAGCGAAGTTTGAGATGATAATAGGTATAACTTTATTTTAAACGATTTAACTATTATTAATGTTAATTATTGAAGATTAAAATAATTAAAAATAATTATATTTATTTAAATATTAAAGATAGTCTTGTTTCTCAACTCAAAATTAATACGGAAGGAGTTAAAAAGCAGTCTATGTTTTTGTCTGTGTGTGTCCGTCCATTGTTACACTAGTGCGTCGCGTTAGCAGTTAGCCTTGTGTTGATGTGTTAAGAAATCATACAGAACCTTAATATTCCCTTTTTCCATAATATAAAGTGAATATGTGGAAGTATTTTTCGTAATTATGATGCATTTAGTACTTTTGTAGCTTTAAAGCTCTGTTTCATTTTGATATTCCAAAGATTTTTTTAATAATGGCTGTTTATATATTATTTAAGCTATACTACATCTGCATATAGAATAAGTCTTGGTTTAGTGATTTCATGAAGAAAGCTAAGACCTAGACTCCGGCGGGTATATTAAGTATCATCCGCAATAGGCTTAGTGAAACAAAGAGTAAATAATTGAGGCCTGAGGTTAAGTAAACTTTGGGCTTTGATTTTCGTGTCTGAAATGAAGAGACATCAACGGTTCAGAGTGAGCCGAAAGTTAAATACACTATTAAATAATCAAGTCGTTATCAGGGTCTTATCTATGAAAGATATTATTTTCTTTAACCTACATGGCTTATAAGAACTCCACCTGAATTTTAAAATGAAAGTGCACAGGGTTTCTGTCACGCGGAACAATACAAATAGAGACTAATTCCATATTTTGTTCAAATAGCTTCTGCAATATCTAAAAGTCTTTATCGCTTCCGCGTCGGGGTTGGAATCAAATATAGTCTCTATAGAAAGAGTTGACGAATACTGTCGATTGGAGTCCGAGGCCGAGTGCGAGAAACCAGAATGTCCACCACCTGCTGACTGGCCTCAACGAGGACAAATCATGTTCCAGGATTACAGCACCAGATACCGAACCGGATTGAATTTGGTCTTGAAGGACATAGATGTCAGGATCGAAGCCGGAGAGAAGGTGGGTGTGGTGGGGCGGACAGGTGCGGGAAAGTCTTCACTGACGCTGGCGCTTTTCCGTCTCATCGAGGGTGTGCGAGGTCAGATTGTCATAGACGGAGTGGAAGTTGAGGGATTAGGCTTGTCCGATTTGCGTTCACGGCTGACCATCATCCCCCAAGAGCCAGTCCTCTTCTCGGGCACGCTCAGGCTCAACCTGGATCCTTTTGGACAAAAAGATGATCAGCGACTGTGGGCCGCCCTGGAACATTCGCACCTGAAGCCCTTCGTAAAATCACTCGAGCAGGGACTGGATCATCCGGTGGCCGAAGGAGGACAGAATCTGAGCGTTGGACAGCGTCAGTTGGTCTGCTTGGCTCGTGCCTTGTTGAGGAACACCAAGATACTGATCTTGGACGAAGCGACTGCCTCAGTCGACATGGACACCGACGATCTCATTCAAGAGACGGTCAGGAAGGAATTCGCCAACTCTACTATCATCACCATCGCCCACAGAATAAACACCATCTTAGACTACGACAAGTTAGTTTAACTTCCTATAAAATAGGCTTAAAATGATTCGCCAATTTGACATATCTTAACTCTTTATAGGGTGATGGTTCTCGATCAGGGCCGAATTGCGGAATTCGACTCACCAGATGCTCTCTTGAGGAATGAAAAATCAATGTTCTACGTTTTGTGCAAAGATGCCAACATAATCTAGATCGCCTTTAAATTAAGCACTTATGTCATACGTTTACTGTTGTGTACAAATCGTTAGGAATCTATAGAATAACCTTTTTAACTTATTTTATTTCTAATGTAACGCTAAAAATTCCTATTTCTAAGAATAAGCTTGTGGGCATGTCAATTCCACGAAAATACATAATTGTTACCTCCCTGCAAAATTCTATTCCGGATAGATTTTGTAGATAAACCAATTTCGGACTTTCTCGGCCAAAGAAGTTCGAAACCGCTCTTTCAAATCCCAACAGTCATAAACCCATATCCTTAAGTCATTAGTCCTTATCTTTCCCTTACTCAAAGCGAGAAGCGTTCTCCCTCCAGCTTCCCTCGAACGAATTTTGACAATCTTTCTTATTCATTTATTTCACTAAAAAGTATTGAGAGTTGCCTTTAACGTACGTACCAGTAAAATAGAATTGGTATATATGTATATAGTACGGGTGCGTTTGGTTCCCTAATTGATAGCAGGACCAAGTTAAGATCTATTCGTGAGTGTGTGTGTGTGCGGGCGCGCTTTACCGATAGAAAGCTGAACTTTCTTGGAAAGGTCAACCCGATCGGCGGTAGAACCAAAGATGAAAGAAGAGCCCCGATGACTTCTTCTTAAGCCATTAAGGGCATGGAAGTGGCGCCTTCAAAGAGAGACGAATATATTGCTCTCGGGCGCGGGGTCCCAAAGACTTGAGGGAGAAGAAAAGATAGAACAGAGAGACCCACGATTTTGAAGAGGAGAGCTGGTCTCTGGAAGTCCCAGACTTAGGTCTAAATTTTATATACAAGCCATCGCAAAAACCAAACTTAAAAATGTTTCGGTTCGCTTTCGCTATGGCTTTTGGTTAAGCAAAACTCTTCTTCTCCCGCGCCGAATACCGCGCTTGAAAGACTCTAATTAGTAATAGAGCTCGGGCAATTAAAAACAATCGTCTGTAATTAAGACACCAGTGTTCGGTACCACACGCGACGAAAGCCGCCCAAGATGATCACGGCTCGCCAGCACACGTGACGTTGACTATTATTTATTTATCATATTATTTTATTACTTTTATTGTTGTTATTATTATCAGGGATAGATAGACTTTTTTAAGACGGAATAAACAATGTTTGGCCTTTATTTCAGTCCGACTCATAGACGAGTATATAGTCCCTTCCTTCAACACGTAACCAAAAAATTAAATTATCTTATTGGCTCACAAAAACTACGTATTGGTGACGTTGCTGACGGGGAGACCCAAAAATACGTAATTCCTGTTTACCTCTGTCGCCATGATTACGACCCCTCTTGCGTTGTACCATAGCCCACTCGATCACGCGCGTCACGACGCAAGCTGCTCGCGCTATAGCTATAGAGCGCGGATCGAGTGGGCATCTTCACAGGGGTTCAAAATGGAGCCGTCTAAATTCGAGGGTCCGGTAATTATTCGGGAATTGTTTTTAATAGCAATTAAGAAGGTAGTTAGTGAATTTGGTACCGGTGTTTTGGATTTGGAGTACATCTGTAAAGGTGAAAAGTGTTCGCTAATTCTTTCTTAAGCCAATCATTTCTGCTATCCTCATGATTTTGTAAACGAATTTGATGAAGTTAACCAAGGCTTAGTGAATGGTCAGGAGTTTTGTGAGCTTAGTGTTTGGTTAAAACCTGTTCGTGCTGTAATATCTATGAAGACTTTTACTCAATTCTAACTCACTTTTAATTTTCTTGGGTCTTCCCCATTTTTTTTCAGTTGCAAGCCCTATGTCTTGTGTAACTTCCATTTTTAAACAATGTTATTTCAAAAATTACAATCCGAGCCATTCCAACTTGGCAGACGAAGGGGCAGACGACGTTTATTTGACCCGGATATACATACAACATAACAAAAATAAGACCCGCCTCTTCTTTCATACCCCTCCGTCACGGGTAAGGGGGTCGTGGACTAGGACGCGCACCCGAATAACCCTGTTACCCATTTCGTCTTAAAAAAGTCTATCTATCCCTGTTATTATTTAAAGATGTTCCTTAAGAACCTGCATGCCATTGTGTATTATTAATTTTGTATGGTCATGACCTTAGTACCATGTTTAGTTGTTTAAGTATAGTAAAGGTATCGACTTATTGGTAACTCTCAATACCGTCTTAAATTAATTTATCTTATCTCCTATAAAATCATCCCCTAGACAAACTGACTTTATCTTAATATTACCTACGCTTCCTGAAATGAGTAAGGTAGCGAGAAACCCGGATAGCCAAATCCTTTTTCCTTCGTACTTTTGTAGTGGATTGACATGTTAGTTAAATTTAATCCATTATTTCTTATGACCGTTACACAATTCGCTACAAACTAATATAATCCTTGGATCATTAATTGCTCAATTAAATAATATGTTTATTTATAGTCATTGAAAGACTAAAGAACTTCTTTTAAAAATTTAGCTTCCATTAAATTTTAGAGATAAGATATAATATACAGTGTGGACGTGGACGAGATCAGACCAACACCTTCCACCGTGGACAACCTCTAATACTTCCAAGGGATGACGTCACTATACTAAATTATAGACCTCAAATACAGGTTGAAAATAAATAGTTTTAATCTTCAGGTTTTGTTGTAAGCAAATGAAAAGGTACAAAAGGGATATTGGTGAACATGCCGGAATGAAAACTTTTTATTAAAAGAACATTCCATTGGAAAACACCTCAATGAAAATTATTCGTGTCTACCAACGTGGTGGAGGCACTCTTCAAGACGACTGTCCATGTCTTGCGATACATTTTCAAGCACTAAACTTCTGACGCAGGAAGTCCAAGTAAATGTCTCCAGTGAGGTTTTCATTGCAGAAGAAGGGTCCGATAATTCAGTTTCCAAGATTGGCTACCCAAACATTTACCTTCCATCGCATTAGATGGTAATTCAGCATTTCGAGCGTTATACTATCATAGTTTTTACTTTTTTCCCCGGAATTAACGGGTTAGAAATCTTTATAGATAGTTTCATCTAAGCGAGTGGACTAGCCATTCCTTAAAATTCGGGTCCAGTGCTGACTGTAGGTACGGAACAATGATGTCAGAAGAATTGAGAAACTTAACATACAAAAGGTTATTCACCGAAACTTGGAGGTGTTCATATGTTTCTGGGATCATTACTGAAGTGTCGATGCGATTGTAGCTTTCCGTCGTGTAATCCGCAAGCAAAAAACATCCCAAGAGAAACAAAATGAAAGTCACTCTCAGGCTAGGAAATAAGACAGGTTTACAGGTCAAAAACCAGTTTATTAATAGCTTGGACCACTTTTTTTATTCAAAACGTGAGGGTCACTGGTCCCAATGACTAGTTTATTAATTCCTATTTTTATTAAAAATTGATATGGGAACCTCTTTAATTATTTTCATTTTAACATAAATTTCGACTCCGGGAGTCCAGTTGTGCATACAACCCTAAGCCGAGAGAGATTTTTTTAGAAGAGAGAACGACCACAAGTCCTGGGACCAGTAGAAAAATAAATAGGGGAAGGGTCACTGGTCCCGGGACCAGTTTCATATTTAAGACATCAGGGGTCACTGGTCCGGAGGACTAGTTCAGAAATAAACCTTATTTCCAAGCCTGGCACTCTGATCAGCCACGACGAAGCGAGCAGACGAAAAGTAATTTGGGGCAAAAGGGAGGGAATCGCTGTGGGGAACAAAATTATTCAGTTTGCTTTATACCATGTGTGATTAAAGACCCAGCCATCTTTCGTTATGAGGACAAAATCTTTGATAATTGCATCCCTCATACGAAAGTGGCGAGGGTGAAATGTTATTAAACGTTAGCGGGCGCTTAATCGTTTACGTTCGGCGCACAAGAGAAACGTGTTCTCACAAACATTTTCCATGGTTTCTCGGGCCATTTTCTTGACAACTCTCTTGGTTGGCAACAATTTGTATTTGTTAGTTAAGATGGAGAGAAATGCGAGCAAAAGTGACAGAATGACCACAGTGAATAGAATCACCACCTAGTTGAACCGAGAATGTAATTCAATGAATTGGGTGGTTATAGGAATGTTTATTGAGTGAAATTTACTGTACTGTCCATATTCAAGAAGGACAAGGAAGTGGACGTGACTCTCTTCTGGTAAGCCGAAACGATAATGGTATTGGACGTTCCATTGGGAGAAGACGGAGTGAAATATTCCAGTCTTTTATCGAAAAATGAGCGTGGCGTTTCTACCGTGAACATGTGAACTTCCTATAACCATTGTAAGAATTAAATATTTATTCTTCATAATTCTGCATTTAATCAAAGCGTTTCAGTATAAGTCGTAAAATCACTTGCGTCGAAATAATTAGGATCAGTATATAATTCCAAAAATTCTCAATGTATTTTAATAATCCCAGTTGACCCTGTAAATGAATCGACAAAATGAACTACAATATGACCTAATCATAATCTTAGAAGTGCTCATTTTGACATATATTTGATTATTACTTGAAATTAGCAAATCCGAACAATAGCGTAATTCCCTGTCTTCTTGTTAATATTACAATTAAAGTATTCTTCCTTTCTTTTTGCAAAAATCACACCTCAATTGATGCGTTTTTAAAATCAGGAATCAATAAAATTTCCGATTTGAAAATGCAAATTACAAAACCTGTATTTCAAATATTGGTCATTTCCAAGAAATTCCATTTCGTTTAGTTCCATTTTGAGTCCCCTTAAATCATAATGTGTAAATCCCTAAGGCCAAGACAAAGTGAGCAAAAATCCTTTAAAATATCGAATCACTCAAATTTTCAAGCGAAAATAATTTAATAGAATTTTAGGACAATTTACTACTGTTCTTTGAGTACCGTTTTAGCATAAGATATGTCAAGTCTCGTACCGAACAGAGTTTACTTAATGAAACTGCAATATCATTTTAAAGGCTATTTTTGTTTGTTAGTGTTTCAGTTGCCAGGGTAACTGAATTGAAAAAAAATGTCGAATAATTAATTTATATAAACAATATAATTTTATATATAAGGCCCAGACTAGAACAGTTGAATATGAAAATATTTACTACGGAAGAGATCACTTTTTATACTTTAAAATTTACCCTTTCTAACACTGAATTCTGTCATAAAAGACCATTACGTTTCCTAACTAGGTTATTTTAACATGAGACGATTGTTTTCGCAATACAGTTCGTGGAAAAACGATAAGTTATGGGTTTAATTATATGCTGCTTTAAAGGGAGGGTGAAAAGGAAAACGAGTGATTTTTATCGATCCTTCTACTAATCATACGACCAATCTGTGTAGTGAAATATCCAGAAATTACCTCTTACAAATGATTTTAAAATTCAAATTAGCTTGGGATCTCATGGATAATTTGAAATAAGCACCTCTGACCAATCGCGTAACGCCCTGCCTTCTCGTTTACACAATTTACTTGGCACTCGAAATGTCGAATGAAATTTAGAGCGATATTTGATAACAAGTTGGAAACCAAAATAAACCTCTCCGAGTCGAGACGTAATTAAGAGGTTTTTTCTTAATTAATTAATTAAATAAATAAATATAACTGATATTAATTATTTTAATCGTCATTAATTTACCATAACCCTAGTTAAATCGTTTTAAGAAACTTTATTCCTAAAATAATTTTTAACATAGCTATTGTTGACGTTTGTAAGTAATAACCTCAAAAACTAATTTCACTAGCTACACTATCTTTGAAAAATTTAGGTTATAATTTATTATAAGAACCTCATATCCATTGAAGGTTATCTATCAATATTTATGCTCTCGATCGACCTTCAATTATTAGTACATGCTTCTTTGGTGGGAAACTTGCCACCTTTTAAAATTTTTGAAAACTTTTATCTCTCCGAGTGACGACTACGTCATGGAAAGGTATTACACAGGTCTTTTATGGTTTGTGTGTCTGGCCGTAAATGTGTGTGACTGTGTTCATAGTTTCCAAATCGGAGCAAAGGTATATCCCAATCTCTGGACCGAGTTTACGGTTCACAGAAATTTAGTAAACCAATATCGCATTAATAATAATAATCTAGGCTTTGTCTATGTTGGGATTTCCACACTAAGCCTGTGTCTTATTTACAGGTGGGTCCCTTTTTCAATGCATAGGGGGGTGGTGGCTAGCCCCTATGCCACAGCTAACCTACAGCGCCCTATACTAACTATTACCGTTAACCTCTTCATATTTTGATGGAAAGCAGAAACCGGGTTAGAAGGACGGCGGAGGAAAACTCCTTTTAACAAGCAGGAAGAGAACTTAGAAACTCTACGCAGAATGACTTGTTCCCAGATTTTCACCCGGTGCCATAGTCCGGGATCGAACCCGGAATCCTCTTGCTGGGAGGCGAAAGCGCTAACCGCTACGCCACCCCACTTATTGCGTCAGCTATCACACTTAGGTCCTATTCACATTTTTACTGACCATTATTCTGTAATCAGATAAGTCAGTCGTCCATTCCACAGAGCCACCAATCTATGCACAATGCCCTCTATTACCACCTTCTTCTGATCTTTCCACATAGGCAATAATCTGTACATATTGACTTCAAACATCATGACCTTTTAGTCCTAGTCTATCCCACATACCTGTCTGTACTTATTGGATTCATCTATATCCAGTTTTTAGAAAATTGCGGACGACGAGTCGAGTATTGAAGATTGCGTATGATGGTTATACAGTACATAGTTAATATAGAGCGATTTATTAAGGCGTTACTCTATTGTATTACAAATCATGAGATGAGATGAATTAAAAATTTTATTTGTTTATAGCGCGTCCTCTTTAAAGAGACATTAACAGTTCACAGTGATTTGAATGTTAAATAAATGTTATAACGAACAGTTTTAGGCTCTTCAAAAGAACCGTGTGTCACGAAGGCAACTAGATCATGGTAGTTAAATATTGACCGCTATTTAGTTATGGCTTCGGAGGGTCCATTCTTTTAGTGCTGATAGATCAGTTAAAGTACGGATAAACATTAACAGTCGTGCTGTCAAACTAAGAATACCGTTGAGTATAACGAGAGGATAGTGTTTAAACTTCAACCTAGTTGCGAATATAGCTATGAATAATTTATTAATTTTAACTTCTGAAGTTGCTTAACAATAAAAGCCAATATTTAAATGTAGAGAGAAATTAGATTGTAGGTAGTCAACTCGCCTCGTAGAGGTAATATTTTTGGTTCCCAACTTGTTAAGATAACGCTTTTCTATAAATAAGGGAAACCCGCAACATGTTTTTGGAAAATCCATGAAAGATAATGTTTGAATATCTCCTAATTACGAGTTTGATAGTAGGTGCATTTGCGGCTGAAACTAACTTTAGCCGAAGCGTTTTTGAAGGAGGTAACTAAATAACGTGCCTTTTTTATTTTTTTACCATATGTAACATTATGGCGTTAAATATGACACTTTTCTTAGCAGAAATGCTAAATTTCTTAAGGACTTAAGGAAGATTTGTTTCCTCGTTATATGTGTACACAGTTTTTCGACTAGTACGATTCATACTATTTACTCAAGGAGGACAGAAAAGCCTGGCCTCCTTGTTTAAATGGTATTGATTCGTCCTAGTCTGAAAACTTGGAAAACGAAAGTTTGATTCTGAAGTAGCACAGTAGTGGGCCATCTATTGCGGTTTAAGAAGCCCAGAATGCAATCAGCGAGTGCAGCCACCTAAGTTTGGAAATGTTTTTATTTCTTACGTTTAGAAGTCACCTGTAAAGTTCTTGTTGGGATAACCATGTAACAACTAAAGTTTATGCCCAACCTAAAACTAGGGTAATATTAAGACCATTCATGATGAGAAGGGCTCTCGTTTAGGCGCTAAGTCTAAGCTACTTGAAAATCAAACTTTATTCTCAAAAGCTCTAAAACCATATTATGCCATTATGGTTATACCTACTGGCTTTGCTTCACCAGTATTCGCTTCGACTGACTCCCCCCCTTAAAAAACCATAAAATAAAAAATATTTCATTATTATGCCTGTTTTTGTTATATTACGTATATATGGTTTTACAAGAAATTTAAAGTCCTGTAAATGTATTATTTGAGTATAAATGTTCATTCTAAAATTGCTGTTAAGTAGTATAGAACAATTATATTAAGAAAATGGATTTTTCAGTCCGTTTGTGATTGAAGCTTGATGTCTTAAGCCGCGTTTGAAAACAATTTCAACCAAATAGAATTTTTGGGAAGAAAATTTGGAAAAGTAATTTTCAAAGAATCAGGTTTTAAAATCATATCTTTATAACTGAAAAAATGAATATCTGAACTTTCGACAATCCATTTTGTACACGAATTTTGATTCTTTTTCAAATCTTTTGTACGAAGACAATTTTTACTAATTAATTGTTGTAAATACTTGTAGATCTTTTCGAAGGAGATATACTTCTATCGAAAGAAGATTTAAATGTATGTACTATTTTGGCACTTTCTTTTACATAATTTTCGAATATTAGTAATTAGTAAAGATCGAAGTTGTCGCGTTTGGTCATTCACAACAACCTTACGTGTTTAGTTTCAAATTTGTGTTTCCATTTGTTGCAGGGAGAAAGAAACGCGATTAGAAATATGAATTTAAGGTGGCCAGGCAAAACTGTCTACTACGTCATCGACAATAATTTCAGTACGTTAACTTAAACTTTTCAATTTGTCAAACAACCCCAAAAGAATAGACCTTTCTGAAAATGTTTCAAGAATCCCGTCACCAACATATCACGTGAAAGCGTGAGTTTTTTTTGGTAAAGTCAGTAGATCGAGAAGTAAAGTGACTAGAGAAAAACTGATATCAGCCTTTTCCCCAGTATTCCTTATATTGTTCGGAAAGGCCTATTCTCGCATTTGGTGGAAATTAAAATAAAACCAAAACTAATTATTATAATTAACTGAAGGGATGGTAGCGTATAAATTGATCATTAAATTTTGGATTTAAACTTTTATTTACTACATAACATTTAAAAATGATAGCCTTTGATAGATGCGTGTGACGTGTCATATGTTTTTAGTTTATATAAACTTTAGCGACAACTAGATGAAAACAAGACGGCCCAAGGGCTCGTAATAGTAGCCATATCGTACGAGTGAATAGCCCCTCTATACCCTACCCTAATGAATGAATAGCGCTATCTTTTTCAATGCTTAAATGATTTACCGTGCATAAAATCAGAGTGAATAGCCCCTCGATTCCCTACTCTAAACAGTGATTAAATTATGACCGTATAAATTTACTTATGCTGTAATTCTAATATTCCGGCGAATCGAAGAAGAGATAGTTTTTAGTGATAATCCCCTTGATGAGTTTACAACATAGACTTATGCCGATGCACACTTATCGCATCTTATAAATTTCTAACAAGGACTTATGCCCAGAAACTTTTGAAAGAGAAAGTTTAGTTATAGTGATTACGCATTTTAGTGATTATCCCCTCGAATTACCTTTAGCAATGCTAAAATGATCAAACGCATAACGCTCATTTAACAATATGTTAGCTCTATCTAAACCCACCTTTGAATTAACCGCCAAAACGTTCCAGTCAAACATAACATAGATGACGAAAGCTACCGAACGAGAACAAAACACACGAGAAGCGCGGTAGGAAATGGGGAAAATCGTTACCTATTTAATTAGCACATACATAAAAAGAAAATAAATGTAAAAACCCCAAACATACAAATTCAAAAGTATTCGACCCCACAGATTAAGAGGTACCCCGACATTTTAGAGATAAAAATAAATAATAAAAAACTCGGAGTTTCTATCAAGTCTCTATGGTTCAGTTTGGTAGAATGTCTGCCTATTGCGCCACCGTCCCGGGTTCGATTCCCGGGTCTGACCTGAAAAAATTGTAATTAAAATTAAATCTCTAACCGAGCCAGTTACCCCAATGGGAGGGTTGTGGTAATATAAAATTCCTTTTAAGCTAAAATCTGACGATAATGAAAGCGAAAACTCCGGCCACAAGTACTACTACTACTACTACTACTACTACTACTACTACTACTACTACTACTACTACTACTACTACTACTACTACTACTACTACGGCTCGGGTCAAACTAAGAGCCTATCGTATACTACGATATGGCTAAAAATCTGAATTTGATCGAAATACAACGCTACCCCTCTAAGCGATATTCACACTTTATTGTAATTAATCTTCTTCAAATTATGTCAGACCAAGCTCAGGTGAATTTAATCAAGAATGCTATGAACGAATACCATACAAAAACCTGCATACGTTTTGTACAAGGACGTGGTTCAGGGAATTATATTCGAATATCTTCGCTAAACGGGTTCATAATTCATTCTAAAAATATTTATGAAATCATACGTAGGATAAGGGACTAGAAGTAAAGAGCTCTAGCATTGGTGATAGATCCTGGTACTAGTGAACAAATTTGAGGATTTTATGCTGCTTCCATCGCGCCTACACTAGAGAAAAAATTGGTCGAGTTCCAAAAATAATTTTCTACCCCCTTCCCCTCAACCTAAAGCCGCGGAACACGGACGCGAGTGCTTGAATCTAGTTCGGCCGTCTACCGCCACGAGCGTCTCACGTTTTGGAGAGAAAATTCAGAAACCACTACCAGAGGGCCAACCGTTGGTGTGTTATCAAGAATATTCACTTTCGCCAAGTGAAGATTTTGGTTACCTCGATACTTCTAGTCCCTTATCTTACTTCTGATGAAATTTACGATCTTAGGAAAACGGTCTCTCAATTATTCCGTTTTTGTTCCAGGTGTTATTCTATGATTGGTAGACAAGGTGGAGTTCAAACATTATCTCTTCAAATTCCTGGCTGCATGCATAAAGGGGTAATTATGCACGAACTAATGCACGCTCTTGGATTTTGGCATGAACAAACTCGGGCTGATAGAGACAATTACGTAAATATCAACTGGAATAATATTCTCGAACGTGAGTTTAAATTTTTACAGTAAGCTTATTTGCAAGTGACAGTTGATTCGAACTGAATTTATGGAATTCAAACTTTGCATATTTCATTTCGTTGCTTTGAGCTTGATTTATGTAATTTAGTTTATTTGAGCTTGAATCACAAAATTTAGCTGCTTTGAGCTGGATTTATGCCATGCATTTTCTGTTAGATTGATTTATGTTTTGCATTTGCTTTGAGCTTGATTGATGTGGTGCATTTTCTTTGAACGGATTTATGAGATGCACTTGCTTTGAGCTTGATTTATGTGATACATTTTCTTTGAGCTTGATTTATGTGATGCATTTTCTTTGAGCTGATTTATGTGATGCATTATCTTTGGGCTTGATTTATGAGGTGCATTTGCTTTGGGCCTATTTATGAGGTGCATTTTCTTTGAGCTTCATTTAAATTATGCATTTTCTTTGAGCTTGATTTATGTGATGCATTATCTTTGGGCTTGATTTATGTGATGCATTATCTTTGGGCTTGATTTATGAGGTGCATTTGCTTTGGGCTGATTTATGAGGTGCATTTTCTTTGAGCTTCATTTAAATTATGCATTTTCTTTGAGCTCGATTTATGTGATGCAGTTGCTTTGAGCTTGATTTATGTGATGCATTATCTTTGGGCTTGATTTATGCAATGCAGTTGCTTTAAGCTTCATATATTTTTGTTTTAATGCTTTGGGCATGATTAATTGAATCTACTTGGTTTATGTGACTGATGCATGAGTGATATGTTAAAAAGATAGTTTCCCTACTATTTTACAGTAATCTTACATAGACTAGAAAACAGAATACACATCATGCAGAGTAGGCCATTTGGTTTCTTATACATGGCGTACACAGAAGTTGCAACTTTTAATTAAACAATTTGAAAAACAAATTTAATTTAGTTTTTAAAATCATCCGTAGATGATTCCAGGATGCTAAATTATGCAGATATGCTTTATAATTAGTAGAAGAATCGATTATAAATCATTCGAGTTACCTCTTTACCCTCAATTTAATCCTATCTGTCAATAAGCCCATTAGAATTGGTTTAATTTAAACTTCACAATTAAAATGGGCTATTTAGATTTTTTGATTGCGGAAACAAGTAGCGTTGTTGGTAATTGGCAACACCTGGCTGGTTATTGCATAAAGAAACGCGGACGAGTTAGAAAGCTTTGAGCAGATAATTAATTTGATTGCTTCATGATAGCTTGAGCCTCTATTACAGATCAAAAACACAACTTTAACAAGAACAGTTTGTCGTACATGGATCATATGGGCTTTAACTATGACTACATTTCAATCATGCATTACGAGGCATATTTATGGGCCAGAGATAATAGGTATCCCACAATGACGCCTAAAAACACCAATTTCAAGCTCAGTGATCTCGGAAGTTCACAAAGGAACCATCGTTTTTCGCCAACAGATATTGCCAAGTTAAAGAAACTTTATCAGTGTTAATATACTGTAAAATTTGTATTGTTTCTTATAAGTGTTAAGCAAGCAATAAAGCCTGCATTCAACAGACCACTATGGCTGTGTAAATTATCTCACGAATCTTAATTAGCTTGTCCTCCAACCGAAAGCTTTATTTTGCTGTTGAATACGCGATTTACCTGCCACTTTACTTTAGGTAATTTTTAACCTTATAGTTCTTCGAAATGCGTCCTTCTCCGTACAAAACGCTTACGGCTGTAATTTATCTACCAAGAAGTCACAAATGTCAATTCAAATCGGGCTAGAATATGGCAGAAATGGTATAAATTTCAGAAAATAAAGCTGATCCTAAGCTAGAATTGCTGTTTGTTCAGAAGTTCTTTTGCCTCAACTTACGCATCGATTACAGCCCAATAGCAGTCGACTTGCAGTTCGCTTCAAGCCCCATAGCAGTGGAATTTACAGTTCGCTTCCAGTGCCATTGCAGTCCAATCGAAGTCAATTTACAGTTCCCTCCAGTCCAATAGCAGTCGACTTACAGTTGGCTTCCAGCACGATAGCAACCCGCATCCCGCTTACAGTTTTCTCCAACAGCATTTCCGCCCTATTTGGGGGGGGGGGGTTGTCGAATAAACATTTTTTAGTGAAATGTAAAATAATGATTTGACACAAAGCACAAATGAGTAGGTCTAGATTGACACGAAACCACTAATCAGGAGGTCTGGTTTGACACGAAACCACTTATCAGTAGGAAATTTTTGCTAAAAATTAAAACCTTGGAACGTTTTTTCGATGGGGAAAATAGCACCTGCACGCAGGATCTAATCTCTTTTCTAGACGGTTACATTTTAATCTTTCGTTTCACCGTTTCTAGAATAAGGTTTGGTTTGAATTTAAACTTTTTGCTAAAAAGTGTCTTAGAATACGGTTTGATTTTAAACCCTCAAAGTGCTTATTGTAAAACATTTATAGCGTAAATTTTCATTTCACTGTGCAAATTTCTAATTCGAATATTTATTAACCTTTCGTATTGTAGCGAATTGTTTAACAATGACCATAAGTAATTATAATTTAATACTTCTAAAATAGATTAACTCTAACATTTCAATATACTACAAAAAAGAATGGAAAAGGCTATTCGGCTTATCGCTACCCTTACTCATTTCAGGAAGCGTAGTTATTATTAAGCTAAATTCACTTTGTCTAGGGCATGATTTTATAGGAGGTAAGAAAGATGTTATTGAGAGTTACTAATAATATGATACCTTTTACTTTAATCAAACGAATTAAAAATATAACAAGGATCATGACCATAAAAAAATAAATTACACGAAATAAATCATTGGCATTCATGTTCTTAAATGTAAAACCAATGTTGACTTTAATATTATATGTACATACAGTAGATATAGTAAATTGAAAACGATGAATTAATTTTTTTTATTTAAACTGAATGTGTACATTTGAAGAAGCTGGGCTAAGACATTTCGTGACTTGTTAATCCCACATACTTGCTGTTCTTACGGTTAATCAGAAGACTTAGCCCTTCGGACTTTTTGTTATAGTGGCAACACACTGGCAACTATTTGTCAAAGAATGGCAAACTGGCGTGCAAGTTGTTCTGGTACATTGATGAACACCATTCGAAGGGTTATCACTACAAACTGAGTTTTGAAAAAAAGATTTTAAGTTTGATAATATTTAACCCCACTTTCCAAAGAATTTAAGAAGTTGTTTTAAATTGTTAATAGACCCTTTTCAGAAGTCGGGGGGGGGGGGGTAGTGGTTGACTACATTGTTTCCTTATTTATCATCCAAAGACGTTAGATATCCCTTCATGTAAATGACTTTGGTGGATGGGTAAGTCCTTACCACCAAAGAGTATTAATCAAAAATGTCTTGATTAGAATCAAGACCTAAAAAGTATCGATAAGACTGAGGTTATCACTTGACTGAAGGATCAGATATTAATTTTTCTTTTTTATTGAAACTTAAAGGCATGCTTAAGAAAATACAACGTTCCATTACCGTTTTCTGTAGAAATAACTTATTTTACTGGTAATCAATTTCAAAAATGTACTTATCTCGGGTTTTCGGGCACAATTCCATTCCCCCAAAACATTTTATCATTACATTAATTACTTTTGAGAGAGTAAGTGTATGACATTGAGTTTTAAAAGGTTCCCCCCTTTTGTGCCCGGCATGCTTCGCAGTGGAACATTTTAAAACAATGGCGGAAAATTCAGTAGGTACAGTAAGATTTTTACTCGTGGTTATGCTACTCCCCTATTTCTCTCTCTAGTTTCTAACAATGGTTAGAGAATATTCAGTGCCGCAGGTCGCACATGATGATATTTCAACTACAGCTTACATCAATTCTTCCTGGTCGTACTATTAGCGGGTTAAGCACTATTTTGTTCAGGACATGTCTCGGAAGGGTGCTTGTTGTAACTTTTGAAACTTTCAAAGGTTTTGGTCATGGCTAAACAGACCGCTATTTTAGTTTTCTATTGTTTTAAAGCTTATTTTGACATGTTAACTCTCAAAAGTAATTAATGTAATGATAAAATGTTTTGGGGGAATGGAATTGTGCCCGAAAACCCGAGATAAGTACATTTTTGAAATTGATTACCAGTAAAATAAGTTATTTCTACAGAAAACGGTAATGGAACGTTGTATTTTCTTAAGCATGCCTTTAAGTTTCAATAAAAAAGAAAAATTAATATCTGATCCTTCAGTCAAGTGATAACCTCAGTCTTATCGATACTTTTTAGGTCTTGATTCTAATCAAGACATTTTTGATTAATATCTGCTCCTTCAGTCTTCATTTTAATTAATATTGTTAAGAAACTGTTTTACATTTTCAAATTCTGCACATAAGCAGAAACATATATAAAGGGGACCATAACTTTAGCTCAATCAGACATTTATTTATAATGATACTTCCAAAAAAACCTAAATCATAAAAAGTTTGCATTGTTATTATAATTAACGTAATACAATTTTTTACCCCATTAAAAATTCCACAAATAGGACAAAATTGACAATTTTACACAATTTTTAAAAATTCTGCTTTATGTCCGTTTGATCTTTAGCTCAAAATTTTCATAAGCCCAATATGAAATTCAGATATCCTTAAAACTTTACAAAGGCGATCCGAGATTGTGAATTTCAAACTTTTTTGTAACATTAACTAACGTCTGTTTGATATTAAGCTTAAAACCTTCTTAAACACAATAATCAGGTCTACCCTAAACGTCCACAAAGATGATCCAAGATTGTTAATACGCCTAAAAAGTGCCCTCTTCAAAATATTTAGCAGGGGAAAAGAGATTTGCGGATTATTCAGCTATTTCATGTACATTGTTTTTCTTCAATGTAACTTGTAATCTTGTCCACTTGGAGCTGTATGGCTATTTATAGCCCTAGCTCGTCAATAATAAAACGGAGAAAAAAAAAAAGAGAGCGTGATCGAGTGGGCTATGCTAGTGGGTATTTGAAATCTCGTGGATTGGGACTCCGGGCATAGCCCACCCCATCACGCTCTCGACAACGCAAGGCAACTCGCGCTATAGCGGATGCAGCTTGCGTTCTTTAGCAGACGACATGCTCTAGTCAATGGTCACGGACCAGTTTATTTATTCCAAGTCAGGAGGGTCGCTGGCCTAATGTCCAGTTCAAAAAAAATCCTTTATTTCCCACCCTGACTCGCGCTATAGCGCAAGCAGCTTGCGACGTGTTGCGCGTGATCGAGTAGGCTATGCTCCGGGAAAAGAAATCTTCACTTCAGTCGGGAGTCCTGGGACTCCTAACAGGCCAAACATAGATGCATATGACAAGGAAACATTTCTCATAAGCGAGAATGGCCAACTTTGTTTTGTAAGAGACAGCCTGGCAGCCCGGTATTTGTTTACCTCTGACTGGCCAAGTCAGCTGTCAAATGTTTATTACTTCTTCTATGCGACTTAAAGTGTGTTACATATTTAACATAAACCAAAATTAATACCATTTGATTAAACAAAATAGTATTATAAACGTCTTTAAAAAAATGCAACCTCAAACAAGCAGAGCTATGTTCGTATATCGGAACCGCAATTGTTTTCACCTTTAAAAGTTAATACAGCCCTTTGAATTTAAATAATTAGAAATGAGAAATGTAACCACTGAACAGTTGTTTACACATTTAACATAAACCAAAATTAATATCATTTAATTAAACATCGCGTTATAAACGACTTTAAAAAACTCAACCTCATATTGCCAGAGCTACGTTGGTATGTTGAAATTTAGAAAACATATGTTAGAGATTCAATTAACAGCAATGGTTTTTACCTTTAATGTAGAATTTGAATTTAAGTAATGCGAATGTAAAATCTTATTAAATGAAAGAATCTATACAGTTCTGTTTGTCATTATTTCCTTTGAAAAGTTATCGCCAACGTTTAGTTAGCAGAGCCACAGGTTTCATCATTAAGTTAAGGTGTAAAATTTACCTCTACAGTTTATTAATGTGTACCAGCTGTCAAATAAGGTGTGCAGTCATTAATTATTTCATTGGAAAATCACCGTTAACGGCAGTGCTATTTCTTGTGTTTAATAATTTACAATGTAAACAAAGATGTTACGTTGGTGGTTCTGTAGTAAGCGTGGTCTTCCATAAAGCATTACCTAATTAAATATTTCAATTATTTGGGTAGAAATGCCATTTTTTAATAATTCAATGGAGATATGGAAATAGCGGTAACGGCTAAAAGCACATGTGTACTAAAGAGCACATTGTTTTCTACCCTGATTTGAGCAAATTAGATAACGGTATCCTGAATTAACTAGCGCTACTCTTACCCATGTTGACAAGATAAACAAAGCATAAAATCATAGCATAATTGATTTAATTTAAACAAATTACCTAATTAGCGGCTATCGTTGGCCGATGGCACCAGGTGAAACATCTTAAAACGCACGTAACACGGCCAATTGGTCTCTAGTCTCTCTCTACATACAATCAGGCTAATCAGCTGTATTTAAATTTTGACCAAGGCTTAGTGAAATCAGTAAATTTAAAAATTATCGGCTAAATCCTAAATTTAAATTCTTTTGTATTAAATTATAATAAGGTTTAACTTACGAAATTAAAATAAAATGAGGACGAATTAACCCCTTCTTTTATGTGAAAAGTTAAAAAATTCGCCTTAAGCTCGACACAGCCACACGCGTTGTCTAAACAAAAATCTTCGCTCAGTCTTTCTATTAGAGGTAAAACAGCGTAAGTCCAACAGTACGTTTCTCTATGATTTTAGCCAGGACTAAAACACGTAAGTCCAACAGAATAAAAGGTCGTAAGTTTAAGCATGTGCTTAAAAGTACAAAAAGTAATACTTAATATTAATTGTTTTCAATAAAACTTCGAAAGGCACCAGTTTTATGTTCAACCTTTCATTTAAAACCATTTTCAGACCTATCGAATAAATAGTCTTCAAAAAATGCTCGAGTCAATTTGGCCATCACAGCAAACATTTCCCATGTTATTCCTATGGGAAAATTTCCCTTTTTTGCCAAAATGTCTTAATTTTTTATGGAAATGAAAACCACCCTTAGCAACATTATTTTCTATAAAAAAAACTAATGCAGGGATCTCTTTGAAATTTTAACCACATATTAAGGGTCCGAATTTTAGTTCAGTGGATTTTTTTCAAAACAATTAATAGAATACAAAAAAAACTACATCCAAACAAAAAACCCTCCTTATACATTAAGAGCAGTATGAAGTCTTATCTAAGAGAGCAATCGCTCTCTCAGAATATACCAAGAGGAGCAGAAAGTCTAGCCTCTCACAAGGCTTTTGAAAAGCCCGGCCACGGTTTTGGATTAACTAGATCCGGTTTTTGTTGATTGGCTAAGCAGCGACGCCTTTTATTGGTTAAATTATGTCGCCTGCTTATTTTTGGTGGTCTTAAAGGGTTGATCTCTGGGTTGACCGTTGACGTACAAAAGGAAATTTTTAATTAGACGACAAGGTCACGTGAACAACCGGAACTAGTTCCTCCAAATTCAGAGCCGGTCCCTATTTACAAAGTTTCTGCCCCTCTTGGTATACTCTCTTTGTTACCACATACCGGACGTTCCTTCTTAACCCTATATCAAGTAGACTATACTGGGTGGCCCCGTTTTGAAAAGGGCATATTTTGTTTCAAATTTAATTAATAATATATTTAGTGAATCAATTATTTGCATATGCAAATCAAATTTAATATTTATCAATTTTTATCTAGTATTTTGGTAATCGTCTCGATAAAAAAAGATCGATTATTGCATGGTAACAGTAATCGTATTAATACTCGTTCGAGCTACACGCTACAAACGAGTACTAAAATGAGCTACTAAAACTTCTCTTTTTCGACATTCCTCGTTAATTTGAAATAAAATATAGGTGTCTTACGTTCCAGACCGTCTTGGGAAACGTTGTAGTGTATGAACGTAAAGATTGAAAGCAATAATATAAGTTTGACTTGCATTGTTCAGTTTGGAATGAAATTTTAGAAAGAGCTTTGAACATTAAAAACTACGACTATTGATTAAAAATGAAACACTGACCTCGTATTTTAGTAGAAGCTCCAGATTGCAATATTTAACGTCCAGGTGTTTCACATTTTACCACTGCGGCGTGTATTTTTGTTATTTAGAGTAAAGGCTTTTCTTTTATAATACTCCGTATTGGATATATTGCATTTTAAAGGTTCTAGTTAAATATTTTTAAGAAAATTTATTCCTAAAATCATCATCATAGCTATTGTTGACGTTTGAATTCAAGAATATGCCTCTTTAACAATTTTTGGAAATTTATGGTATACTAGCTGTTATCCGCGGCGTCGCTCTCGTGTAATAAGAACTTCCATCAAAATGATTTAAAGAATGGGTAGATTTTACTAATGACTGATTTTTTTGTAGCACCCTAGGAGCGAGGGCACTCGGCGTTGCCCGTCAGCACGTCGGGACATTTTTTATTATTTTTCACGCGGACATTATTCTATAAAGAAGGGTTTTAAGTTTTTGGCCGCCATTTAAAAAGATGGCAACAAATCGAACCCAAATGACCATTCAGCTCGTCTATGTTGTAATTCGAGTCGTCAGGGAAATTATTTAGACGTTAGTTTAATTGTAAAAACTAGAAAATGAGTTAAATTTATTGAGCTAAAATTGGTTACATGTTTACAGCTCGGTGGCTAGTACAAGAGTGATATTTTTAGAGAGGGTCAAAGTAAAAAATCCTCTCTTCTTTCAAAAACGGGGGAGGCACTCCTATTTTTAGGTAAAAGTATACTAAAAAGGTTAACAAGAGTGAACTTTTAGGGTTAGATAGTGATCTAAAAAAAGGGAATGGCTCCATACTGGGTGGTCGTTTATCAGTTCAATAACAAAAAACAAGTCGTCGCGCGCGATACCTTCAAACTAAACAAGTCGTCGCGATACATAAAAATAAAGAAATCTCAACATCATCCCCGCGCAATGACATTGTCATTCATGTTTCTAGTCATTAACTTCTAAGTTGCAAAGCAACTGAACAGGCCTCTTTA
Source organism: Phalangium opilio (assembly GCA_019434445.1). NCBI lineage: Eukaryota > Metazoa > Arthropoda > Arachnida > Opiliones > Phalangiidae > Phalangium > Phalangium opilio. The sequence goes on from JAEQBA010002010.1 coordinate 125,623, forward strand.
TGATGTTTCCGTTCGTGGTTTTTAACGAGCATGATCTAATGAGACCATCACGTCCTCGAGATACTTCAGTTATTTTTCTCATCTTCCACATGGATCTTGGCCTAACATCTTCTGTGATTAAAACTACGTCATTCACTTCGAATTCTTTGGTTTCCTTAACGAACTGACTGCGATGGGCTGAACGCAACTCAAGGAGATACTCCTTCCTCCATCTTCTCCAAAAGGAGTCTAATAGAGTCTGTCTATAGAGCAGTCTTTTCTTCAAGTCGTTTTTCTTGAGTTGAACTTTCGTAAAGGTTCTCGGCGGTAGTAACGTTACCTTTTTTCCGGTAAGAAAGTCCGAGGGAGCTAACGGAACTGGTTCGTCCTTGTCATTCATGACGTAAGAGAGGGGGCGGGAGTTCAAAACGGCTTCTGTCTCACTTAGAGTAGTCTGGAACTCTTCGAAGCTTAAAGACGTTTTTCCCAAATTTTTACGCAATGCCGTCTTCACTGTTCTAACAAGCCTTTCCCAGTATCCACCCCACCAACTGGCTCTTTCAATTATGTAGGTCCACTTTATTCCTTCTTGACCAACATAATTTTGTACGGGTGGTTCTTTAGTTAGCTTAAACAATTCTTCCAAATCCCTCTCGGACCTTTTAAAGGTCTTTGCGTTATCTGATTGAATTTCAGAGCAGATTCCTCTTCTCGCAAAAAATCTTCTTAGGGCTAGGAGAAACTTGTCTGTCGTCAAGTCTGTAACGAGTTCTAGGTGAATAGCCCTTGTTGTACTACAGGTGAATAGAGCTATGTAAGCCTTCTTTGATTCTTTTTCAATTTCGACGTAAACTGGGCCCGCGAAGTCAATCCCTGTGACGTCAAATGGTCTTGATTCTAGCATTCTTTCTTTAGGCAAAGGTGCTGTAGCTACAATAGGAGGCTTGGCGTTATACCTTTTGCATGTCATGCATTTCTTTAGAATAGATTTGGCCACTTGACGACCTCTGATCACCCAAAATTTTTCTCTAAGATGAGTTAAAGTTGCAGATAGACCTCCACGCATTGATTTCTCGTGGTGATACAAGATCTGTAGTTTTGCGAAATAATGTTTTTCTGGAATTATATAGGGATGTCTTTCGGCATAAGAGAATTCTGCTAATTTTAATCTTCCACCAACTCTTAGTACTCCCTCTTCGTCAAGGAATGGAGAGAGGTCGTAGAGTTTGGATTCTTTCGGTACAATTTTCTTAGCTTCAAGAATCTTCAATTCAGGACCGAAAGCTTCGGCTTGTGATCGCTTGATCCAATACAACTCGGCCTTTCTAAGTTCATCACTATCGAGTGATGTTTCTTTCTTCTTTTCATTTCCTTTCTTGCAGTTTTCTATAAATCTCATAATCCAAGCAGTAATGCGAATTACCCGCGAAAGTTTGCTCTTGTCTTCAAGATTGAAAAGAGGCTCGTTGATTGCCATGACGCATGGACTTTGAATTATTTCATCAAATTTCGGTCGGAGTTCTTCGTTGACGATTTCAAAGTGTTCTGTTACTTCTGATGGCTTGGGTAATTCAACTTCTGTTCTTAAGAATTCTGGACCTGTCCACCAACTCGTATTTTGGAGTAGGTCCTGTAACTTCATTCCTCTAGTTAGGAAATCTGCCGGATTGTACCTTCCGGGGCAATGTTTCCAAGTGCTTGGTTCAGAGCCTTGTTGAATTTCACGAACTCGGTTCGCTACAATAGGTTTCCATCTATTGGCGCTTCCTTGAATCCAATTCAGGGTGATGGTTGAATCAGTCCAATAAAACATTCTTGGGTTAAGTTTAGAAAAGTAATCTTTAGTGTGGTTCATTAAGCGAACAGCAATCACCGCTCCCATTAATTCAAGGCGTGGTAGCGTTATCTTCTTCAGGGGTGCTACTCGTGTTTTGCTGGTTACGAGTATCGTTCGGATCTTTTCGTTCTTCGTTTTAAATCTAAGGTAGAGAGCAGCTCCGTAAGCCTTCTCACTGCTGTCAGAGAAACAATGTAGTTCTACGTTCCTTATGATTCCGTCTTCAGCTTCTTCAAAGTAATATCTTGGAATGTATACCTCATTTAAGGCAGGTAGTTCTTCACACCACTTGTTCCATTTCTCTTGGATATCTGAAGGTAGACTCTCATCCCAGTCTGTACCTCTTTCCCAGATTTCTTGGAAAAGGCATTTTACGCGAATGATAAAAGGGGCCAAATATCCAACAGGGTCGAATATTCTTGAAGAAGCCTTTAATACAAATCTTTTCGTGTCCTTTCTTTCTTCAAGGAAGTTAAGAAGATCCGTAGCGTCAAACTGGATGACATCTTGTTCAGGGTTCCATTTTATTCCCAAAACCTTCAATAGAGAAAATCCATCTTGATGTTCTGTTAATTCTTCCTTTTCTTTCATTGTTTCATCCCAATTTTCTCTTAATTCGCTAGAATTAGTCTTCCATTTGCGGAGATTCATGTTGGCTTCCATCATAATTTCTTTAGAGTCCCGTGTAATTTCAAGGGCCTTTCTCACATCATCTTCACCCCCAGTCAAATCGTCTACATACAGAAAATGTAACAAGAGCTCGTAGACCTCAGGGTGCGTGTTCTTGTACTTTTCAATATGATGTCTAATTGTTCCAGCGAGGAGAAAGGGACTTGGAGAAACGCCAAATAAGACTCTCGTCATTCTCAAAACCAATGGCTCAGTTGCTTCTTGGGGGTTTTCTGTCCAAAGAAATCTGACCACGTCTCTATCCGATTCCGCCAGGCTAACTTGCAAAAATGCCTTTTCGATGTCGGCAGTGAAAGCAACCTTTTTCATCCTGAATGTGATCAACTGCTTCAATAGATCCGTGTTCATGGTTGGACCGGTATAGAGACATTCATTAAGAGAGGGGTGTCCTTCTTCTTTCGCAGAACCGTCAAATACTACTCTTAATTTCGTACTCGTTCTTTGCTTGTCAATGATTGGATGATGCGGCAAGTAGAATACTTTGTTTGTGGAATCTGGCATCAATACTTTCTCGGCGATTCCTTGTCTTAGATAATCGTTTATGACCTTCGAATATTCTAAGTATAGCTCTGGATTCTTAATGAATCTTTTCTTCAAACTTTCGAAACGCTTTCTGGCATTGCCATAATTTGTTGAGGAAAGTTCCTTTTCTTCTCTCCACGGGAGGTTTACCTCGTACCGATTATTTTCAAACTTGATTGTAGATTTAAATAATTCGATTGCTTTCCCTTCTTCAGTGGATTCCAGCGAATCTGTCTGGTCAGATATTCCAATCGCGTCCAGTTCCCATAATTTTTTCAACTGTTGTGAAGCTAGTTCTTCTTCAGTCTCTAGAGACGTAACAGAAAGAACTGTTACGGAATTAACGGCAATCTCTTTATCCGAGCCTTCAGAAAATCCGTGGACAGTCCATCCAAAAATTGTTTCTACCGCTGCTAGTCTTTGTGTTAAAAATTCCATTCTTCCGGTGACTACCTTCCAATAATATTCGCTTCCTATGAGAAGATCTATTTCTTTCGATTCTAAATTTTCGTCCGCCAATTTTAATCCTCGATTGTTCATTTCTTCTTGTAGTATTAAGCTAGGAATTTGCAGCGTGCCAGAGCATAGCTTAGGAGATTCTAGGGCTTCTATTGTTAATTCATTTTCTGTTTCGAGGTCCTTTAAGGTTAACCTGACTCGTCTTCGTTTAACTATAGTAGGAATGGTCGATTCAAAGGCGAATATTTTCACGTTTTCTATTCCCATAGTTGGCAGGTTCAATTTTCTTGAAACGTCTTCGCGTATAAACGTACGCTGGCTACCGTCATCAAGAAAAAGTCGAATATTCATGGATGAATCTTCATGAATAGCAAGAACACCTGCAGTTTTCAGGTAAACCACTTCTTCCCTTCCTTCTCGAGCGAGAGGGGCGCAGTTTTGGCTTATTGTTTGTTCTGCTTCCCTCTCCTTGCCTTTGTCCGGAAACTTCATTTCACAAACCGAGACTTCGTGTCTCTTTTGGCATAGTGGACAGCTCAATTCGGCCTTACAATCTCTCGCTCTATGTCTGTACTGCATGCATATAAAGCAACGTGCTTTTCTTCTCAAAATATCCTTTCGTTCGGTAGCGCTGTATGACGTACAATCCTTGGTCTTGTGGGTAGTTTTTTCACAAAAAATGCATTCTAGTTCTGGATTTACCTCTACATCCTTGGAGGCGTTTACGTGTAGCACCGCTGCGGTAGGTATTTTCATCCTTGGCGCGTTTTCTTGTTTGAAATTTCTGGCTTTAAAACGGTCCTGGTGACTGTTTTGTGGAAACTGGGGTTTCTTGGGTTGCAAACTTTTCCATGATCCTGTCAGAATAGCGTGCCTTTCTTTTCCTTCTATTTCTTGTCTAACAAATTCCAGAATTTCCTCTCCTCCATAAGCATCATCATCTGGATGTTTTCTATCAAATTCGTAAGACATTTCGTCTGGTATAAGGGTTCTTAAAAGCGGCATGAACATGACGTCATACGAGTTTAGTGGAACCCCCATAGTTTCTAGACTACGAATTTGAACTTCTATCCGATCGTACAATTTCCTGAGTCCCTTAATATCATTCATATCCTTGACAGGGTTTTCACTCAAGAGATTTTTCATGTGAGCACTCTTGATAATCCTTGTTCTCCCAAATCTATTCTTGAGTTTATCTACTGCTTTCTTATAATTAGCAGAGGTTAAGGAGAAACCAGCTATTGAGCCTGCGGCTTCTCCTCCAACGTATGACCTTAAGTATCCAAACTTAGTGACGTCATCTTCTGCAGTGTTGTGGATGGCCATTTCAAATTGGGACCAAAATCCATTCCACTGACTTGGATCTCCCATAAATTTTTCAATAACCAATTTAGGTAGCTTAATGGATGGGGTTCTTCTTTCTTGACTATGAACGGAACCGTTTCCATTTGCGGAAGGGTTGATCGATGCATAATCAAGCGTAGGAATTCTTCTACTTTCTATAAATTCAGTCAATAAACATTTTGTTCTTACTATTCCTTCTCTGTAATTTTCAGCATTTTCCATTTCCTGGTTCAAGGTTTCTTCGTCTTCGGATAAGTTTATAATTTCTTCGTCTAATCCGAATAACAGTTTTTCTTTAGCACTTAACTGTTCATAGTGAACCTTCATGTTGGAAACTGTGGTCGATGGTGAATTTACTTCTCTTTCTATCTTGTTAATTAGCGTTGTGGTCATTCTTCTTAAAGTGGTTCTCTTTTGTTTCATCATTCGTAATCCAGTATCGTCGTCTATTTCGTCTGCCATGTCGTCGATTCTTCTAGTGTAATTTCACAATCACCTTAATTGATCCTTGTAATTTCAGTCTTTTCGTCTTTCTTCGTTTCGGGTCGTTTCGGGAACAATAAAGTTTTCATCGGGAAATTTCACTCATTTTAATTAAATCTAACTATTATCTAAAGGGGTTCCCGGGTTTCGGCACCATGTTGTAATTCGAGTCGTCAGGGAAATTATTTAGACGTTAGTTTAATTGTAAAAACTAGAAAATGAGTTAAATTTATTGAGCTAAAATTGGTTACATGTTTACAGCTCGGTGGCTAGTACAAGAGTGATATTTTTAGAGAGGGTCAAAGTAAAAAATCCTCTCTTCTTTCAAAAACGGGGGAGGCACTCCTATTTTTAGGTAAAAGTATACTAAAAAGGTTAACAAGAGTGAACTTTTAGGGTTAGATAGTGATCTAAAAAAAGGGGAATGGCTCCATACTGGGTGGTCGTTTATCAGTTCAATAACAAAAAACAAGTCGTCGCGCGCGATACCTTCAAACTAAACAAGTCGTCGCGATACATAAAAATAAAGAAATCTCAACATCCTATAGGTTAAAGGAAACCAGTCTACTAAATATTTGCGAAATCGTTTGAAACGCGCGGACTCTGTTGCATAGAGAAGATTTTTTACATTTCTGGGCGCCATTTATTAATATGGCGGCGGATTGGAAACATCTTTCTTAGTACGCGCCTACTACTTATGAGTAACGTTCCTGCAAATTTTCAGCATTCTAGGGCAAGCGGTTTGGGCTGGTAGTTGATTATCAGTCAGTCAGCAAACAAAAAAACAATATTACCCCATTTTTTTAAATTTAAACGCCCCCCATGCGTTTATTTTTACTGTTCCTTCGTCTAAATTTAAGCTGCCCCTATCTCTTATGTAGAAAATAACGGATTGGCAATACATATTAAAAATAACAAGAAGCATGAAATAGATTGGGAATCGGTAGAGGTATTGTGTCAGGAGGTGGGGTGGTATAAGAGATGCTTTAAAGAAGCAGCGTACATAAGAGATAGGGGCAGCTTAAATTTAGACGAAGGAACACTAAAAATAAACGCATGGGGGGCGTTTAAATTTAAAAAAATGGGGTAATATTGTTTTTTTGTTTGCTGATAAAGAAATGTAATTAATTCATTTTAAGTTTGTACGGCTGAGGAAGAACCACGGTTCGAAAGCTCCCGAAAATAATTTTTAATTTCTAGTTTTAAATAAACTATTCTCCATGAAGTAGCAGCACTTATTTTAAAATCAATTCTTATAAAGTTTTACCATGGAACGGAATTTTAATATTTATAATTATCAGTCAGTCAGTCAGGACTTTGATTTATATAGATATAGATAACGCGATTGATTTACTATAAATGATAAGAAAACTCGCGTGAACCTTTGGTGAAAGCCCTGCCTTTGGGAGGCTAGACGTTACTCGTAACCCTAGCCGATCGCCCCTAACGATGATAATGGAGTAGATCCGCGAACGCGGTCCGGATATAGCATATACGTTTGCTCCTATTTGCCAACTGCGAACGCTGTGACAGACAGACTGACACACAGACAAGTCCAGTGTAGTAGCTCTTTGTGACGTCATCGTCACTCGGAGTGGTAAAAAACTGTCTAGCAAGAGTGGAAAAAGGGGACAACTGCTTTTTCCTAGCTGTGAGAAACGGATGGTAGGAAGGGGAGAACTGAAAAACCGTTAGAGGAAAAATTGAATCGCAAGCTTTCACACCTAGGCGACAGGACATTTTCTCTCTCTCTTTTTAGGCGAAGTAAAGTTAATCTCAAGGGGCTCGAACCCAGCAGTTTATTCCTTCAAACTTGAATTTTGAAGAAAACTTTAGCCTATAACTTTATTTACATATTTTACATTAACAACACTCCGCCTTATTCAGAGGCTCAGAGCTTCTGGGCAAAAATGATGATCTTGAAAAGTTCAGAATTGCTCAGAATGATGACAGTGATATATAATAATGTCACTTATGATAAATAAACGTTCACCCAGAGTAAACAATAGGTTATATAGAATGATAAATTATTCTTTCTAATGACGTGAACGAAACCACACGTACAACGCCTTAAATCCAGGTGTGTTAACCGTGATTGTATTCCTTCGCACAATAGTACTTGAATGACGTATAGTGAAGGCTTGTTTTTCCGGAGATATCGTAGAAATTCTTCTATAAAATCAATATTGATATGGCTAGAAGATGGTTCTCTCCTTTTCTATATTTTATATTTCTTGATTCGGGTGAAAAAATCCTTCCGCAATCTAACAATGTATCTTCGGAGCTACTTCCGGATCATTTCAAGGCAATATGGAGCGTACCATTTGAGCCCTGTTTCAAAAGAATTACGGAAAATATCACGGATGTATTAGTTAAAGCTGGTATTACTGTTAATGAAGGAGGAGCTTTCGGTGGAAGGAATATAAAGACTTTCTACAAATTGGGATTTTATCCAGAAATAACTGAAAAAGGAGACATATACGGCGGAATCCCTCAGGTATCGAAAACTTTCATAAGACAGATAAGGGCAATCCTAAGACTTTTAACACCCCCGGGGCTCGCAACGCAATAAGATCCTCGTATTGAAATTTCCGCCTCTAGGAGTTACGGCTGTTTTCGCTACGGATAGAAACTTATAGGGTGTACAGAACTTCCGGTTTTGGATATCGCTTAAAAAAAGAAATAAGATGTCTTCTTCTAAATTCGGAGACTGACCTCGCAACGGTTTAATGTACAATTACGATAAAATAGCAAAATAATATATCGCTAAATTAGCTTGATATCTGCAATATGGTAGTTAAAAAATATGTAAACGTTAACATTTTCATTCTCATCTTCATCGTCGTGATCCGCCATTTTTAAATAGCAAAGAGGAACCTACCTGTAAACCGGAAATTCGGTACGACCTAAAAGTTTCCTCAATAGTCTAGCAAGAGTCGCTAGGATCGTGCGTAACAGAAAACCACGAAAAGTAGAAAGCTTGCGTTGCGAGTCCCGGGGGTTGTTTATGGTCTTAGGGCAATCTAAGTTTTTTGAGCGAGTTCTTGAGACTTGATTAAGTGATTATTATTATATTCGATAAAACGGGCAGTTAATAATAGAACGGAGTCGTACGGTAAACCAAAATAAACGTAATGAAATACAATTTTCCAAATTTCTGTGAACTGGGAACGCTATATGGAAATTTCGAACACGTTTGGGCCAACTAGACAATTGGGAACGCCGGTTACAGATGCCTAAAAATTAACAACTCTCCGTGACGTTACAGTCTCTATAGGAGAGTTAAAAACCTCTCTGAAAGCCTCAAATGTTTTCCATATCTTGATCATGATATCTTCCTCACAGTTTAGCTGAACCTTGCTGAAACGCTAGCTTTAGTCTAAGGCAGGGTGGCCAACATTTCCGGCTGCAGGGCCTAATTCGAAAATTTGAAGTATGTCGCGGGGCTGGGCCGCAAGTTTAAATTTCAAGAATTAATAGCCCAGAAATTAGGGAATTTACATCTGCTTGCTCAAACCGCGGAAAAAATAGCTTCCCAAATTATTGAGTCTTAAAGAGGAAAAATCAGGGATACATAAAAGGGGGATAAATTAAATCTAATCCAAAGAATATAGGCCTACTATGTAGCGTCTGTAGCACGTCCGTGTGAGGAGACGGAATAGGGAGCTAACAACTGGCTAGAGGGAAGAGATAGTCTGACGTCACGCAGCCCCTCTCTGGTTGGCATTTTTGCGCGTAGAATACTGTTTCCAACCGTTAGGAGGGATGAAACTGCAGTAAGAGATAGAAGGGTGTGACGTTTCAGGGTAAGAACTGTTAGCTCCCTATTTTTTGTTTATGGAAATAGCTTTGGAAATTTCTGAGGCTTTAACGCGGGTCACGCATTGGCCGTCCCTCGTTTATGTTGAAGTGTCAACATTGAAATGCCATTTGAGCATTTTATGTGGCGAATCTAGACACAAGCTTAGGACGCGTTGAGAAATTTTTAAGGGATTTGTTTTTATAATGTGTACTGTTTCTGGAAACCCTTATTTAAATAGCTGGAAAGTAATATCGTTTGAATTTCCAAGGCCAAAAACTAAGTTCTAGCCTTACAGGGATATCAAGGGTTACTAAGTTTTTTGATATCGTTTTCATAAAATGCAGATGGCATTTTGGAAATGCCATCATAAAATAAGCCTTTATTTGTACAGCTGGTAAATATTGACGCCCATTTGGGTCAAGTTGTTCGGGACATTGAAGATTCCATACCAAACGTGGATTTTTCGGGTTTGGCCCTAATTGATTGGGAATCATGGAGACCAGTCTACGATTTCAATTTTGGTACCTTAAGGAAATACCATGATCGTTCCATAGCTATCGTTAAACACCAACACCCGGACTGGCCATACGCCAACGTAACCAAAGAAGCCCAGATACAGTGGAATTCTGCTTCGAGGTAATATTAACTATAATTTTTAAACTAACTGGTTTTAACTTTGAAAATAAACATTTTTCCTACAGGAGTTTCATGGAGAGAACTCTCCAGTTAGTGAAGAAATTAAGACCCAAGGCAATGTGGTATAACAAAACGGATTAAAAATTGCAATATACGAATGGTATACAATCAATTAAATCCCATTTCAGGTGTTTCTATGGATTTCCTGATTGCTATAACTATAACGGAAAGACCGAACCTGAAGAATACTTTTGCCAAGGAAGTGTCGTCGATGGAAATAACCAGTAATTTAAATCTATTTATGTTGCCCAGGTGTTTTAAGAAAATATTGTATTGTTCACTTAGACACTGCACGATAAATTGTCTTTCACCTTCCCCTCAGCATAATTGCTTCATTGGAATAGGTGAAGGCCTTTATAACTATCCCAAAATTTGTGTGAACGTGAAATTATTCATATTTTAAAGATATCAGAAGTGAGATGAGACTAGAAGTGAAGGGCTCTAGCATTGATAGTAGATCCTAGCACTAGTGAACAAATTTGAGGATTTTATGCCGCTTCCCACGCGCTAAAACTAGAGAGAAAAAAATTGGTTGAGTTCCAAAAACATTTGCTACCGCCTTCCCCTCAACCTAAAGCCGCGGAACACGGCCGCGGGTGCTGGAATCTAGTTCGGCCGTCTACCGCCACGAGCGTCTCACGTTTTGGAGGGAAAATTCAGAAACCGCTACCAGAGGGCCAACCGTTCGTGTGTTATCAAGAATATTCACTTTTGCCGAGTGAAGAATTTGGTTAGCTCAGTACTTCTGGTCTCATCTCACTTCTGAAGATATACAAATTTTTATTGATACGGAACCGAATTATTGACAATGAGACATTTGTGGATCTCGGAATTTCACTCGTCTTAAGTTCAGTTTTAGTTTTGGTTTGCTTTTAGACGCCACTACTGAGACTCCCTTCGAAAGAACGGGAAACATTTTGCATGTCCCCATCTGTTGAATGGCCTCTATTTATTTGTTTTTCGTTCAGTTTTTTTTTGGTTTTTTTTTCTTCAAAATAGTACTGTTTGATATTGAAATTCATCTCTACAAAAATGAAACTTAACGAATCTATGAATATAATTTTTTATATATTGCTACAGAATTTTAGGGGACTACCAGAAATTTTTTAGTAGGGTTTACGGATTATTTTGAGGGGGCTAAGTTCGAAATTTGGGGGCTTAATCCTCCCCCCTCCCAAACGGCCTAGGGACCGTCCATAAACTACGTCACGCAAAAAATGGCATTTTCTGACCCCCCCGTCCCCCCAGATCACGCTTCGTCACGTTTTCTAAGACCCCTCCCCTGAAAACCACGTCACATTTCTTTAACCCCCCCCCCCAACGGACTATGGTATGTCTTAATTTACCACTTAATTTGATTAATTTAAAAAGAGCTTCTTTCTTCTTTCCACTCAGAAATTTTTGATCGACTTGAAAGTCAAAGTTCATTTCCATTTTAAGCTTTTACAAATATCGTTTGCCTCTGATTGAGCTTTAGAACTTTATTGTCTGGATGTGCTTTTTTATAACCTTCCAAAATATTTCCATAAAGCTTAGTTAAAGGGGCACACTAAATACTTTTCTACATTGTCACTTGAAAACCTTAGGCTAATCGAGCTTGGGATTCAGATTTTAAAAATGTGCGAAAGAAACGAAACCATGCAAATCGGATGGTGGATTCGATTCATCCTTGCTAATGCTAGTGGCGAATAAACAATGACATTTGAGAGTTTAAGCTGACACTACATTTAGCAGTCCTTATGCGTACGTGTAGCTAGTTCTGCAGTGAACGGGTCACTTTATTTTAAATGCGATGTTTAAATTGGCTACACGTACGAGTATGTGATCATAGCTTACAGTTTCTACTATTTAAAGGATGATGGAATAAGAATTTTGTTAAATTATTGTAGAGGTCGTTCTCACGGTGGACTTTGAAACGTTGTGTTTTTCTTCTATAACAAAAAGGTCAATCGACCTCTTACTGACTTCGTAATAAAATTAATTTTAAATGTGACGTCACGCATCGAAGGACCCCTCCCTCCCCCCTCGTCACGGACCGTCACAAACTTACAAACCCCCTCCCCCCCATAAGCGTGTGACGTAGTTTATGGACGGTCCCCTAGCGACGCCACTGGATATCAGCATGATTTATTTTAAGAATAGCCCTTCGGTTTTTGTACAACTTTGAAATTAAACAAAACAATACTCAATTAGGGATTATACATAAAGCTAAAATATTAATAGCTAGGAATTCGCCATGTCCCAGCCTTGAGGAATTCAAACCACTTCTTAAGCTTTCTTCTTGGATTACCCACCATGCATTTTGGTCAAATTTGGTATCAAATTTTGACTTTAATTTTAATTGATATTTTTACCTATGTAACTGATGAGTGTCAAGTTTTATCAAATCGTAGAGCATCCCTCAATGTGTGTTTTAATCTCACCTACGGGCTTCATATAGATAAGGCTTTTGCCAAAACAAAAGTGAAAAAACATTGCTTATTCGATGATGGAAAGTTAAAGGTTCTATATGCGTAGGCTGGTTTTCTGACGGGTGTAAAGCGCGTATTATATGATTAAATGTAAGTCACTTTTGAAACATTTACAATTTGTTATCTTTACTGTTTCAAAAAGGCTACAGTGGATGTGGGAGCAAAGCACTAGCCTTTGTCCATCGATGTATTTAAGGAATGAGGCTCTGACCCAATACAACATCACTCAACGTGGTTGGTATACCAATGGTCGACTCCAGGAGGCAATCAGAGTTGCTGGAATCAACCTACCAATTTTTCCGTACATAAACTATTACGTGTTTGACGCTGAAAGAACATTGCCCAGAGTAAGATTATGTTCATCAGATGTTTTATAAAATAAGTACTGCTACTTCATGGAGTTATAGTGAATTTAAAAACCAATTTCCTAAATTTCGGGAGCTTTCGGACCGTGGTCCATCTTCGGCCGTGCTAAGATAAGACAAGGATAGATGTAATTTTAGAAGTAGGAATGGAGAAGAGTAATCTGGGTGCGCGTCAAAGTACCGGACCCCTTCCCCGGGACGGGGGGGTATGAAAGAAGAGGCCGGGTCATAGCGACAGAGGTAAAAAGGAATAACGTATTTTTCGCCGTCCCCATCAGGAACGTCACCAAAACGTAGTTTAAGTGAGCCAATAAGATAATTTAAAATTTTCGTTACGTTGGAGGGAGGGACTCTATACTGGGCTTTGAGTCGGATGAAGTATACTAACAGTTCTCTATTCCTACTTCTAAAATTAAATTTATTAATCACGGCAGGCCGACTTTGCGAGACTACTAGCTCAACCAGCTACAGCAGGAATGAATGGTGTTGTCATTTGGGGTTCATCGAGCAACGTTAAGACTAAAGATGAGTGTCAAATCCTATACAATTATATCAAAGAGGTTATAACGCCAGCTTTCAAGACAATGAAGAAGAATTTAAAATCGTGCAGCAAAGAAATATGCGGTGGATTAGGAAAATGTGTCTGGAATAAAAGAGCATACGATGCCTGGAAAGTTCTATACGCTAAGAATCCAAATTTTAAGAATCAAGATATAGCGTGTGTATTTAATCCTTAAACGTATTTAATAAATCTTTAACAATTTCGGATCCTTTACTTATATCAAGAAGTGATAACTAGTTCATTAGGGAGAAGGTATAAGATGTCTGAGTATTCGCGCGCCATAGTCCCAGTCCCCTTTCAAAATACAAGGGGGGACGAAAAGGAGGCCGGCCTATTTCGCCTTTCCTCAGTCGGAAAATACGTAATTTTCGTCATTCGCGTCACGCTGACGTGAGTTTTCAAGAACGAATGAGATGCTGGTTGTAGTTTAGAAGCGGGGATTAACTCCGGACCTACGTTTGGACTGGAGATAAAGCTAGAAATGTGGCGAGTTTATACCTTCTCCCTAATAAACTAGATATCACTTCTTCCAGGAGCTATTCACAAATTAATAAAGGCAAAATAGGTTAATTTTCTCCACACCTTTTCTTTTAAACGTAATAAAATGAAACAATTTTACAGACACCCACAACCACTCAACCTCTCAATTACGTAGGACACACTGACGACCCCGATGCATACTTGCATTTTGAGACTGTAAAGTCACATTTTCCATTAAAGTGTGGGAAAATAGACCAAACTATACCAAAGAGTAATTAATCTTTCTCTAAGCCTATATTGGCAATCTTTTTTGTCCATGAAAAAGTAGAAAATGACTATCTTAAACTTGTCATAAATCAACCAAGATTGACTGTCAGGCCAGAACTTTTCGCTTTTAACAAAGTTTATTATCTTTTGAAAAATTTGTGAATACATTTAGTTCAAGATTACTTGGATGCAAAAAATTATTTAATGTTCAAGGCAGGTTTTATCCTTCCACTGCACGAACCAAAACCAACACGGAGTCCGTTTCCTTTGCAAAAGCCTTTAAAATATAATACATGAATCAGTTTTGATCTAATGTCACTAAAGACATTTCTACCTCTTATAATAACTTCATCACCATCTCGCAAAAATTTCCTTGTTTCTCCGTTAGCTAATTTAATATCTCTAGTGCCTTTCCATGATAATTCGAGCATTGATCCGAATGAGTTTGGCGTCTAGAAAATTAAAAAAATCAGCCCCAAGATTCTTAAAATATTAAATAAAACAGAGTGAAGCAATGCGTACAGGGCCGCTGATAGTTCCAGATGCCAAAAGGTCTCCGGGTTTCAGATTACAGCCAGTGATCGTATGATGAGCTAACTGTTGTTTCATGGTCCAGTACATGTACTGATATAAAATCTGCATGTCAATATCAACTCTATAGAAACAAGATGATAATAAAAAAAACCAACCTTAAAATTTGACGAGCAGATTGGAGATTCAATTTCAGAGCCTGGAACTGAATAAAAATTATAAGTTAATCAAAGATACTTGAACAAAGATAAAATTTTTGGATTAACATATTCGTACATAAAAATAATTGTTTTTTAATACTTAATTCATGTCCCTATTTTTTAAAACGTTTTAAAATGTGATAAGCAATTGTGGTCATTATTTTTGCTGTTATATTTTACCAAGAAGTGATATCTAGTTTATTATATTCGCGCGCCATAGTCCCAGTCCCCCTTTCAAATTACTAGGGGAAACGTAAAAGGAGGCCGGGCTATTTCGCCTCTCCTCAGTCGAAAAATACGTAATTTTCGTCATTCGCGTCGCGCTGACGTAAGTTTTCAAGAACCAATGATATGCTTGTTGTAATTTAGAGGCGGGGATTAATTCCGGACCTACGTTTGGACTGGAGATAAAGCTGGAAATGTGGCGAATTTATACCTTCTCATCAATAAACTAGATGTCACTTCTTGATTTTACTAAAGAATTTGGGACAGTTCAAAGTACAGTCTTAAATAAAATTTCTTATTCTTTTAAAATAATAAACATTATGCTACAGAGTAATTTTAACCTTCATAAACCTTTTATATATTTCATTAACATAAACAACCGATAAACCTATTAAAAGATTATAATTTCTTCATTGCAAAACGTTTTAGGCATTTCATGAAAAAAATAACCCTTAAATTTTGAGTGGCCATATTTCATTTATTAAAATGCAATTATTGTCGGTACCAAGCAGAGATAAATCAAAGATTGTTGGCCTTTTGTAGAATTAAACGATAAAAATTTCCATATCCTACCTTTTAGTGAAACATCTAGTTGAATATCAAAATTATACGGGTCCTTATGTTGTAGATACGGGAAAGGTGTTGGATCTTGATTAACATTCTTCACAATAAATGGCTTCAAAGCTTCCATCGTAACAATCCATGGGCTTATAGTGGTTCCCAAATTTTTGCTCAAAAAAGGGCCGAGAGGTACGTATTCAAATTTTTGTATATCCCTTGCTTAAAAAAGAAATATTCCATTAGTTTGGCACTTTCGCTTTGGCAATGTTCATAAAACAGTCAATCTAGCTAATATCTTAATTACCACTCCAGTCGTTTACAAGAACCATCCCGAAAATGTGATCCTGCGCCTCATTTATCGAAATGGGTTGTCCTAACGAATTTCCTGGCCCAACGAAAAAACCCATCTCCAACTCAAAGTCCAGAAGACGACAGGGTCCAAAAGAAACAGGCGAGTCTGCAAAATAACGAATAGTACAGAATAAGGCAATCAGACTTGGAGCATTTTTAAGGATTAGTAGCTTTTGATTTGATACAACCAGGGATAGATTTAATTTTAGATATAGGAATAGAGAACGGTTCTTATTTACTTCAGTCCGACTCATAGCCCAGTATAGAGCCCCTCCCTCCAACACGTAACGAAAAGTTTAAATTATCTTATTGGCTCACTAAAACTATACGTTCTGATGACGTTGCTGACGGGGACGGCGCAAATATGTAATTCCTTTCTACCTCTGTCGCTATGACCCGCCTTTTCCTTCATTCCCCTCCGTCCCGGGGAAGGGGGTCCGGGACTTTGACGCGCGCCCACATTACTCTGTTCTCCATTCCTACTTCTAAAATTAAATCTATCCCTGATTTGATACAACAAAAGGAAATAATTATCCCAACATAATCTACAAAAGAGCCTTTTGAAAAGTCGGAGTTTGACAATATTGTTGTATTAAGGCGAAATATCTGGTATGTGTGCCCAAAGACGTCAGCCATGGCTTGAAACAAATGGACTTTAGCAGGCTGGTAACGTTTAATCTCAATCTAACTTCATTCGATGCACATACCGCTTGTTCTGTCTAATCTAGCAGACAATACTATGGGGTCTATTCAAATTTTAATCTGGACTCTCCCAAGGCATAATTGTTCAGAGCTACGGAAGCAGCAATAGCAAATTGCTTAGTTTGTATGACTGGGAATTAAATGTAATTCCAGCCCATATTTGATTTTATTCCATGCTTTGGGCGGTGTTCTCACCTTCATCCTGTTTAGTTTGACCGTTAGGACGGTGTATGTCCGTACCAGAAACAACAATGGATGAAGCTCTGCCATGATATCCCACTGGCAAATATTTCCTTCAAATGATAAGTTCTCATTTACTGATGATGACTTGAGCTAATAAATAATTCCCAACAGTTTTTCTGCTTACCAATTCGGCATCAAAGCGTTCTCCTTACTACGAAACATTGTACCAACGTTAGTGGCGTGCTCAAGGGAAGAGTAGAAATCAGTGTAGTCCCCTTTAAATAAAGTTTAAGTTTGATCAAGAAAATTAATTAATTAGAATCAAACTTGTAACTAATTTAGCATTGATCATATCTGATATCGCTTATTTCAATCACATTTTAATACAATTACAAATTAATATCTCTAACAAAGGGGATATTTTTAAACGCTTCAGATTTATAAAGTAACATGAAATTATGAACTAAACTCAGCAAAATTTAGCCCAAAAAGCTTGCGGTGTTGAGGCTTATTTTCTAACTTTTAAAAAATCCGATAAATTTATACCGTCGCTGTATGCTTCGATTTCTCAAGCTAATAGAACTTACCTATTGCAGCAGGTACATGCATCTTTGCCGAACTTTGCAGAACCAACGCCCTTTATTGTTCAATACATTATTATTTATCTTATTAATTCGAAATATGATGTAGAATTGCTTTTACCTTGATAATAAATCTCTATCATCTCTCAATGTTAGATCTTCTCCAGATAGCAAACTTTTAATGCGTTTTCTAGCGGCTGACCAAGCTTTCGGACCCAATGCCATAAAATCGTTCAGAGTGGACTGAAAAAATTGCATTATTTTATAGCTCTCAGGTTAGCCTACGAAAAATAAGCATTTACGCTTTTACATTTTCAAATACAGATGCATTTTCGGTAGAAATGGGTTCATCAAACAAATGTTTGATAACAGACAAGTCTAATATGTAGTCGCTGATTGCCACACCTGGACGAGGTTTTTCCTAAAGATTATTTAAGTGATAATATTCAGAGTTTGTTATATAATTTTAAGTTTATATTCCCGCTGAATCTAATTCACACAATATTGTTATCGTCAATATTATTTAATTTTAAGACATCAATCTAATAATCCACACTTAAACAACCACCTGTAAAGTAGTCGGAGGTGTGGAGCTAATTCTTTGAAGAACTTCACTGCACGTGACTAATACAGGTTTGAGAAGGTCTCACTTTTTGTCCTTGCATGTAGTGACGTGTTTAAATATTTATTTATTATCCATTTGCTGTCAACTCTTCTACATTTCCTTAAAATAGCGTGAAATTCATCTGCCTCAGTATAGCTATGAAAGATTTCTCTGATTATAATCTAGGCTTTGTCTATGAAGGGATTTCCACACTAAGCCTGTGGCTTGTTTACAGGTGGATCCCTTTACATTGCATAGAGGGGTGGTGGCTAGCCCCTATTCCAATGCCACAGCTAACCTACAGCTCCGAAACGGGGTTTTAATAAGATTTTCACAAAGAGTCACTTCTTTAACTATCAACGATTAACAAAATCATTACCATCTATCAAGAAATTCCAAGGGCTTACATAAATTAAAGTTAAAAATTATTCCAGCATTTAAACACTTTAGGTTTGAAATCATATTGATTACATCGTTGAAGTCTATTTCCTGAACCATTTACTGTTCCATAGGCCATAGGCAAGATTTCTTAATGGCCAAATGCTCAACGAAGATCTAATTTAATTCTTAAAATATTTTAATTTTGAGAGCTCCTCTCACAACTAGCAACGCTTGATTTAGACCTGTTTACATGTACGATTTACAAGCCAAGTTTCTAATATTTCCTTAAACTATTAGAAATTTGCTTATTCCTTGGTTTGGTTATGTTCAAATTAAGTGACAAATAGCAAATTGGTTAACACTTATATATAGTTGTTATGCTGTTTAAGTTAAAACTCTGAATCTCATACAGATGGAATCTCACAACGCCAGTAATGTTCCGCATTATTAGTGACGTAACTGAAGTTTTCACCTTAATTAAATATATAAATTAAAACTTACATTTTTCGCGGTTGAAAATATTCCGTAAGGAAGATTTTCGATTGAAAAATCGGAATCGGGTCTTATTTCTAGAAAAGACATTACGAGACTACTTGAAATTAGACTCTGTTTTTTTCCAATTTCGGTTTCGAGATAAGGAGATATCTCGGTGCCTCTTAAGAATAAGAGGGAAAATATCTTTACGTCAGCGTTTAACAATTTATCACAAGAAGTTTGTTCGTACCCGATTCTGCCGTTGCTAATGAACGAAAAATTCTGTTTTAGAGAATCAAAACGTGGAACCTTTATGTAAAAATGAACTCCAGGTCTAAAATTCTGAAAACTAGACCGGAAATACGTCTATAACCGTCATCCGACACGTTTACGTCGTCTTAATTTAACGTTGCGGTCCTGCTTAACCCGTTATATTGTTCTGTTTAATTTGTTGTTCACTTGGCGTGAAGACGCAATAATTCAAGTTCTATCCAGGCTGAGCGAATTCTACCATTAATTCTAAATCAGCCAGTCTGGTATTTTTTTAAACACTTTTTTGCATTTTGATTGACCCGGACATTTGTTTATTGGGAAGGAAGTTGGTTCAGTGGGAGAATGCCATCTGTCTTGTTTGTGTATTTGAATTTCCGAATTTCCCGTTAAAACCTCCTATTTAATTATCTCTTGAAGTTAAGCCATAAAGAATTAATTGGTTTTTATTTTTGGTTTTCATTTTATCTTCGTAGAATGGGTCCTTTCTCAAACGAAATAGGATATTTTATATTTTATATTCTGAGAAGAAACGTGCTGATGTAGAGCTTTTAATTTAATTGTTCGGAATATTAAAATAACTTATATATTTAAAGTATTGAATTTCGGGCTTAAATTGGCCTATATTAAGGGTAAACCCGTTTCCATTCCGCAGTTATTTTGTTCAAGATGGAATTGTGAATATCATTATGAATCGCTTAACGAAACTCTTGGCATTCATCATTATTTTCAAGCTAGGTAAATATTCATCATGTTAAAAAAATATTTATGTAACCACAGTAAATTTTCAAAGACAAAAACTAAAAGAAAGCGGCATTGAAAATAATCAATAGTAGGTCTTTACTATAGTATTCAACGCGTTGTGACTGCCGGGAAACCTTTAATATACATGATAAATTTCGAAGAATTACGCTATGTATTTATGTTCATATTAATTATCTATTGGAACAAAACTGCTGCTATTTTAAAACTAAAGCAAATGGACTCGGCGTTGCTTGTCAGAAAAGTTTTTACCTCTCCGAGTGACGTATGTCACGGAGAGGTATTACACCGGCCGTGTCTGTCTGTGTGTGTGTCTGTCTGTCTGTCTGTCTGTGTGTCTGTCTGTCAGACCCCACGTGACCGCGTTCGCAGTTTACAAATCGGAGCAAACAAATACCCGATTTCCGGAACGCGTTCGCGGTTGACGGAAATTTGGCCATTCATCTACCAACACCAGTCTTTACTAACTGGCTTCTAAGGACCACAATCTGCTAGTCTTTGTCCATCCCATATGGACACTAGTCTGTACGTGCTTGCTTCCAAGCACCACCAACTTCTGTTCTTCGTCAATTTCACCTTGACTCCAGCTTCTATGCACCACCATCTTCTGTTCTTCGTCAATTCCACATTGACACCAGCTTCTATGCACCACCATCTTCAGGTCTTTTGTCCATTCCACATGGACGCCGGTCAGTACATTTTGGCTTCTTTTCCACCGTCATCGTTTGGTTTCAAGATATACGCGGCGAGCGGCTAGGGTTACGAGAAACGTCTAGCCTCCCAATGGCAGGGCTTCCACCATCGGTTCACGCGAATGCGTTTTTATCTATTATTTGGTTTTAAGATATACGCGGCGATCAGCTAGGGTTACGAGAAACGTCTAGCCTCCCAATGGCAGGGCTTCCACCAAAGGTTCACGCGAATGCGTTTTTATCTATTATTATAATGGAAACGGATCGTATATATACCCCAAAATTTGAAGAAAGCGGGCAAGAAGGGTACCCTTCACTTTAAACGTCAATATTAGCAAAGTTTCGAAAGATATTATGAACAACTTTATTTTAAACGATTTAACTATTTTTAAAGTTATTTACTGGCGATTAAAATAATTAAAAATAATTATATTTATTTAAATATTAAAGATAAACCCAAGTACCGAAGTCGTTAAATCATTGCCTCCTATATCTATCAAGGCCCGTGCATTGCGTTATATTTCCTACATTGCCTCCTATATCTTTCAAGGCCCGTGCATTGCGATATATTTTTGAAAATAACAACCAAAATGGGAAGCTCCTCTCAAAACCATAATAATTTATTTTCTTTGTTATATGAAATGAAAATATGGATAATATTTTCGGCAATTCGATTTGAATGGCTCTTTCTGATGTATCATTCTCTCAGCACTGTTCATAATGGACAGGAACGTAGAGATTCGAGACACTATGAATTATGGTAGTGTTTCAAATCCTCTGTAATGAGGGCTTCACGACTTGGAGTGAGTCGAAAGATAAATACACATCCTATTTTTTAGTTGTACCATGCGTACCACAATGTTGCCAGACGTTTATTGAAGGATGCTTGGGTACTTGGTACAGACTGTTACGTCTACCAAGTTTCCTAGTATCCAAGAATAAATAGGATTCATAGAAGCCAGTGTTAAGGGCATGTCATGGGTCAAGTCGTTAATTATATCGACGCAGTTAAATAGCTGATGGCATTATTTTATCCACTTTCCCATTGCGTTTCGAGTGGAAGTTCAACTTTGGCACGGACGACAGATGGCGCTCTTAACCTTCTACCCCCAAAAATCGCTGTTGTCTGCTCGTTTTCCCCTTCCGCGTTTTTTCGTTATAAACTTATGATTTAACGAACTGTTAAGATAAAATTTCATATTTCCTAAGACAGATAAGCTTCTACTCCTTTCATCTTACTCCCAGTTAGATTACAAGCTGGTGTTAAAAAAATTCAACGGCGAAAAAAGTATTTGACAATCTAAGAATATTTTTTAAATATAAAAAAATGCTGTTTATTTTATACGCCCCCTATTTGTGAAAGACCTTTTTTACGCACTTTTATCATTCTTTATTTGAATTTCAAAGGTAGTACTTCATAATTCAATCTTCTGTAATAACTTTCTTCGGAAAATAATATTTCAAACGTTACAGAGTCTTGCAAGGGGATTGCTTTTGCGGATTTTGTGAGTATTTAACTGAATAATAAAATGGAGGAGGATAATCTGGCACTGAATTTAAGTAAAGAGGAAATCGGGAAACGTGAAGCAAGGGAAAGAATGAGGGCAAAAAGGTCAGATCCTGAATTTAGGAAACGAGAAAATGAAAGGAGAAGAGTGTTAGCAGCTGAAAAAAAGGTTGTTTCGGGAACAGGTTCTAGCACACCCAATGTTGGTCCTACCGCGAGGCCAGTTGGCCATGATTCTGCGAAAGATGACGCATTAAATAAAAGCTCTATTGAAAGTACCGTAAGCGTAGGCATATCTATTAATGAGGAACCGAATAATGTACAAAATGATAATGCTAATATTAGTGAAATAATCGAAGGCGATGAACAAGTACGAGCCTAGCTTATGTGTGATTGGGTTGTGGCTTCCATGTTTTGGGGACATTTGCTTTTTGTGTGGCGGGGTATGATTCAGCTTTGATATGGACAAATGTTACAAATCATACTGGTAGACTAAGAATACGGTTGAGGTATAGCGAGAGAGTAGAGTTTCCACAGCAATTGAGAGATATTGAAAAGGCTTGAACAATTGACTATTTTAAAATTGAATTCCTGCACTTGCAAAGAATTAAAAAAAGCGATAGATGCATATATTTAGGTTGTTTAAGGGGTAGTGATAGTCATCTCCACTCGGAGAGGTAGTATTTTGGCTTTCCCAACTTGTTGTTACTCTTCAGGGTGCCTCAAATGACCACTGTCTGATATTTCGAACCGGTATAACCGGTATACTAAATAATTAATGAAATCGCATGAAACATACAGAATTTATTGAAAGTAAAAATGATTTGGTCACCATTTTTCAAGAATATAGTTTTAGTTTTTTTCTTCTTCTTTGTGTACTTGGTTAAGAGCAGATTCATGGACATAATCGCGACACAAAGAATCTCGACAGCAAAGATCGCGACGAACAAATTCCCGACCCAAAGATTCCGACACCGAAAAACCATTAAGTTTTTCAAGTAGAGATTAAAAGAGATTAAATCTAAAGGTCAAAGTTTTGTGCAATAACCATCAATTGAAATGCTGCCGTATGTATTGACAACGGTTTAGATTCGTTCTGCTTCTTTCCGGTATACGTTACGTCCTTCAGGCTGTGTGATCCCCACCAGTAGATGTATTCACCTCCATTTCTGACGTTTCACAGACGTACCCCCGATCCACAAGGATGTCACCACCTTTTTGCCCACTCGGTTCACATGCAAAAAAATGGTCTACTCCACATTTAGAGCCTTTTTATGGTTTTTGTAAGGAATTTGTAACTTATTGGGATTTTTTACCTCTCCGAGTGACGTATGTCACGGAGAGGTTCTGTAACGATCGTGTGTGTCTGTGTGTCTGTGTGTCTGTCTGTGTGTCTGTGTGTCTGTGTGTGTGTCTGTTGTTACACCCACGTGACCGCGTTCGCAGTTTCCAAATCGGAGCAAACGTGTTCGCCATTTCCGAACTGCTTTCACAGTCACGGAAATGGCTACTCTATTTGAGTTCTCACACCACCATCTTCTGGTCTTTGTCCATCCCACACGGACACCAGTCTGTACTTACAGGCTTCTAATCACCACCATCTTATGGCCTTCGTCCATCCCACATGGACACCAGTCTGTACACACTGGCTTCTAACACCACCATCTTCTGGTCATTGTCCATCCCACATGGACACCAGTCTGTACACACTGGCTTCTAACACCACCATCTTCTGGTCTTCGTTTTTGTGCATCGCACATGGACACCAGTCTGTACTTACTGGCTTCTAACACCACCATCTTCTGGTCATTGTCCATCCCACATGGACACCAGTCTGTACACACTGGCTTCTAACACCACCATCTTCTGGTCTTTGTTTTTGTCCATACCACATGGACACCAGTCTGTACACCTGGCTTCTACACCACCATCTTCTGGTCTTTGTTTTTGTCCATCCCACATGGACACCAGTCTGCACACCTGGCTTCTACTCCATCGTCATCGTTTGGTTTAAGACATTCGCGGCGATCAGCTAGGGTTACGAGAAACGTCTAGCCTCCCTAGGGTGGGTTGTCCACGATAGGTTTTCGCAATTGCGGTTGTTCTTGCTTTTAACTGTAGTTCGACACCCTTATATACTACCTATTTGAATAAGGCGAAGCAACCGGCGTATGCTTCATTTCAAACGCCAATATTAGTCAAGTCTCTCAAGAATGTTTAATTGTTCTTTTTTAAACGATGTAACGTTCAATAAGGCGAATAACTAGCGAAGAAAATATTAAATATTAATTATATTCATTTCAATATTTAAGATAATCTTGTTTCTCAATTCAAAATTAATACGGAAAGAGTTAAAAAGCAGTCTATGCTTTTGTCTGTGTGTGTCCGTCCGTTGTTACAGTAGTGCGCTGCGTTAGAAGTTCGTTTTGTTTTGATGTGTAAAGGAATCCTACAGAACCATAATATTCCCTTTATCCTTAATATAAAGTGAATATGTGGAAATACTTTTCGTAATTATGATGCATTTAGTACTTTTGTAGCTTTAAAGCTCTATTTCATTTTGATATTCCAAAATAGTTTTTTAATATTATTATTTAAAATGGATGTTTATATATTACCTAAGCTATACTACATCTGTTTATAGCATAATCCTTTCTAAAGTGAATTCAAGTACAATGCTACTATGTTGGTCAAATGAACTTTGATTTGTCAATAGGCCTAGTGAACCAAAAAGTAAACGCTTGGGTTTGGATTTCGTTTCTGTAATGCAGAGACGTTAACGGTTCAGAGTGAGCCGAAAGTTAAGTACACTTTAGGCTTAGATATTATAATCATGGTGGAAATCTGGGCCGCGTTCAGCAGAGCCCAGCGCTGTTAACAGTGTCCTACATAACGGGATTTTGTTTTTGAATTTTGACGTCACGGTGCTTAGCGCTGAGCTAGCGCGGTCCTCAAAGAAAATAGTCGGCTTTTTGGATAACGTGACGTAAAACGTGTAGTTCTCAGCTTGGCGAAAAAACCATGGATGAATTAATATAAATAGCTCTTTGGGACTGTAGCTATTTAATTGGCGTGAAACCAGTTGATCACGCGAGAATTTTGAGAGATATGCTAGTTTCTAATTTTAATTATAAAAGTTGTTATCTATCTCTATAAATATGTTATCATACAATTTTTGTTAAGCCTTGGTACCTTGCACGCTTTATTGCGCTAGCGTCATTTATAAAACGCCGATGACCGGAGAGATGCTATGACGACAGAGCTCACCGGTAAACATTTCCAAAATCCGCTGTCTTTTTTGGTGAGCTCTGCTGAACGCAGCCCAGACCAGTGAAAGGTCTGATCGTAATCGGATAATAGCTTCGTGTTTTCATGCTTTTTATGGTACGCATTTACTTTTAGTGTGTGTAGCCACAAATAAGCTTAACGTTAACAGTCATGTTGACAAACTAAGAAAATCGTTGAGGTGAAACGAGAGGATAGTGTTTATATGGCAACCCTGTTGTGAATATGGCTTTGAACATAGAGGGCATACAGTTGAGGAGTAGAAAATTGGGCCTTTACAAACACGTAAAGGTAGTATCCCTCCAAAGTTTTATCTCTTCATTTCCCGTTTCTCCCCCATCGGATGATTTTAATGTGTACAAGTATATCATTATTGGATGTAAAATGTCGTCTGATTTACAGTATATTTGCTATGCTTTGTATACTGCTTTAATATTTCATACATTTTAACTTAAGAAACATTTCCATATCTGGGTAAATAAGTTTGTAAGTAGTCGTCTTGACTCGGAGAGGTAATATTTTGGTTTTCCCAACTTGTTTGAGGATTTTTTTACGAAGCATTACACACAACTTTGACCTTTAGATTTAATATCTTTTAATGTATGCTTAGGAAAATAGTTTTTCGGTGTCGGGATATTTTTCGTCGGGATCTTTGCTGTCGAGATTCTTTGTGTCGGGATTCTGTTTAGACACCTTGCCCCTGGTGAAGAGCAACGTCTTGGAAAAAAATCTCAGATTCTCTGATAAGGCAGTTTATTCAATGTCAATCCGCGAATCTCAGTCACTTTGAACCCTTTCTGATAATGATTAGTATATGTATATTTGAGAAAGTTTGTTTGTTTGAGTGTTCGTTCTTAATGCCCAGTCACAATTCATTTTCGAATTTGATAAAACTGCATGGTTAATACCAGAAACCATTGGGATATCGTTTAGAAGTCATTTCGTTGAATTCGTAAAGGTTGGATTGACGAACCCCTAGACATAAAGCCTGTTCCGAACGTCCCATTCTAAACTCGTAACATTTCAACTTTATGGGTAGCCCCTAATTAGCATTATTTCATTAAAAATATGTAGAAATTATTATTTTCTGAAAAGAACGTTGTCATGCTGATATTTCATACGGGTGTGCCTAAAGACTATATAGTTTTTTGTGTGTGCACAGGAAATTCTTAGGCGTTACCACTCTCTTAAAAAACCTTAGCAAACCGGGTGTCTCCGTTGGTTTAAAAAAAACGAAAAGTTGGGAAACCAAATAATAATGTCTCCGAGTCAAATAGAGGACTCTCTACTCATTTATTTACCTGAATTTGCAACTGCTTGACTTATAATTAAAATAATGAAGTTTTCAAGTCGTATAAAAATTTCTATTCACAACTGGGTTGGAGTGTAAACACTAGTCTCTCGTTTTACGTCGTCAATATTCTTAGTTCGCCAGCGTGATTGGTAACCTTTGTAGATAGTAAAGCTGAATTTTGAGGCTTTCCTCCTGGCCATTTAACAGACCATAGTTTCCAAATGAAGACATCAATGCTACTTAAACATTAGGTTTCAAAATTGCAGCAAAACAAGCGGCTTTTCTAAGCACTTTTTTCGAAAGTCCATAACACTACTCCCGTCCACCAGTCGTTGGACTCTTTTTGTGAGTCTGTTTTTAGCTATACTTTTTGTTCAACACGGGCCAGTCTCTATTAAGCATGTACAGGGTGTTTCTGATAGGTCTGTAAGAAATTAGGGGCGTTTTCTATGGACGATTTCGAGTCGTAAATCATATTCTATGACATTTTGCCGTCCGAGCCACAGACACACATCCAGTTTAATACCTCTCCATGACATACGTCACTCAGAGAGCGAAAAAAATCTAAAACGTAAAGTTTTATTCTCAAAAATGTTGAAGTAATTTCAAATTTTCAATTAGGCTTGTCTAAGAATAACATAGAAGATCGTACTGCCGTGTTAAAAGGATTGTGTTTGGATGATGTTTCGGCGCAAGCAAAGTCGGCCAGATGCGAGCGGGCCTGCCAAGACCAACGAGGTTTCTTGCACGGCCATTGTTTCTCGAGCGACGATTGCTACTGCGTTCGAGGAACCTTCGACCACAATCACACAAAATTAGAGTGTGTCGCCAAACAAGACTGTTACTTCGTCTATCAAGTGGGACGAAATCTCTGCACCAAATCCGATCAGGACGCATGCGCCTTCGTCTGCCGTAAATGGTACCAGACCAGGAAACACGAGTGTGCTACAGACGGTTGGTGCTCTTGCTGGCAGTTCGATTATGGAAAAGTATCAAACGCTGCTGGTAAGTTTAATTCTTTCAGCACGTAAACTAATGAACCCTTTAAAACCTTTCACACTAAGACTACTGCCCAATTATTTTACTTACATTAAAAACATAAAAACAAAATTCAATCGACTTAGGAAACAGATAAAATAAATTTAAGTTAATTTTACGAACATTTTTGAAGTTTAGAGGCTAGTAAAATCTTATGTAAAAATCGACAAAAATAACATGATTTTCCTTTCAAAGATCCCCTTGACGGGTTTCTTTCAAAAAAAATGTAAATAAGCGAATTTTGGGGACGTTTTGTTCTTGATTTTGATGATATTTCATTTGTCTAACGCTATTAAAAAATGGTTGTCATGCTATTTTATTCTCGTAATAAGGCCATTTAAATGATTTGAAGTGTTAAA
This sequence comes from Phalangium opilio, assembly GCA_019434445.1. Lineage (NCBI taxonomy): Eukaryota > Metazoa > Arthropoda > Arachnida > Opiliones > Phalangiidae > Phalangium > Phalangium opilio. The sequence continues at coordinate 153,580 of JAEQBA010002010.1, forward strand.
ATTTTAATTTTATTTCTTTAGGTACTTTTAAAATTAAGGCTGGATTTTTTTTTTCAGCTGCGAATGCGAAAGATCACAGTTTAATGGTGGCTAATTCCGTGTGTACCAAAAGCCAAGATTGTCAAAATGTATGCCCTCCAGCCTACGAGCTTCAGATGTGTCTTTACGATAGCTGTTACTGCCTGAAAATAAGCCGTGATTATGAGCCGTCCGTTTTGTGCCAAACTCTTAATGGCGTTAAACGATGCGACATTGTCTACCATCTGGGTAATCAACTTTGTAGTATCGCGAGGAAAGGTCCCTGCAAGACCGTCTGTACCAATATTATGGGCGCCAAACACTACGAATGCCATCGGCAGGACAACGCCTGTCGTTGCTTTTTACCTCATCCCAGTAACGGCACAGGTCAGCATTGTTATTTAACACTCTATTTTAAAATGGACTCTACCATATTGGGTTGGAAACCAGTAATAGTTGGTACGCTGTTAAAAACCATGTTCTATATTGAACAAAGTGGCGTTCATCGGAGTGTCCCGTACGAGCACAGCGTTTTTCTCAATACAAAGCACTAAACGAGTGCTCAAAACAGAACACTAAACGAGTATTCAAAACAGAACGCTAAACGAGTATTCAAAACAGAACGCTAAACGAGTATTCAAAACAGAACACTAAACGAGTATTCAAAACAGAACACTAAACGAGTATTCAAAACAGAACACTAAACGAGTATTCAAAACAGAACACTAAACGACTATTCAAAACAGTACACTAAACGAGTATTCGAAACAGAATACTAAACGAGTATTCAAAACAGTACACTAAACGAGTATTCAAAACTGAACGCAAAACAAGTGTTCAAACTGAACGCTAAAAACGTCATTTATTGTTTTGGTTCTAAATTGAACGAACAATTAGAACGATTATAGCCCTTGTCGTCATCTTCTGGTTTTGGTTATAAATTGATCAAACTCATAGTCATTGAACGAACAAATTTTGAGTTTCGTTCAATCTAGAACGGGACTATCTATTTCGAACGGGTTGTGAACGCCTGTTTGCAACAGTGTAGGGACTAAATAATTTGGACAAGCAATTCTTCTCACAACCCATTTTATAGTTTTTACGGCTGCAAGTCGCTAATAGTTCTCGATGGTGAGAAGGATCTGCATTTAGATAGTCATTAATAACGGAAGGTTTATGGTGTAGTTTTTTAAAGTTTTGGAAGTTATCTTACTAAACTAAATCGATTAAAAACTGGTTGCATGCCTTTACTAAAATAGTTAGAAATTTCCATTTAAATTGGTATAAATTAATCTTAGCTTTATAACTATTTCTTTGTTACTGACAGAGGTACTTAGAAAAGATAGAGGTTCAGTTTTCCCGCAAATGTGTTACTTGTCGAACGAAAACTGCTACAAATTATGCCAAGTCCTACACGGCACCAACTATAAGTCGAATCTTTGTGTTGGTGACTCTTGTTTTTGCTTGACGAAAAAGGGCAGAATAGAACCTAAACAGAAAGACTGTAAAACCAAAAATTGCTACGATGATGTCAGCTTGGGAAGATTTCTATGCGGTCCGAATGACGATGGAGCATGCCCACATATGTGCTACACTGAGTACAAGACTAAAAAGAGCAAATGCGAAACTTCGGCCAGGGAATGCGTATGCACGGTACCGACGCAGAATGCAACTCTGAAGTTTAAAAACAAAATTGCCGGCAAGTATTTTAAGTAACAGAAACTTCCTGTTCAGGACGTTTCTGAAGGGTCCGTAAGTATTTAAATGGGGGTGTTCTTGGACGATTTTGAGTGGAAATTTTCAATGCCATTTTGCCGTCCGGGCCACCGCTTTCAAGTTATAATTGGAGTGTTTTTACTTAGAAACTGAAACAAAATGCTTATTTAAAGGGTCAACCGTAAAATACTCCAATCATAACATAAAAACAGTCGCCATTTCTTCAAAATATCAGGGAGCATTTTCGACTCAAAATATCCTAAAAACACCCCTTTCATTTCTCACAGACCTATCAGAAACACAATGTATATGCTGCATTTAATACTCTGGTCCGCGTTGAATTAAAGTGTCGGTATAAACAGACTCCTTGGATAAAAATCCAACGACTTATGAACGGTACTAGTGTCATTTATTCATGACGTCAACAAACGCATCAATAAAATCAGCACCTTACTGACTTTAGAAAAAATAACGGCAAATGTGAAAGCCCGCTTGTTTTGGTGAAAATTCAAGGCTTAATCTTAAAATAGTGTTGTTGACGTTATTTGGAACCTACTGGCTGTTAACTGACAATACGGTTAGCCTCAAAATTGAGTAAATAATTGAATCATAAAAACCATTAGAATGAAATTTAAAGAAAGACCTTTATTAAGATGTAATTTCGAGTATACACGATTTTCGCCAACCCAGCTTCTTATTCGTCAATCAAAAGTAACTTTAGTTGAAGCAATCAGCTCCTAATAAGACGATTGGTAAAAACCCCAAAGAATAATATGGAACTTCACACAAAACCCTATATATAAACAGAATTCCAAAAAAGAAGTGTACTCATATTTATTGGTATTAACTTACTTGTGTACTTTTCTTTTCTTAACATCTCCATATTTTTAGAACACGAGGAGAATAAAACGAACAGTTCTAAACTACGGACCGGCAAAAAGGAAAACGTTACAATTCCTAAACTGGAAGTTGCCAAAATTCAGAAATCCAACGTATCTTCCGGAGTTGGGTCCAAGGAAAGTAAAAAGACCATATCTGATAAAAATTCGAAAGAAGTTCCCACAATATCTAATGCTAAATCTGGGAGATATAGTAAAGCACAGGCTGCCACTACTGAAACAAAAGCTTTAAAAAATCGGGAATTAAATACTACTTTCGTAGTTCCGTCAAAGCAAAGTAAAGCACCATCTGACGATACTAAAAAGGAAGCTGAGAAATATCAGACACTCAATGTAACTTCAGAAGTTCCATCCAAACAAAGTAAAGCACCATCTGACGATACTAAAAAGGAAGCTGAGAAATATCAGAAACTCAATGTAACTTCAGAAGTTCCATCCAAACAAAGTAAAGCACCGGCTGACAATACTAAAACGGAAGTTGTGAAACACGAGAAACTGAATGCAACTTCCGGAAATCCATCGAAGGCCCCAACTGTTAAAAATCGCACCTCGGGATGTGCGGCGAAGAGAATAACTTTGACAGATGCAAGTATCGAAAGAAATCAAAGAGGTCAGTCCAAATCCCTAAGAGGGGGTATATAAGTGAGAGGGAGAAGAGAGAAGAGGGGGTTTATAAGTGAGAGGGGGAAGAGAGAAGAGGCGGTATATAAGTGAGAGGGGAAGAGAGAAGAGGGGGTATATAAGTGAGAGGGGGAAGAGAGAAGAGGGGGTATATAAGTGAGAGGGGGAAGAAAGAGAAGGGGCATCCCGTTCGGATAGGACTTATAGGACACCGGAGGAGCCGGTGCATAGGAGAGCGATTCGCGGGCTTTTTGGGCGAAAGAAAGAACAAAATTTCCGTGCACTTCGTGAGAGTGATACATCAGATTTGATTATGCTGAGTTTTACGGTCAGGCCAGGTTAGGTTAGGTTTCGTTAAATAGGGGGAATGCTTTGCGGTCATTGTCTTCGTGTTTAGATTTTGTTTTATAAAATGACTTGACTCGTATTGTTTTTAAAAACATACTTTTGTGTCGTGCACAATTTCATTTCAAAAATATTATTTGAGATGTGACGTTATTATAAATAGTACTTTAGGGGATAGGCTTTGTACGATTTTTTTAATAATATCGATAACTAGAAACTCCATAAGCTATATTCCAACTGATGAATAAAAACATTCTTAACTGAAACGTAGTTAAAACGAGGAGCGTTTGTTAATATGGAATATTAATTATATTTTAACAGACGTAGGTGGCCATGAAAGCGGAAAAATCAATTTTTCTGGTAACAGCCATGGTTTTTAAAAGCAACTACGATTAAAAATAGTTCATTGTCTTAAAACATGACTGACCTATCGTAAACAACCTAATAGGGGGCTACCAGGGATGGATGTAATTTTAAAAGCAGGACGGCATTCCTCGGGACGGGGGGGGGTATGAAAGAAGAGGCTTGTCATAGCGACAGAGGTAAAAAGGAATTACGTATTTTTCTCCGTCCCCGTCAGCAACGTCATCGAAACGTAGTTTAAGTGAGCCAATAAAATAATTTAAACTTTTCGTTGCGTGTTGGAGGGAGGGGCTCTAAACTGGACTATGAGTCGGACTGAAGTAAATACTAACCGTTCTCCATTCGTGCTTCTAAAATTACATCTATCCCTGGAGCTACGTATTAATTAATATTGGAGGATGAAGCTATTAGCTGTAATTTGACCTTTATTGGAACAATTTTAAATGGAATTTCGAAAGTTCGTCTCTCTCATTTATTGAATTATATTTTCATTGCCCGATTAGGAACGATATATCTTTTTATACATTTTGACTCTTCTATAATAAAAAGTATAACATTTTACATTTCCGTAATGCTAATCTTTCCAAAAAGGGTTTGTTCCCATTTTAAAAACCCGGATTTCGCCTGAAAATGACCAGTCTATAGGATATAGCGATTCATTGTAATAAATAATAAAGAAATCGGTTGAAACGAAAGGAAGGTTTTCCATATTTCTGACCGCCATTTTTCAAGTCTTGGGATTGTAAAAGTATTCCTTAGTGTTTCAGCTTAATAGGTAAAGCAATCAGGCGTTTGGGTTTGGCATTGATTATCAGTCAGTAAGGGCTTCTACTTCCATATATTGAAGGCTGTTTGCTACTGGTCTAACATGTGTTAAGCCCATGAACGATTACAACTTTAATCAAGGTTTTACCGTAATATCCCTGTAACTGCCCACAGACTTGCCAACGCTGTATAATACAGTGGAGGTCGGTGGTCCGTGCCAGGAAGGCGAGAACTCCGAGTGTTACCACACTTGCAAAGTGCGTTTGGCAGGAAGCTTTCGTCAACATATTTGCCTGAACGCGGACGTCTGTTACTGTTTGAGTCGCTTTGGTCAACGAGCACCCTTGTATCATCAATGTACCGATGCCAAGTGCATTGAGGCCATATCAATCGGATGCTCGCTCTGTAGTATCAGCGCGAGGGACATCTGCCAACGCATGTGCTACCTCGAATTCGGAACTCGCATGTCCGGTCAGTAGCATCGTTTCAAATCGCCTTTTTCAACAACCCAAACTAAAAGTCGTGTCTTTTACGTTGCACATTATATAACCATTTAAATATACTGGATGGAAATATTAACCGTCAACTAGTCTACCTTATAATGTGGCTTGGTTCTTTTAGCTTGTTCGGGAGACAATCATTGTCTGTGCGGTATGATGATCGAGCCCAAACTGAAGATAGAATCCCCCATCACTAGTCCTCTCAGTGATGACATCCCGAGGATTAGCAGAGCCGCCTTAAGCCCAGAAGATCTGAAAATGTTAATGGTTCCACCAACAGGTAAAAATTACAAAATTCAACGTACCCTTCACTCGGCCATGGACGAACAATACTCAAGGACGGATTATAGTGGGAGAAAGTTGAAAAATACTTGTCATTTCTTCTTCCAGTGGCAGAGCCGCGGATAGTAGCAAAAGGGATAGTGGGGGCATATTTGGGAATCAATACTCTAAAGAGGAACTTAAAAACTGGGGGAACGACATTGGTCACGTGACAAAAATTCCAATATTGATTGGTTCAAGGGATTCACATTGGTTCCAAACTTTTTTCCTACTCATTTTATTTAAGCCTTCGTCGTTTTTAAAACTTTAAAAGAGAAGACTTGGTATTAACTAAAAATACATTGAATAGCCTTTTAATTGTTATGATTAAATATACTGTACAGTATAATAACAACATTCACGTAATAGAAAAATTGCATCAAAACGTTTTGGATACATCTGAGCTAACAACGCCTTGTTTTGTCTAGCTGGCGCTAACATTTTCCGATATTTGGCTCAGTATATTTCATAACCTCCAGTACACCCCTCCATTTTGGGGTTGAAAAGTAGGAAATAGTACGGGTCTCTATGGTCTGCAATTCGTTCTTTAGTATCGTTTGTCCATGACTCAGCAAAGGCCCTTTATTGCAACGTCAAAGGATATAAAAGAAAGATAATCAAGCCCCTATAATAATTTGGTTTCTACAGAAACTACGACTACAAGTACGACTGATCGACCCACCACTATCACTTCGAAACCAGATACAACTACGACTCGAAAACCTACTACAACTGCCACTTCGAAACCTACTACAACTACGACTCAAAAACCTCTTACAACAACCACAACAGCTACACCGAGACCTGAAACGAGTGCTCCATCTACTTCAAGCCCGACTGTCACAACAGGTAAATGAAATATGACGATTGTGATAGGAGATGACGATATTGCTGTTGTAGCATGCGATATTGGTGTTAAGATAACTGAGCGATTTTTCGATTGAAAACACACGGTGAATATTAGCAATCTAAATTTCACAGCACTGTTTAAAGCAAAGAGCGTGGTGGGGATCTGCATTTTTCTGGCACGAAGGCTGCTCTAAATTAATTTCTGAGTGAATCAGGTGTATTCCCATAAGTCTCAGTGCTCGGGTTGCCAAAAATTCTTCTTTGCTGGTCCACTTTAGGACTACTTTTTATAAACTATTCAGACCTAGCGCAATAATATATTTAACCATTGATTGGCCTTTATAGTTCATTTGTGACGTCGCGCTAACAATCAGCTTTCAAAGCTTATAGATGGTGAAACAAATGCTATTTATCATTGGCTGCTTCCAATCGGTCCAATGATATAATAATATAGCAGATTTCCTAGCTACTGCATGAAGTACATTTAATGAATAATTATTTCTCACTCCGATAAAAGTATATTATTGTAAACAACATTAGGCGGTGAAGGAAGTGCCTCCATTTAAAAATGTTATCATTCCATTTTATTTGTAGAATTCTTTCGGGAGAAGCGGGAACCCGGTGAAAGGGCTTACGTTTTTACTTCGGCTTGCGTTTACAGTAGTGGTGCGTGTCTTAAGCTGTGTCTTGACAAATTCGCAGCCGATTTCAAAAGATCAGTTTGCGTCAACAACAAAGATTGCTTTTGCTTAAAGCGAACGGGACACATTGAACCACCATTGGATGAATGTGATGCAAGGTAGGTCTAAAAACATTATCCAATTATTAATAATTCGTGCAAAATCCTTATCATAGGTTGGGATGTGCATATAGTACTTATTGTTATAATGCCACTCATGTTTTTCTTAGATTTTGTTGGGAAGCGATATCTTTGGGTTCTACTCTATGCCAATATGAAGGGGCCTGCGAGAAAATGTGCAGTCGCGAGTACGAGACTAAGGTGTCCGTTTGTTGGCAAGACAAATGTTACTGCGCCACCACTTTGGATACAGCCTCGAACATACGAAAGGGACTTCAGTCCAAGAGCGAAATGGTCGGGGATCTACAATGGATCATCGATGGAAAGCCTACCGACGATATGATACCCGGACTTAGCACCTTCAGAAACTTATGTTGGTATTTAGTTTCACATTTAAAGAATACTAAAACACCCCAATACATTGTACATTTTAATCCTGAGGAGTTCAAATCACCACGAGAAACTGCAGTATTTTCCAAATCAAGTATTGAACGAGGGAGGAAAAACTTCCGCCTGATAATTAGAGTTCCCTAAAACGGTTTATAAATCGATAATGAGGGTTAGGGTTCTTGTTTAGAGTTTCATTAACGATTTTCATGTTGTAAAACTATATAAAACTGTAGTCTGACCATGTCTTTAAAGTTGAGTGGATGAAAATGTGCAATGAATTTGAATCCAAAATGTTCAAGTTTAACCATAATTTAAAAAATACCCGTTGCAGTACTCCATCGAAAAATTAGGTGTACTCAGTGTATCCAAGAATTACATTTAAGCGATTCTTTTCCACTATTATCTTACTTAGTTGATCGCACGATAAGGTATCCTGGTTCGTGCGAAGATGACGCCTGCAAAGATGTCTGCCAAAAACGACTGTCTGATCAATACGAGAATTATCTCTGCCTTTTCCAAGATGTAAGTTTCCAATATTAAAAACACAAAAAAGGTTTAAAAGACTCTAAATTCATACAAATGAAACCAGAGTTTCATAAAACGCTGCGTTGTGCGTTTTTTAGATCAACTTTTATATTTGAAATACATAAGTTCTTGTTTTGTCTGACAGGCTTGTTATTGCTTGAAGAAAGAGAAGGCTGATGCTGCTGAATCAACTTTGAACTGTTCTATAGACGGTGTTTGCGTCCAAATGACCTCATTAGGTGTTGGCTTGTGCGTCACTTCGGATCGCGCTTGTTCGCTGATGTGTTACCAGAAATACGTCGCAATAAAAGCCACTTGCAAAATGGATGGAAAATGTATTTGCACTATACCTTATAATCAAACCACCAACCAAGGCCAGAACGATGGTCTCAATTCTAACAGGAGTTCCAATATGAAAAGTCAAGCTCAAAATCAACAGCATTCACTAATGGAATCTAAACCAACACTAAGTAAAAATCCAGGAAATCAAATTGAACCTCCCAGAATTGAATCTCGGCCGTCTAGAATTAAACCACAACTTTTAGGATTTAAAACTGATTCACTACAATTTCAAAATGTAGCGCCTCAAATAGGACCTCAATCTTTTGAAGATAAAAGCTCTGATTTACAAACACAACCGAAAAAAGCTCTAGCGGAATCGGCAAAGGATGATTTGGAGTCTGACATTATTTATGTGCCAGCCCCTAACTACGGACCTGGTATCAAAGTCACCTACAATGAACCGATCCCACCTACTTCCAACTCCAATCATTCTCAATATAAAGTTATCGCTGAACAGTTTAACAAAGAAATGCCAAAAATTGATTTTGTCAAAGCTATTAACGAGGAACGCTCTGAACAGTTAAAAAAGTTAATAGCACAACAAGGAGCCAACGCTAAAATTGTCGCTGTAGAAACAGGTCCGGAGAATTTGCCTCTGAAGCTTTCAAACCATCAAGCGCTTGTTCCTAGCGAATTGCACGACCCTGCTACCGCTAATCTTCATACTACAAGGCGGCGAAAGCATAAACGGAAACACGGCGAACGTCAACCTGTCGGTGCAGTCAATAACAAAGCGAGACCAGTTTTGCCTCGGACTGAAGTACTTGAAGGTGGCAAGAAGATTCAACATTTCGAGTATAATCTTAAACCCATGGAAATTATGATCAAAAATCGCAATGGGCAGTTCATGCCCTACAAGGAAATACCAGGTATTTTGTCAAATACCAACTTTGAACCTTGAATTAAAGCAAGACATAATCCAATTTTATCATACTCTTGGGCACTCGCATTTGAAAAGCACTTTAATTTTTCATTGTGTAACAGGAAGCTTAAACTTCTCTATTATTTCAAGTGCGGGTGAATGGGAGTATATCATGAGAAGGGTTGCCATAGGAAAGAGAGCCTGAAAGATTAAGGCCAAAAAGTCATGGAATATAAGTCCAGATATTATATTTCGTTGGTGAAAATTTGTTGTGTTTAGGAAATTTTAAACATTGAAAGTTCCAAAGTTGCTTTCTTACAATAAATATGTTTTAAACATAATGATGGATTTTCAACCAAAATACACTGCTAACATTGACCACTTTTGGCCTTAATCTTGAAACTATCCGCGAATTTGAACCAGGCAACCTTCATTGGTGTTTTTAAAATATTATAGCTCCTCTTATCTTGTTTGTATTCTGTTAGATCTCGATGAAAGTCGACAGCCTAGCTACGATATTAACATGGAAGGAAAGGCAATGACCGTAGATAATGGACCAACTGCGGTCGACATTAGTTCGGCCGAATCGCTTAGCAAGCCTGATTTCAACGTCGATGGTACCATGCCTGTCCGCGGCTTGCCACCACACCGACTAGTTAAGAAAACCGCCAACGACCAGTATCAGACGGCTACAAATTCTACTAATAACGTTACTTCCACTAAAATAGTTCAACAGCCTTTCTTAATCTTGTCTAAACGAAACGTAAAGGAATCTGACTTAGCTGTTTTGCACCAGCAGAAATCTACTCTAAATGATAAATGGTGAGTGTACCTATCCAGAATTTTTTCACTTTTATTCTAAAGAGCATAAATATAATTCCTTTAAACCATTTATGAATTTAAATATTAGAGAAGATACGACCATTTAAGTTTTTCACTTTATCCTCCGCGTTAGGACTGTCTGTGAACATGACGACAGAGGGCTACGTTGCTCTATTGGACGAATAAATCGGATGGTACTTACTAGTTGAACTTTATAGTCCTCTGTTGTCGTCATCGCAGAGAGACCTAGCACGTAAAGTTCAGTAAGAAAACAATTGTTCGTATCTCCTTGTGTTCCAGTTCTATATATTTAATTTCAACCGACGTTTCCCGAATGTTTTAACTAGGGAGTGGACGTGTTTCCTGTATATGTAAACACAAAACACCCTTCGTGATAAGGTTTTTTGAGAAACTAAACTTTTTTTCAACTTTCAAAAATTTAAATAAAACCATCCTTAACTAGGAGTTAAATAAAGCTAAATTGTTACGGATCATGAATAGAACGTTCAAAACAGGCTTAATGACTTGGGGGTTCGCGGACTCCACTTCTAAAACCTTCCCCTTTCGTTATTCTATATATTTAATTTCAACCGACGTTTCCCGAATGTTTTAGCTAGGGAGTGGAAGTGTTTCCTGTATATGTAGACACAAAACACCCTTCGTGATAAGGTTTTTTGAGAAACTAAACTTTTTTTCAACTTTCAAAAATTTAAATAAAACCATCCTTAACTAGGAGTTAAATAAAGCTAAATTGTTACGGATCATGAATAGAACGTTCAAAACAGGCTTAATGACTTGGGGGTTCGCGGACTCCACTTCTAAAACCTTCCCCTTTCGTTATTGATATCAACCATGCAATATGGTCAAATTTGGTAACGAATTGTGATTGTGCATAAAGAAAAAATATATATAAACAAACCATAAAACCAACAATTATCTAAAGTTAAAATATTTATAATTTTATTTTCGCTTTGAAATAAGATAAGAAAATTAGTCGGGAGTGTGGTGCACGTCTGGGCCGGAGGTGACTTAGCCCTAAAACCCCTTCCTCACCTCCCATGTGAACCTCATTTACTTTTCCTGAATAATCGCATCCGCCTAGTAACCGCTGTAGGGGGTACCCAAAGAGAAGAGATTATTTCAACTGATACAGAAATTTTCGCTTCCACAGGTCCACTACAGTCCGCGTCGAGAACCAGAGAACGAGTAGGACTGGTATTTCCGGAAGACATGGCTCGAAACCATCGCCTTATACGCGAACATTTTACGTAAAACCAAGTATTAAAACGAGTAGTATCGTTTACGACAAAATACCGGACAGGAATTACGCATTGGACAAACGCCGAAGAATTATAAAAACCAGTAAAGGGAATGTGACGATCGAGTTCGCACCGAGCTACATCGTGGAAGCCACAACTATCCCACTCGGAGAAGGTTCGCGTAACGTCAGAGTGGAGGCACCGAAACCTGTAGAGTCCTCGGTTACACGCAGCTCAATCAAAGCTAGTGACCGCGTCTCGATTCCAAAAGTCGCTAAAAAAATTAGGTCCAAACGAGATGCAACCCTGAAAGATATTCAAACACCAAATGGTGAGTAATATTACGTTTAACAAGCAACGTGCAACTATTTCTTCAAATCATTCTTTTTCAATTAACAATCATCTAGATGCAGCTTATGGCGGAATTACAAATAACGATGATCCACATGCTGCTTCAGGCGGATTTTCGAGTAGTGGTTATCTAGATGATACTACTAGCAGAATTACCAAGTCCCTTAATCTAGATGCTACTTCTGGCAGATTTCCAAATTTCGATAATATAGCTGCAACTTCTGGCGCATTTTCAAACTTGGATAATCTAGCTGCGACTTCTGGCGGATTTTCCAACCACGATCGTGAACTCCGAACAAATTCTGAACTTCTAGCTGCTAGTTCTGACGCAATTACAAATTTGGATCATGTACCTGCTTCTCCTGGCGATTTTTCAAATAACGTTTTTGAACTCCCTACAAATTACTATCAACTAGGTACAAATTCTGCAAAATCTACCAAATACGATTATCTTGGTGGTACTTCTAGTGGATTTATAAATTCGGATAATTTAGGTGCTATTTCTAGTGGATTTATAAATTCGGATAATTTAGGTGCTATTTCTAGTGGATTTATAAATTCGGATAATTTAGGTGCTATTTTTGATGGAATTACAAATTTGGATCACCTTGGTGCTAGTTTTGGTGGATTGAAAACTTTGGATAATCTAGGTGCTACTTCTGGTGGATTTAGAAATTTGGATCACCTAGGTGCAACTTCTGGTGGAATTACAAATTTGGATCACCTAGGTGCTACATCTGGTGGAATTACAAATTTGAATCATCTAGGTGCTACTTCTGGTGGATTTACAAATTTGGATCACCTAGGTGCTACTTCAGGTGGATTTACAAATTTGGATCACCTAGGTGCTACTTCTGGTGGATTTAGAAATTTGGATCACCTAGGTGCTACTTCTGGTGGATTTACAAATTTGGATAACCTAGGTGCTACTTCTGGTGGATTTACAAATTTGGATCATCTAGGTGCAACTTCTGGCGGATTTCCAAATCAACACGAACTAGGTGTGACTTCTGGCGGATTTCTAAATCAACACGAACTAGGTGTGACTTCTGGCGGATTTCTAAATCAACACGAACTAGGTGTGACTTCTGGCGGATTTCCAAATCAACACGAACTAGGTGTGAGTTCTGGCGGATTTCCAAATCAACACGAACTAGGTGTGACTTCTGGCGGATTTCCAAATCAACACGAACTAGGTGTGACTTCTGGCGGATTTCCAAATCAACACGAACTAGGTGTGACTTCTGGCGGATTTCCAAATCAACACGAACTAGGTGTAACTGCTGGTGAATTTTCATATTTTAATCAACCTGTTATGACTTCTGGTGAATTTTCATATTTCGATCAACCTGGTGTGACTTCTGGCGAATTTACAAATCAACACGAACTAGGTGCAACTGCTGGCGAATTTTCATATTTTAATCAACCTGTTATGACTTCTGGTGAATTTTCATATTTCGATCAACCTGTTGTGACTTCTGGGGAATTTCCAAATCCCCATGACCTAGGTGTGACTCTTAACGAATTTTCATATGACTCTCATAAACTCCCGGATGAAAAAGGATTTATAGTTGACTATGGTAATGTTGGTAACAATACATTTCAAAGAGTGAATGAAGAGAAAAAAGATATTTTTTGAATTTGCTTTTAAGAAATAATTGAAAGAAAAGATGATATATTTTGTTCAAATCATTGTAATTGTGTAACTACATTTGTTTTTTAATCATAGAAACGATATTAGAAAAGCACTCTTCATACTCGCTTTGAAGCAAAATTTACATCTATACAAATAATTATGGCGAAATCTGTGCGTTATTCAATTATTTTTATTTAAAAGGTATACAAGGCGAACATTTCCAGTTCACACCTCCTGAAACAATTATATCAGTACCACCAATAATTATCACGAATCCAATTGTTTTTCGCTCTCCAAAAAGTATGGTTCATCACCTTTTCACTCACAGTTATGTCGTTTTTAAATTGGCTGCTAGCAATCTGCTAGCATTACTGCAATGAGAAGAACGATACTAATTGCAATTATTTAACTTATATTTATACTTATAGAACCATATTAAAAACAATATTGTAAATAAATTTAGATCTTAGATATGAATACGTCAAGTTGATATGGAATGGTTGCGGAGGCGACGGTAATCGTCGGGCTTGCCGTTCAAAGTGTAAGCAAGCTTTAAAATGGACCAAGTTCTATTCGTCGTTCTGCCGTCTAGGGAAAGACTGTATCTGCGTCAGCATTGACGTGAAGCGGCATGTATTCAGATATTTTAACAAACTCTATAACCCAATTGGAAAGACCCTGCAATGCCAATTAAACGAAATGACAAAGAAAACTTGTAGCGCTTTGTGCCAACTGCTTTTCGATACCACTACTTACCATTGCCTAGCAAAAGGATTTTGTTATTGCGTTCGCAGTAACGACAGTAAGTGCCACGTTGTTATTTCGAACATCAATTGCATGCATCTTCATACGACGTCATCAGAATATTCCGAGTTTAGTTCCCAGTGCGCTTTCCCATTTACAACAAAGCAATTAAATGGTAGTGTCGTACTTCTGAGAAGGTAACTTCAAATAGTTTTAAAGTCACAATAAAAATAAAAGTTAATCGAGAGGTTTTTCAAAGAAAATTCAACGAATGTACAAATATTTTATGTTTGCCTTTATAAAATATAGAGAATGGAAATATTTGTGGCCCTAAAGAATAGGACATACAATTTGAAAAAATGCTTGGAAACCAATGTGTGAATTTTTGTGATGTCTAGTTTTAAAAATTACAATTCGTGCACTTAGCAAAATTTTCACCAAGCTCACGTCCAACGTCTCTTTTTCCTAGCGTTCATAAAATATTTTAATATTGTCCTTTGATATTTTTAAACTTTGACAGTTGACATGCCGCCAGTTATTGTGTTCAAAGGGTCACCCGGCCAGTGGGAGAATGAATACTGCTCCAAGTCTTGCGGGTATGCGGTCGGGGCTTGGAACATCTACAAGTGGTTTAGCTATTCGGGCTATTGCTTTTGCCTGACCAAAGCCTTTGTAAACAAAGTAACGACGCGTTGCAACGGCCCATGTCAACAGTGCTCGAAGCGCTACCCTCTCGGTCCCGCTATAAAGTGCGGATTCGACAACAAGATGCTGAACGTATGCCGAGAGATTTGTTTCAATGGTATTTCTTCCTATAACGTATGCTGTGTCGGACATAATATGTGTTACTGCGTCAAATCGATTAACGGTAAGCTTCAAATTCAAAATGTCTCGTAATTAATATTCATCAAACCTGCAATAGACAAAGTGCGTATTCCATTTACTGGAATACGCTCTCGGAGTGCTCTGAAATATTTCTAGATCATCTTGCGTTAGGCTTTCAGTTTTTCGTTTGCTTTGGTGTTATGTTAAAAACTGTGTGAGGGAGATACAGTAATATAACGAAGTATAGAAAATAGTGCATTCGACACACAGCGTTTGCGAAACACTGCATCAACTCTTTCTTACTCAACTGTTCGAAATGCTGTCTGTCGACAATAAATAATTGTGCTGCTGGATTTAATGTTTAATTAGAAAACTAGAAGACGCAACCATTTGCATTGTTTAACGAGCAATCCCATTAAACATTTATGTTGTGATATTCGATAGAAAATAATTGCGTTGATCAATTATCGACGACTCCTAATTTAAATACTCAACAACGTCTTACACACAATATATGATTAACTTTAGGAACTACACTTGGATTGAAAACGCCTTCCGGTATCATTCCATATCCCAAACCTCCACCACAATTTACAACGATCATAAGCAGGGGTTGCTTTGAGGGAGAACACAGTTGCCGCGAAAAATGCATCAAACAACTGGGTTCCAGTTACGGGTTTCATGTTTGTCTTCCTGGAACCGAATTCGACTGCGTTTGCGTCAGAGTTGGATATGAAATGGCTAAGAGCATAACCTGCTCGTATTCGAAACACGTTTGCGCAGAGTATTTGCCCATCGGCAATGGAATGAAATGCTTGTCGTCTGTTCAAAAAGGAAAAAGGTGTCAATATCTCTGCAACAAATTAGGAAATTTCACCGACTTTGACTGCAATTTGAATGACTATTGTAAATGCTCCAGAGAAAAACGTGAGTGTATTTACGTATAATATTAAACGCTAATTATTACTAGTGTAAGTAACATAATAACGATACGTATAGTATGCACTTATCATTGCCGTAATGATAAATTTTTCAAATACGGTTTATTCTCGTGTTAATTATATTGGTTTGCCATAAGATGAGTTTGGTTCTGCCTTGCTTCTATCAAAGTATAACAAATCAAAAGTTGGCTGGGAAAATCAATTTTCATTCGGAAACAAACCTTTAGTCATGAAATAAAATGTTGAAATTTTAAATTTCTTAGCATATTCTCCAAGCTACCCGAACATGCCACCTGTAATTTTTCTGCCAGGAATGTGCAAAAATTGTCGCGAGAAATGCATCAGCTATACTCGTGAATATTTCGAGTCTGACACTTGCTCGGGAGAAGATTGCTACTGTGTCACCACCAAGTTTAAACGAGAGAGCAAAGTGCACTGTAAAAACGGCCAGAACAGTTGCGTCGCTAGACACCCTTTCGGACCGCAAGTTTCTTGCAGCGGAAATACATTGTCCGTTTGCAAGACGATATGCCAAACTAATTTCGAATCAAGCGTTGTCAGTTGCGTGAATTCATTAGATTGCTCTTGTGACGTCAGAACAGAGAAACGGGGTAAATAGATCACATCATGAGTTAATAATATGTTAGCTCCCTATAGGTTACTCAGGCAATTCATTTTTATACTCCAGCGTTTTCTCCCGCGCCGCCGGCTTCCCAATTATATGCGACGCTCTGCCACGTGAACGAAAATCTTATTTACTCTTCTTTCCGGGTTTTCCCCGGAAGCGCGTGTATTGGAAGCTAGCCGAATATTTCGCTCAGTAGCCTCGGTTAAGAAAATAGTTAAGAGATCAGT
The DNA here is from genome assembly GCA_019434445.1 of Phalangium opilio. NCBI lineage: Eukaryota > Metazoa > Arthropoda > Arachnida > Opiliones > Phalangiidae > Phalangium > Phalangium opilio. Next base: position 170,328 of record JAEQBA010002010.1, read on the forward strand.
GGATTGGATTTAGCTCAGTTGTATATGTCACAATAAGAACTCTTATCTTTAGAATCGTTTATCAATACCGGCAAATTGCATTGAGTTCCTGCATTTTTTGTCTCAGTACTGACACAAACGCCATGATTTAATGTTAAATTGTTAAAACATAAACATTCACGACTAAAACACTCCTTTGGGAAAAAGCAGCCGACGACTCGAGGTCGAGGAGCCGTACGAGCGGGATTTTTCGACAAGAGAGAGCGCAACATTCGGATTATTTTTCCCGCGCGGGCGAAATGAGAAGAAATCGCTGGATACATTACGCCTATGGAGCCTGAGTAACTTATAGGGAGCTTACATATTATTAACTCATGACCACATTAACAATTAATTTTGAAATTTAAGCAATCTTGAATACTAGCGGTTCATAAAGAGGCTCGGCGTTGTATGTCAGTCCATCAGGAGATTTTCGTTTACTTTTCGAACCGCCATTTCAAAAGATGGGAGATGTTCCATCCCAAAAGCCATTAAGGCCTTCTATATTTTATAGGAAACTCTTAATATAATCGATTGAAACTCACGTTTTTTATTCCCTAAGAAAGGTTGTTTAAATTTGTGGCCGCTATTTTAAAAGTAACGTCCCTGAAAAACTAGTTTCAGCATCCTAAATAGAGCAATCAAGAGTTTGGGCTCTGCGTTAATTTTTAATCTGTCAGTCAGGACTTTCACTTGTAAATGTATATTTTAAAAATGCAAACAACTATCGTTTGACTCTAGGCATTTATGGTCCCGCGATTTCAAATCGGGGCGTTTATATCCTGGGTGGAGTTTGTTCGAGTAATTCCTCGTGTGAAAATGAATGTCGTAGGAGAATGAAGTGGTTCTTTGGTATTTCCGCTTGCAACAAAAACGACGCGTGTTTCTGCATTTCGAAGAACTTCGGAAGAAGGGCCACCACAACTTGTTCCATTGGCAAGTGCGCCATCAAAATTCCTCTTCCACCCAAGCTGAACTGCGCCTCGCTTACCCATGGTCGGCAACGATGCAAATTCCTATGCCAAGTAGCCGCCTTCTCCTGCGACGTTGGCTGCGAGGGACCCAACATATGCTTCTGCTACAAACAGTACACTGGTAAGAACGTCTTTTAGTACACTATATTAATGCATTTAATGTTTTTTTCCTTGGTTTACAGATATTAAGTTGATTGTCTTGCCATTTTACTATAATTACTGTTTCTATGACGTTTTTCAATTTATTTTCCCTTTTAAAATGTGTTTGGCTATCTTTTCTAATGTGTATTTATATTTGCAGAGCTGCCGAAATCAGTATCTTTGAATTTGCAAAAACGCCAGGATCCTGTTCAAACCGTTCCTGGTTTCTTCACAGGCACGTGCGATGGAAAATGTTCGAGAGCGTGCGCCTCTCTCTTCACCTCGAACAGTCGTGTTTATGTCAGTTCCGACGGCGAATGTTTCTGCCAAAGCAAAAATCTCCTTAAAAACAAAGCTGCGTCTTCCACATTGGTACAAAAGCACGGAGAAGTATATTACGGCTTGGGAAAGAACGTTTGTGGAAATCGTGCTGGTTCCCGTTTCAAAGTTTGCCAGCGCATTTGTCACGAAGTATTCGGCTTTCCAGATGTATCTTGCAACAAGGAAACTTACTGTGCATGTAAGGTTGAAAACGGAGCCGTTAAATCGTCAACCACACCTCTCAGAAAGGAGCGTTGTTTGCCCAACAATTCAACATCCCTTTTGAAAAAGGATATTGTTGCCAGTATGACACCTGAGATAACTGATCTTAAACAGAACCAAAGTGGATCAAATTAAAGATTTAAAGAATTAGACAACTATTTTAATCGTTTTGGACTAATAAAAGTAGATTCAAATCATAAACAATCTTAATTTACCTTTAATTTTATATAAATAATGTTTCTAAGGTTAAAGTGCTAAGCAATATTCGAGAGTATGATTTGTAAATTTTGAGGTGGAAGGTTCACAAATAGTTTGGTAAACGGTTTTATATATTCATTTTATGGTCTTCCAACTTATTTCTACTATAAAATATACCTTTAAAAAACCTCAACAAGAAAAGCTGTATCTCCAAACTAAGGTAAAACGGCGAAACTCCAATACAAAATAACGTAAGTGGAAGTATGGATTTAAAATTAAAAAAAATACTTACAATTAAATTTTGTTAATGAAACTATGAAAAGGCACTACCCTGAACTTTTACCTTTCATGGATTATCGTTCCCAAACGTAACGAACACATAGTTTTCTCTATAACTGTTCCCATTGGAGACCCTAACTTCCAAAAAATCCCATATATAAAATAAAGTTGCTAAGGGTGGTTTTGTTTTTCATAAAAAAAACAATTCCAAGGATATCTTTGAAATTTTAACCACAAATTAAGAGCACGGGTTTTAGTTCAATTGAATGTTTTCAAAACGGTAAGCCTAAACATAATACGAAAAAAGTTACATCCAATCAAAAAACCATCCTAATTCCTCTAAATCTCTGATTAAATCCACTACTCTCTTAGAATTTTCAAACTTCATCAAGCAATATTAAATCTTGTATCAGAAACTTCTTGGTTTTTGAGAAAATTGTATGGTTGGCATCAGTAACACGGGGAGGTTTTCTTCCAAAAGGTAAAATAGGTGATTTTGTAAAACACTTTCCACGAGGAGCGAACATTTAGACGCAAGAAGGGATAATGTCTTCCATCTCCGCTTTTTCGCTTGGGAAAATTTTATACTTTGAGCAGCAAAACGGACTTCATAAAAGGGTTCATTGAAAGGTAAAGCAGGGTGTAATTATTAGAAGAAAATATTTTTAGATAAAAATACGGTTCGTCTAATGTGATCAACGTCATTGGTATTTACTGAAATAGAAATATCTCTTCGGCTTTAATAGTGCAGTTCAGTGACGGGGACTTAGTTTTTACTTTCTGTAGTTCTGTGTATATTAATAATTAATCAGTCTCATTTTGGCGTCTTCATAGTACTGTTTCTCTTAGTAGGACCCACTCTGACTCTTTACCTATTATTATACTTTCCAAAAGTAAATATAACGAACATGCGTTTTAGAAGTAAATACGATTAAATATGAATGCTGTCCGTCTAATATGGTAATGTTATTAGTATTTTGGGAAATTGAAACAAAATGCTCTGTTAGGGCTTTATAATGCATTGCAGTGACGGTGAATGGGTGTATTGACTCAGTTGCGTGTATGCCACGTTTTTTCTTTCCATAGTTTCGTTTCCCATGCAAGATTGTTATTCATATGAAATGAGGCCAAACAATAACAGAAACCCTCGATGTGGTAACGTTACTTTGTCGATTTAAACGAATTGTTGGGTTATAGGGGCGGTTCCACTTCTGACGTTCGAAACATAAAATACCCAAAGTAAATCATCAAAGAAATGTAACAAAACCGAAATGGTTGTAAATTTCACGTTAATTTCATACCCATATTTAATGTGAGTAGATAATTATGTGTATATAGTTCATATGGAACTAATAGACTTTCTGGAAATCGCACGCTTTTAATAAAAGGCGCTGTAAGTGATTAGGGAAAGAGCGCGGTTTTGGGATTTTTGCTCCTTGAGGGCATTTGCCATCTGAACATAGAGTCCATTTGATGCTTTAGTTTGTGCATAACCTTTCTTAAAGTATATAGTCATATAAAACTGAGCTTCGCCACTTGCACAAAATGGCTCGGTTTTTACTTTGCATTCACTTTGAAGGTGTGCATGAAAGTGAGTTTATTTGATGTACGAATTTTGATGGTCGTACGCTTTAAAATTTACTTAATACAATGAAAGAAGGTACATTAACACAATGCACTTACATAAATTATTATAAAAAACTAAAGTATTTCAAGTATGTAATACTACTTATAATTTCGGACTAATAGAAAACTTATTGGGTGATTGATCGCCCATTGTGTTGCATAGGTCGTATTTGTAGCACACTGTTTTTGGCAAAATCGTAACCTGTGTAATAAATTGTGCTTAAATTTAAGTTCAAAATCAATACCAATATTAATGTATATTTTGTTCAGAACTATCAAATAATTATTTCTGACACATTGCGGGTATAACAGATAGTTCTTGCTTTGCAAGGGATTGTTTATAAATGCACTTTTTATAAGAACTCAGAAGCAGAACATGATGCAAAGTCACAATAGACCGATAAAAACATTCTCCTACTCGTTGCTTTTCCGAAATACACCGTCTCGAGAGGCTCAAAAGTGTGGTCCTTCATGATTGGTCAGAATATATGGGAAACTAATAGCGTTTTCCTTTGGGTCCTCGCGGAGCGCTCCCATGGAGGAATAAAACTAGGAGATCCTATTCTTCAAAAACAGTCTTTAACGAAGCTGGAAACTACTACTACCATTTTTATTGCTCCTTGGGAGCGCTCCGCGAGGACCCAAAGGAAAACGCTATTAGTAGAGTGTTTTAAACTAATAAAGCTATGGCTGGTTGGCTGTCAAAAGGAACGTGTTGACAGATGTTTTTCAACGTTTTTCGATCAGACAGGGAAATAAGGTTTTAAGTATTTTTCAGGATAAAGCAGACGGGTCACGACTCTTCTCGTAATGTTATAGTGTAATGGAGCGTTCACACTATCCAACTTTAGTCAGCTGACATAGCTGACCTGACAAGTCGGGCCGACATATCCGGTAGTGTGAATGCCGCACCTGACCCAACTTTTGTTAGACCACGAACCCGATTTTTGTCGCCCCGGCACCCGACTTGAGTCAGGCCGACTAAAGTCGGATGGTTCAATAGCCAATAAAGAACGCGAGAATATTCACGTGATAAATGACGTAAATAAATTTTTCCGCTCGTTTTCGTTTGTCGTCTGCTAGACTAGGGAAAAGAGGCTTAAGGCTTTAGCAACAAAGTTAAGAATATTATCATCATCATGACGTCCAAAAATAAACCAGAGGTAAGACTATGGTTTTAAATAATATAATTGATACTAAAAAACCTTCCTTTCGTAGAAATACAACTGGAATGCTGCCAACACGAGAAAGTTAATTGACGTCGTAAAAGATCATGAACATATTTATAATCCAAAGCACCAGAATTACAAAAAAAGCGGCTTGAGAGACCAGGTTTTTCAAGAAATAGGAGCTTCTATTGATTGTTCAGGTACGCTACACGTAGACCTTTTACAACGTCCTGCATGGTTGAAATGAGCATGCAGACACCATGCTTGAAATTCTGTTTACTGTTTACGTGTGGTAAAAGAAAACGTTTGAATACAGCATCCGATGTAAAGGCTCGTTGGGAGGGTTTACGAACGTACTTTCTGCGAGAATCATCCAAAGTGACGCAGTCAAAGACAAGTGGCGCTGGAACTGATGACGTGTACACACCAAAATGGGAATTTTTTAACGACATGGAATTTATCAGATCCTCTGTTCAACCAAGGAAAGGGCGGTCAAACATGGATATGGCTGAACTGGTAGTAGTTGTTTTGACTACGAATGTAGTTAAGATACATAACATATGCTTCCATTTTAAAGGCTGTCAAGGAAACCAATCCATCCTCTGTTGAAAATGCTCAATTTTTTGAAGATGAAATAATAGAGCCGTCAGACATTGAGGAGCAAGCGCTAACCAACAGCGAGACAGTGGACAGTATGGCAGGGCCAAGTTCTAGCTCAAGTGCCACAGATGTAAGGTCTAATGAAAAGCGAAAAACGTCTCCGAAGCGAAAAAGAAGGAAGGATGATAGTTCGTTAGAGAATGATTTTATGGAGGAAGCCCTAAAGTGCCTCAAGTCTACGCCTCCAAAAAAAAGAGGTGGTAGACGAACACGATACATTTGCGATGTTTTTAGCAACCCAATTGAGAATTTTGAGCTCGGAAGACTCCGATGAATTGAAATTAGCAATAATGAAATTAATTTTTGAGAAGAAACATAAAAAAATGTTCATGTGAATGAAAATGTATTTATTTGTTTTTAATTAAAAGAGCAGAAACCGCTAAACAATTATCATATGCCATAGAATTATTAATAATTATACAATCGTGCCCACTGTTTTTCATATGCACCCTCATTACAGAAATACGCAGTAAATTCATCTCTAACAGACTTTGCTGCTTGCGATGCATAGCACCCTTGATTTTGTAACGCTTTTAAACTGCAATCATCTGATTTCTTATTCCTGCTGGTTTCTACATCATCATCACCAATATCATCATCTAACATATTATTTGATTGTTCTCGTAAAATATTGTGCAATGTACAAATGCACAGAACAATCTTTTCTACGTTTTCAGGGCTGGCCTGAATAGTTCCCAGCAAAATGCGGAACCGTTTAGCAAGAATCCCAAAACAATTCTCAGATATCCTTCTGGCTCTTGAAAGCCTAAACATTTAAACATACATAAATACTAAAGAAATAGTAATGAATTCATTACGTTCAGTTTTAACCTGTAGTTAAACACTCTTCTTTGAAACGTCAGCTCGTGTTTCGAAAACGGTCTCATAACATTAGGTTTTAATGTAAAAGCTTCATCCCCAACAATTACATAGGGCATGGGTTTGTTGCGGCCTGTTAATGCTTTGGGTTTTGGTAATTTATCCTTATCTTTGGTAAGTGCTTCGTGGAGTTTTGTGTTTGTGAACGTGGCACTATCATGGCATCGACCATTAGTGCCAACGTCAACAAATATAGCCTAAAATGGAATATAATACTTTAAATATCATTCAATCCCCGGACAACATGGGGTTCGTTGTACTTTAGCATTAGCATCCACAAGAGCTAGAAGTATCACGCTGAAAGTGCCCTTATAATTGTAAAAATACGAGCCAGAGTTTGGTGGTGCTGTTACATTTATATGTTTGCCATCAAGAGCTCCAATACAATGATCGAATTGCCACTTAGTTTTGAAGTCTTCCGCTATTTTATACCAGTCTTCTGTTGATTGTGGGTAAAGAATGTGGCTGTCAAAACAAACAAAATTAAGAACAGTTCCAGATATTTAAACCCCGTGGCTTTAACTTTACAGTGGCGCTAGTTCATCATATATAGCTTCACAGGTCTCGTACACTATGTTGTGAATAGTACTTAGGCCCAAACGGAATTGATAGCTAAGGGAATGCATTGTTTCTCCTAAATGAAGACAAAAGAGTTTGGTCCCATTTCCACAAAAGAATCCCAAATGTGCAAAGGGATGTAACAGGCGATAACTAAAAATAATAGGGAAAATCTTTCCAGTTCAAGGTTTTCAAGTAGAATGGAGAATAATATGAACAGAACCGAACTGGCTTCAATTCCAAAATCCAGTACTACTGAAGGAAAAACCACTTACAGGCGAATTTTTTTTTAATCGGTCTATTCTGTATCCAATTTGAGTTATACTTCTCAGTCCATAAGTAATTAATAAAATCTGTCATTGTAGACAAAGACTGGAAAGTGTAAAAGATAAGGTTTGAAAATGAACTGCCTGAAGTAACAGATATTAAAATTTTCACTTTTGAAGACATCATTATAAAACATCAATTATTTTAAAAAATTCTTATCTTACTTTTTTTCACCAAAATTACTTCGGGAAAGTATTTTAAAAAGGAACATGCGCGTTATTTTAAAAATACTACGGCTTTACATTTTATTTTTTATCAAAAATTTAAAATTAGGTAGAAAATTGACCCTATAACGTGAGAAAATCGTTGAGAGCTTACAAAATATAAACCGTATTAAAACTTTACAAAACGTATTCTTAAATTGTAAAGCTTTCAAAGTATTAACTATTAACGTGCTGTGTTGCTCTCAAAGATCACGATCAATCTACAGATCTTTTCGACACTAATAACTAAATCACAAAGAAAAGGCCTATATTATTTTCCGCTTCGCAATATTTTCAATTTTAAAATATAAAAATTTAAACTCTTCAAGAGAAATCTTTTCAGATATCCAAGCATTTGAATCTCCTAGAATCAAATGTTAGTTGTAAGTAAAACCAGTACCAAGCTAGTATCCCTTAAACCCTTCTAGGTGACAACTACTATTGAGGACAAAATACTTGGTAAATATTGCTGAAAAATATTTTGGGAAAATGAAATTTTGGTGAAAAAAAGTAAGATAAGAATTTTTTAAAATAATTGATGTTTTATAATGATGTCTTCAAAAGTGAAAATTTTAATATCTGTTACTTCAGGCAGTTCATTTTCAAACCTTATCTTTTACACTTTCCAGTCTTTGTCTACAATGACAGATTTTATTAATATCTGTCACTTCAGTCTTCATATTAATTAAAATTCTTTAGAAAATATGGGAGAAAAAGTCCTAGGCCGTTGCGCGTCCATCGGTAATCTAGCTTAAATACCAGCCGTCGGTAATACGGCTAAATTACCAGTCGTCGGTAATCTAGCTTAATTACCAGTCGTCGGTAATCTAGCTTAATTACCAGTCGTCGGTAATCTAGATTAATTACCGGTCGTCGGTAATCTAGCTTAATTACCGGTCGTCGGTAATCTAGCTTAATTACCGGTCGTCGGTAATCTAGCTTAATTACCGGTCGTCGGTAATCTAGCTTAATTACCGGTCGTCGGTAATCTAGCTTAATTACCGGTCGTCGGTAATCTAGCTTAATTACCGGTCGTCGGTAATCTAGCTTAATTACCGGTCGTCGGTAATCTAGCTTAATTACCGGTCGTCGGTAATCTAGCTTAATTACCGGTCGTCGGTAATCTAGCTTAATTACCGGTCGTCGGTAATCTAGCTTAATTACCGGCTGTCGGTAATCTAGCTTAATTACCGGTCGTCGGTAATCTAGCTTAATTACCGGTCGTCGGTAATCTAGCTTAATTACCGGTCGTCGGTAATCTAGCTTAATTACCGGTCGTCGGTAATCTAGCTTAATTACCGGTCGTCGGTAATCTAGCTTAATTACCGGTCGTCGGTAATCTAGCTTAATTACCGGTCGTCGGTAATCTAGCTTAATTACCGATCGTCGGTAATCTAGCTTAATTACCGGTCGTCGGTAATCTAGCTTAATTACCGGTCGTCGGTAATCTAGCTTAATTACCGGTCGTCGGTAATCTAGCTTAATTACCGGTCGTCGGTAATCTAGCTTAATTACCGGTCGTCGGTAATCTAGCTTAATTACCGGCTGTCGGTAATCTAGCTTAATTACCGGTCGTCGGTAATCTAGCTTAATTACCGGTCGTCGGTAATCTAGCTTAATTACCGGTCGTCGGTAATCTAGCTTAATTACCGGTCGTCGGTAATCTAGCTTAATTACCGGTCGTCGGTAATCTAGCTTAATTACCGGTCGTCGGTAATCTAGCTTAATTACCGGTCGTCGGTAATCTAGCTTAATTACCGGTCGTCGGTAATCTAGCTTAATTACCGGTCGTCGGTAATCTAGCTTAATTACCGGTCGTCGGTAATCTAGCTTAATTACCGGTCGTCGGTAATCTAGCTTAATTACCGGTCGTCGGTAATCTAGCTTAATTACCGGTCGTCGGTAATCTAGCTTAATTACCGATCGTCGGTAATGTAGCTTCATTACCGATCGTCGGTTATGTAGCTTAATTACCAGTCGTCGGTAATCTGGTTTAATTACCAGTCGTCGGTAATCTAGTTTAATTACCGGTCGTCGGTAATCTAGCTTAATTACCGGTCGTCGGTAATCTAGATTAATTACCGGTCGTCGGTAATCTAGCTTAATTACCGATCGTCGGTTATGTAGCTTAATTACCAGTCGTCGGTAATCTGGTTTAATTACCAGTCGTCGGTAATCTAGTTTAATTACCAGTCGTCGGTAATCTAGTTTAATTACCCTTAATTGGTAATCTAGATTAATTACCCTTAATTGGTAATCTAGATTAATTACCCTTAATTGGTAATCTAGATTAATTACCCTTAATTGGTAATCTAGATTAATTACCCTTAATTGATAATCTAGATAAATTACCCTTAATTGGTAATTTAATTAGTAACCCTTAATTGGTAATTTAATTAGTAACCCTTAATTGGTAATTTAATTAGTAACCCTTAATTGGTAATTTAATTAGTAACCCTTAATTGGTAATTTAATTAGTAACCCTTAATTGGTAATTTAATTAGTAGCCCTTAATTCGTAATTTAATTAGTAACCATTAATTCGTAATTTAATTAGTAACCATTAATTCGTAATTTAATTAGTAACCATTAATTCGTAATCTAGTTTAATAACCTCAAATTGGTAGTCTAGTTTAATTAACTCTAATTGATAATTTATTTTAAGAACGTTTAATTGGTAAACTACTTTAATTATTTAAATTCGTAATCTAGTTTTTTATCTTTAATTGGGAGTCTAGTTTAATTATCTTTTATTGGTAATCCAGAATAATTAGCAGGGAAAAGTTAAAATGTCCATTAAGCTAGTTTGAATTTGACTATATACGCGACAATTTAGACCCGTGTGTTTTGATGGCGTCGCTGTAGCGGCCGCATCAACGTCACTGCAGCAATATTAAAGGCGGATGCCCACTGAGGTCGCTCGAAATTTCGCGTTCGCTTAAAACGCGTTAACGCGGATGTATTTCAAACGTTTCACGCGAAACCCATTCACACCGGAATTTTGCTTCCCGCTGGAGTCGCGTGAAAAAAGTGTAATTTTAGTTTTGAATGAAAAAAAAAACAAGAAATACTAATGGTCAAAATGGGTTAGAGAAATTTTTCTGAAAAGAAAGCAACAAGGGGACTTTAATAATTTGTTAGTGGATCTCAAGATTTCGGATCACAGGGGTAGATTTTGCAAAGGCTTAAGCCGAGAAGGTCATCGTATTCAATGGCTCATAATGATCAAGCCCGAATGTCGATAGAAAATTTTTGTACTAATAATTTAACAGTAATTAGTTCAGTACAACTCTACCCAAAGACTTTAAGTAAATAATATTCACTCACTATCCGTATTCATTGCCAAAGCAATGGATCGCCATGAATTCCGATGCATTTCTCTTTTGCGGTGATTTTGATGTTTAAAATTATCAATTCTTAAATTAATTTTACGTTAAAATCCATTTTAATCCGAAATCAGGTATCAACGAAGGCTACTGAGTGATTTGTCAGTTTAAACAGACCGAAAAACGCAACTTTCACCAATTATTCCACGCCATCTGTCGCTTATATTTTCGCGCGCGAACTTACGAAAATAGGAAGCTGCTCAAATTTCGCAAGTCGTCGCATGAACGCGTAGAAATTCTCGCGCGACAACTCTCCACCGATTTGCGCATGCGCACGCGCGAAATTTTCGCGTGAAACTTACACGCGACGCCAGTGGGCATCCGCCTTAAAGCCGTCTTATCTCACTATCGATAGGCCATTCCAACCAAAAGGCATTAAGAAGAAACAATCGGATTATTATGAGGCAACTATACGTTAAAAAATGCCAACATTGGTCTCGCTGATATTTCCTAATAAAACAGTGTATAAATGCTAAAATATCGCAGATTGGGGTAGTTTTTAAAATTTAAAATTAAACATACTTAAAATTAATTTTTCTCAAAAACCTTAAAAATGGTCCTAGAAAAAGGTTTAAATTTTGATATAAAACCATTCGCAAACGTAACAAACGAATATTTCATGTCAAAAAGGTGGCCACAAAATGGCTAAATTTGAAAAAAACTCCATGTTATTTCTATGGGAAAATTTAACTTTTTAACCAAAAGGGCTGATTAATTTTATGGAAATGAAAACCACCCTTAGCAACTTTATTTTTTATACAATAAACTAATGGGTGGATCTTCTTGAAATTTTAACCACATATTGAGGGCCCGAATTGTAGTTCTGTGGAATTTTTTCAAAGCAGTTAATACGATACAAAAAAAGTTATAACCAATCAAAAAACCATCCTTATACATTAAAGTCGGTATGAGGTCTTATCTAAGAGAGCTATCGCTCTCCTAGAATTATAACAAAGCCACCTTCTTATACAGGGTGTTTCTGATAAGTCTGCCATAAATCAAGGGGCGTGTTCTTTGGGTCAAACTGAGTGGAAAGTGTCAAAGAACATGGGGTGTACAAGAATTTGCAACGAAGATATGGCCCCCCAAACATTGGCCCCTAAAACAAGAAAATATTCGAAAATGTAGACTAAAACAAATTCAGCCTTATCAACTTGTTTAGAAATAAAATACGAGACAATTTCAATAGTTTCCCTCTAACATCGTTATTGAACTTTCACCTGGCAGAAGTGTATTAAATGAGTAGAAGTATGCCTACTCTAGTAAAGTAAATTCAAAGTATCATGGTACCTTTCGGTTGGTATTACTTTTATTCTTAACAAGTTAACATGGACGTTACAGGTATTGTTCAAAATGTCCACCAACGGCGTTAAAACAAACATGAACCCGTCTTTCGAAAGATTCTTGGACATGTTGGAAGATTCCTGGCATGTTCCTGATTGTTTGACAACCTTCAATAATTCGTCTTCGCAAGTCTCCCTCATCACGGACTTCATTCTTGTACACGATGTCTTTGAGATGACCCCAAAGATAGAAATCGCACGGATTTAAATCCGGAGATCTGGCTGGCCACGCAACTGGTCCTCCACGCCCAATCCACCTCAAATTAAACGTAGCATTAAGATGTTCTCTAACTGCACGGCTGAAATGTGGGGGTGCCCCGTCGTGCATAAACCACATGTCACGAAGTAATGCTAACGGTATGTCCTCGAGTAGTTCAGGTAAAGTGTCTCTTAAGAACGTGAGATATGCTTCACCATTTAGTCTGGGTGGAAGAAAATGCGGACCTAGTAAATGATTACCGACAATGCCGCACCATACGTTTAAAGAAAATTGCTGTTGGTGACTTCTAACACTAGTTGCGTGTGGGTTTAATTGGCGCCATTCGTGGTGGTTGTGATAGTTCAGAATTCCATCCCGGGAAAAATGTGCCTCGTCGGTTACTAAAAGGACCCGTGGAAATTGATTGTCCTCTACTCTGGCCAAAAACCACTCGCAAAAGTCGATGCGTCTTGGATAATCTGCCGTGTGTACTTCATTCTTGTACACGATGTCAAAAAAATCTTTGAGATGACCCCAAAGACTTTTTAGCAAACCACCGTTTATTGTTTACGTTTGTGAATAAAAAACAATGCTGACAGTCATGACGCAAACGTAAAAACTAAACGGTGGTTTGCTATAAAGTAACGCGATGTTGTTGATAACGTCACAGTATCACTTCGAACGAACGTGTGGTAGTACAGTATGGCGTATACCAATGCAGAATATGCAGACATGCATCTCATGTATGGACTGGCGCAGGGCAATTCAGTGGAAGCACAGCGGCGATACCAGGAACAATTTCCGCAAAGACGCATACCAAATCGTCGTACGTTCGAGGCTGTTGACAGGCGCTTGAGGGACATCGGACAAGTACAACCCAACAACGTTCGAGAGCGAGACATTCCAGAAGACATGGAGGAAATCGAGGAAGACGTCCTTGCCATGTTCGATGAGGACCCCTCGACAAGTACCAGACAAGTTGGACAACAATTACATGTTAATCACGTTTTGGTCTGGCGAATTCTCCGCGGACATCAGTTTCACCCGTATCATATTCAAAAGGTGCAAGCTCTTAACCCGGCAGATTATCCAAGACGCATCGACTTTTGCGAGTGGTTTTTGGCCAGAGTAGAGGACAATCAATTTCCACGGGTCCTTTTAGTAACCGACGAGGCACATTTTTCCCGGGATGGAATTCTGAACTATCACAACCACCACGAATGGCGCCAATTAAACCCACACGCAACTAGTGTTAGAAGTCACCAACAGCAATTTTCTTTAAACGTATGGTGCGGCATTGTCGGTAATCATTTACTAGGTCCGCATTTTCTTCCACCCAGACTAAATGGTGAAGCATATTTCACGTTCTTAAGAGACACTTTACCTGAACTACTCGAGGACATACCGTTAGCATTACTTCGTGACATGTGGTTTATGCACGACGGGGCACCCCCACATTTCAGCCGTGCAGTTAGAGAACATCTTAATGCTACGTTTAATTTGAGGTGGATTGGGCGTGGAGGACCAGTTGCGTGGCCAGCCAGATCTCCGGATTTAAATCCGTGCGATTTCTATCTTTGGGGTCATCTCAAAGACATCGTGTACAAGAATGAAGTCCGTGATGAGGAAGACTTGCGAAGACGAATTATTGAAGGTTGTCAAACAATCAGGAACATGCCAGGAATCTTCCAACATGTCCAAGAATCTTTCGAAAGACGGGTTCATGTTTGTCTTAACGCCGTTGGTGGACATTTTGAACAATACCTGTAACGTCCATGTTAACTTGTTAAGAATAAAAGTAATACCAACCGAAAGGTACCATGATACTTTGAATTTACTTTACTAGAGTAGGCATACTTCTACTCATTTAATACACTTCTGCCAGGTGAAAGTTCAATAACGATGTTAGAGGGAAACTATTGAAATTGTCTCATATTTCTAAACAAGTTGATAAGGCTGAATTTGTTTTAGTCTACATTTTCGAATATTTTCTTGTTTTAGGGGCCAATGTTTGGGGGGCCATATCTTCGTTGCAAATTCTTGTACACCCCATGTTCTTTGACACTTTCCACTCAGTTTGACCCAAAGAACACGCCCCTTGATTTATGGCAGACTTATCAGAAACACCCTGTATAGGGTTTAAAAAGGGTTAGGAAATATATTCTTTATACTTCTGTTTAATCCAGAATTTATGTTACATATTTTATACGCCAAGTTATAATAAAACCATAAATTTTGTTTTCTCTCATAATAATTATTTTTCTTCGTGTGGGGTTGAAGACAGTTATTATCGCGGTTATTATTTACAACCAGAAGCTTATAGCCCTAACCTAAGTGCATGTCACAAACCTGTACGAGTTTGATGTTTGCGATTCATTTTTCTATATTTGGCTGCAACAGCAGCGTTCTTTGCGGAATTTTCTATTCCTTTTCACAAAAAAAATTAATAAGGTTCCACTATCCAAAATGGGTGTAGTCTTTTTTGCGTGATCTAAAAAATACATATAAGCAGAGTCTAATGAATGTGATTTACATCAAATTTTGATCCGATACAGTTTTGGTGACGTCATACCATTTAAAAATTACCTCTCTCCTCTAATAGCATCACATCTTCACTTTAAAATGCCATAAATTTCCCCCATGTGTGTTTAAAAATTGAGCCGTCACAGAATAAAATCATTGTTCATAGTAACTCTTATAATAAACTACTGATAGACCGTTCTATTATTAATAAGACAGGGTCGAAAACAATTAACTTACATTTTTAATGAACCTAGACGTTATATCACGATAAATTTCTCTTTTTTCATTTTCAACCCTAGCAACAGTTTATTGAGCGGTGACGCGTTATTT
Organism: Phalangium opilio; assembly: GCA_019434445.1. Lineage (NCBI taxonomy): Eukaryota > Metazoa > Arthropoda > Arachnida > Opiliones > Phalangiidae > Phalangium > Phalangium opilio. The sequence goes on from JAEQBA010002010.1 coordinate 185,683, forward strand.
TAATTATAGAGTCTAGAAATACCTTATACCAAGACTGTAAGCAAAATCTATTACAATCTCTTTTTGTCGCCAGGGGTGCTAGCTGTCATTGTGGTAGTGGTTAACACAAGTATTTAATTCGGTAATTAAAATCTGTCTGTCACCGCGTTCGCCGTTGGAAAATCGGAGCAAACGTATTTGCACTATCCGGACTACGTTCGCAGTAAGCAAATATTGACTTCTAATCCATTATCATCGGGTTAAGATGTATGCGGCGATCGGCTAGGGTTACGATAAACGTCTAGCCTCCCAATGGCAGGGCTTCCACCAGAGGTTCACGCAATTGCGGCTTTTCTTGTCAGTCACTGTGAATCAATCGCCTTATATTTCCTGAAACTCTTAAAGAGCCATGCGCATGAATTTAAGCGTTAACAATAGCTATGGTTAAAATTATATTAGGAATAACGTTTCTTAAAATGACTTGAATAGAATTAAGGTAAATTACTGACGATTAAAATCATATCAATTACTAACGACTAAAATCATATCAATTACTAATGATTAAAATCATATCAATTACTAACGATTAAAATCATATCAATTACTAACGATTAAAATCATATCAATTACTGACGATTAAAATCATATCAATTACTAACGACTAAAATCATATCAATTACTAATGATTAAAATCATATCAATTACTAACGATTAAAATCATATCAATTACTAACGATTAAAATCATATCAATTACTAACGATTAAAATCATATCAATTACTAACGATTAAAATCATATCAATTACTAACGATTAAAATCATATCAATTACTAACGATTAAAATCATACCAATTACTAACGATTAAAATCATATCAATTACTAACGATTAAAATAATATCAATTACTGACGATTAAGATAATATCAATTACTGACGATTAAAATAATTAATATCAATTACTGACGATTAAAATAATTAGTATCAATTACTGACGAATAAAATAATTAATATCAATTACTGACGAATAAAATAATTAGTATCAATTACTGACGAATAAAATAATTGGTATCAATTACTGACGAATAAAATAATTAATATCAATTAGTGACGAATAAAATAATTAATATCAGTTACTGAAGATTAAAACAATATATTTCTTTCTCTAAGAAAAAGCTCTCGACTAGGAGAGATTAATTTTGGTTATCAACTTGTTTTATCAGTTATCAACGATTTTTTCCTTTTTATTATACTTAAGACAGAATACATGTGTACCTAACTGTAATTGCTTTAAGAGAATATAAAATGCATACTTTATTAACCCTAATCGTTACGCGTACTATTTTTTAAAACGATGCACAAATGTAATAATGAGATATTTTCGCTAAAGGAGTTTTTGGTGAAAGAAACTTAGATAAGAATTTTGCTTTTTAAATAATATGTTTCATAATCATGTTTTTAAAAATGAAAATTTCAATATCTGTTACTTCAGGGAATTAACTTTATATACTTTCCTTTTACCTTTTCCCTTCTTTGTCTGCAAAGTCAATATTTATTAATATAATATGAGGCCAAACAAAAAGATCCCTCGTTGTGATAAAGTTACTCCGTCAATTCCTGAGTTGATTTAAACCAATTGCAGCAATTTATCCAGTTCTATTTCAAACGTTATAAAACCAAACTGCTATCAATTTCACATTTAATTGAATACCAATATTTACGCACAGTGTCTAATTTCGTTCTCTCCTGTAGGACTTTTGGATTAGGAAATAATTACTAGTCGTCGAAAATGCATTCCAAGTACCGGCAACTAGAGCATCGCGTTATTCGAACTGGCATTATTCAAGTATGCAAAATAATCTGTTCAAAACATTTTCATCCCAATGTCAAATTCACCTTGAATTGTCACAGGTTAGAAATTATGCAATTAGGGTTGCAACATACTGTTTGCGGTTTGCCGCATATCATACCACCACTAACTAATAGTGGTGATTGAGGAAATAGGGATACTTAACTGTCTTCACACCAAACTGAATGTAAAATTACAAAGAAGTGAGACTAATTTGTTTACTCCAAATTAGTTATCTTCCAATTGCTCAATGAGAAATTAAAAATGATGGCATAAGTTCGGAGTCACCCAAACAGTGTGATTTTAAGCGTTGTTAATGATAATAATATGTAAATATCCATTCACCCGTGAAATCAAAGGCGTCTTGCTTTCAGGAATGAATTTAATTTTAGATTTAGGAATGGAGAACGGTTAGTATTTACTTCAGTCCGACTCATAGCCCAGTATAGAGCCCCTCCCTCCAACACGTAACCAAAAGTTTAAATTATCTTATTGGTTCACTTAAACTACGTTTTGATGGCGTTGCTGACGGGGACGGCGAAAAAAACGTAATTCCTTTTTACCTCTGTCGCTATGACCCGCCTCTTCTTTCATACCCTTCCGTCCCGTGGAAGGGGATCCTAGACTTTGACGCGCGTCCACATTACTCCGTTCTCCGTTCCTACTTCTAAAATTAAATCTATCCCTGCTTATTTCAAATTACATAGGAAGCTTTATAGGTCCACAGTTTATTATAAGGATTCCTGGGCTTTATTTAATTTCTGTTCTGTTCCATATTGTATACAAAAGTATAGTTGCTGACCATTCAAGGTGAAAAGTAAATACCATTTAAGACACAAACGATAGATGTAATCTTAATTTTGACAGGAAAGTCTAGTTATGGACATTGCCAAGGAAGTAATGTACACTATCAAAACGGCATTCAAAAAGTTCGCTAACGTTAGGTATAAAGAACAGTGCCACTTTTCAATGACATAATCCGTCTCTTTCTAATTGATTATTGTCATCCTTGTGCTTAGTTTAGAAGATGTTCTTATATCAAAATATGACCTACAAGACTTGGACATTTTTGATGAATATCCCGAGGTAAGTCTTAACTGTGTGTCAATGATACTAAATACAATAGGTAGTTACTTTAAAAATCCCTCAACGGAAAGATTTTTCCAATCAGACTTAAAAGATTATGGGAAGCCCTTATATGAGCGAACCCTTGCCAGCGGTTTTGATAACTGTGGCTTCCAAAATAGCGGTTTTCCGAAAACGTAGTTTACCCATTACAGCAGTTCGGCTGGTAACCGTTACTATATGAAAGCCGGAATGCGACACGTATTTCGGTCAATTATTTGAATTTCCACAACAAAAATATGGAAAACGAAGCTGGCCGAGTCAGCCGAGACCAGCGAAAGTGACGGAACCGATACCCGAAACGCGGTGCAATAACAGGGTTGCCAAGCTATACATTTTTAAAAACCACAAAATAGCTTGTCCACTTAAGATACTTAGTCTTTGCCAACCCCCATTTATGGAACGGAGTATTTTATAAACATTCACTTTCTATTATTAGAAGTAGGTGGGTTAAAGCCTTCCCAATTATTCTAATCAAAATGACTTTCAAACTTGATAGGGTATGGACGTTGTGCTGATGCCGTGTGATTATTCGATGTTAACTGGCTACAAAAGTTTCAACGCCACCCGTCTGACCAATATTCTTCGAAACACGTTTATCTTTATTATGTCACCGGCACCGATTGCTATCACCAAATCGAGCCTGACGTTCTTGAACATCCAACAAGAAGTGAGTTTAAAAAAAAAAACAGAATTCAGGTACGGACTAACAAGCTTGATGGTCGTCAACTAATGTCCAAAACTGCCTTGGTACAGAGGAGGACGAATCTTCACATATTCAAACCACGGAAAGAAGGACCGCAATTGTCTGGAGACGATTGATTTTTCATTTCAGAACTTCTTTTAAAATATTACAAGATAAAACAATTTAAAGAGTAATTTCATGAACTAGGCTAAAACAACGGATTCTGAAAGGCCTATATATTCTTTGATGGAGCGAAATCAAATTCAATCAAAATTGCAAAACATGAGTATTATAGCTTTTAACGAATGTCATTTAAAAACTATACAGTTCATAGCATTTTATTTCGGTTCTCATTATTCCTCGTACGCCTTTGTTGGTCCGTATTTCAAATCTGCAGTCGATTTAGTTACATTGTAGATCTACCTTGTTAAAGGGGATGAAAAACTTCGTTTGAAAAACATGATTTATATAACAAAAGTAATTTCTGTGAATTCAAAAATATCAAGCTTTTAATTCTCCGATTTCTGGTTATTTGGCAATATGCATTTGAAAATGCTTCGTATGAAATTATTTGAAATCCACTTTTTAAGAAAGGCTGAAACCTTTCCCGTACTCCGACGTCACAGATATATTTTTTCACGTGAGATGGTGCCACTCTCTCTGCTATCAGACCCAGAGTTTAGACAAGCGAGAAGCTCGAGACGCGTATAGGATTCCCGCACTTTTTTCCTCAACGTCATAGTGACGTCATCAAACGTACAAACAAGCTCGACAAGACAAAATTGTTGATATATCGAAACTGAGTTTTCGTGATTTTTCAGTGGATTTTAAAAATAGAAACTTTGGTTCAATTATATTAAAAATTTGATATTTTGAAAGTAAAGACTTGAAAGTGTAACATAATACCACTTTCGTGGTAAAATATGATATAAAATTGTAAATTCGCATTCCATTTAACCTTTTAAGCCTACTCTTTGAACATTTTAAGTATAGAAGTGCAAAATAAAGAGTATAGCATTCAACGAACCGATTTGATAGTATCGGAACCGATGCAAATAAACGGTCGCTACCGGTTCATCTCTAAAATATATTAATAAAAACTGTCTTTGCGGACAAATGCTAGAAAAAAATAAAACTTCAGTCATCAAATTGGAATGACTGAAGCCCCAGATATTGAAAATTTTCAGGTTAAACATTAATTATTTGAAAAAAGTTTTTTCCTTCGCTTTTTCACCAAATTTTCATTTGCCCAAAATATCAACTGCAAATATTTTGATACCAATTTTTATGGAATATGGTGTAAAGGATCAATTTAGATTTTTGTGTAAATAATGAATCTGTATTTTTGACAGGTTTACCTTGGTTTTTTCTGCTGCTTAGCTCTGGTCTCTATGTGTATGTCATTGTTTAGCACAATTCGAATCGCCAAGAAAATTAAACAAAGATGGACTCCATCAGCTGATCTTCTTTGAGTAAATTCATCAAACACATGTGGGATAATTTATTTCTGTTCTTTTTTGAGCGTAAGTTTTGCCATTTAATCGATAATACTGGTTTTCATTGAATTCATGTCATATTTTAGAAGAAAAAAACCTCGCTTTAACAGAATGAAATTATTTAAAATTCTGAAACTCATTTCACATAAAATGAAAACGAATAACTTTTTTCTAAACAGCAAACACAATACGAAAAAAAACTTACATCAATCAAAAAAACCATGGTTTTACATTAAGTGAAATTATGTTTAATTTTGAAATCTGCATTGTTAGGACAAAAATACGGTTATTGTACGAAGAATGAATTAGAGTTGCTTGAGTTGAGCTTTCACTTTGAAATATTTATTTATTAGAAATTTTTCCAGAGGTACTTCATTATTCCTCACTAACTGCGTGGTAGGTTATACTAAATCTGCCAATTTAAACATGATTTTTCCATCTCTAAACGAAAGTTGCTAAACCACCATTCAACACAAATTTTGAAAAGCTAGAATAAATTAGCTTTACAAGTAACGAACATGTGTGTTGTTTACTTTGCAGCTTGCTCTCACGTGCCTTCGAGCGGCGTTTCTAGATTGATTTTCTTGTGTTGGCTTTTCTGCGTCATGATCGTAAACATAGAGATCTCGAGTCAACTGAAGTCGGAATTTTCGGAAACTAACTACGCAAAGATCGAAACAATACAAGATTTGCTTGATCTAGGACAGATACCAATAGGAGTTTTGGGCGGAGGCGTCGAAGACAAATTCATTCAGAAAAAGGTAAACAGAGGCATGCCAGCTCTCTTTAAAGACAGACCAAAAACATTTTATATATTAGGCTTAAATGAAAGAACGAGAAAAAAAAAACAAGGAAGAAAATTTATTATTTTACACCTTGCATATTCCATTTAACGAATAATTTTGTCAAATCTGAAATGTGTGGTTTGAAAGACCTATGGACGACTAACCCCTCTTTAACTCCATAATGCAGCGCCTCTGAGTGACGTATACGTCTAATGTTGCACGCTGATTAGTAGATAATAATCAATAGCTACTGGTGGCATTAAACTGTCTTCCTTATAACTGTTAGCATAACAAGTTGGAAAACCAAAAGAAACCTCTCCGAGTCGATACGCAATTAAGAGGTTTTTCTTAAATAATTATATAAATACAATCAGGAATGTATGGAGGGGCTGGAATGGCTAAGGAGCTCTCGTTGTACCCTTGATGGTGGAAACATAAGGCGAGTCCCTTTTTTTAGAAGTGTAGCTCCTCCCCCTACGTTTAGCTGTCTACCGAAGGCGAAAAATGTCATGACTCGTTAAAAAAAGGCATGGCAGAAGTGACCTTTTAGATTTTTTAAAGTTAAATGCGCTGATTCGCCGCCGTTCGCGTTCATATTCGATTCTCTCAGCCTAGGCAGAGTACCTAGGGTAGACGGTGGAGAATTATAGCAAACAAGTTTTTCTGGCAGCCAAAACAAGATATGAAATGAATTTAAGCCAATAAATTATTTAAGCGGTAATACGATTTTTACGTCAGCTATGACGTCACTAGCGTAAATTAAGCCACGCCAGTTGTTTCCAAGATCATTTCACGCCGATTAGGATTTGACCTTAGCCATTCCAATTTCCAACCCCTCCATACATTCCTGATATAATTGATATTATTTATTCCATCATCATTAATTTGCCTTAATTCTAGTTGAATCGTTTTAAGAAACTTTATTCCTAAAATCATATTAAACATAGCTATTGTTGACGTTTAAATTCAAGCGGATGCCTCTTTAACAAGTTTGGAAATTTAGCGTATATAAGGATTAAGGCGATTGATTCCCCCATCAATATTATAAATTTTAAAAATTAGGATCAATCTAGGATTATTTTGACTGCTACATCCTCCTTTAAATATTTAAATTTTACAGAACAAACTTCCATATCAGGTAATTAAATTTGAAACTGGTGAATTTTGAATATTGGTTTTTCAGAGTAACACGGACACAGACTACAA